>JAGXJF010005577.1:0-82729 GCA_019208055.1 Stipa capillata
GGGACCCCACCCCAACATTTACAATCTCGAGCAATCAACTGCTCAACACAACTAGGATAGGCATAGTGCCAAACATCATTAGTGCTGTGCTAGTAAATGTGCAACTTCATTTTGCTCTCTCTTTACCTTATGGGTACGTATTTCACTTCAGGGAGATTTACGCTCAGGTTAGTCACCTCTTGGATCAAAAAAGCAATCCCCGATCAACTCCTGCCTTCTCATTGCAACTCATCAACAACATTGCTACAGTCCGATTCAAGGATAGATGGAAGGCGTGCCCATTGCCAGGCCAGATGGATGCCTTCTCTGCAAGCGAATACCTCTACCTGTTCAAGGCTAGCACATTGGGGTACTGATTTCCAGGCTGAAACAATCACTTCACCCTGTGCATTCCGGATTACAACACCAATGCCGCCTGCCCCGGTGCTCTCAGAAAAAGCACCATCTACATTAATCTTATGCCAACCTGGTGGGGGCGCACTCCATGCTGAAGCTGTAGAGGCCCGATCCTTCTGTTTAATAAAGGCGTTGGCATATGCCGCAGCTACTGCTTGCCCTTGTTATGTTCGGTTAGCGTAACGTGTCGGAATTGAACAGTTCCTCCTGATAAAGCAGCTGACGGAATCATCTGTAATGGCGTTCCGAACTGACCAAATCCTCCAGAACAAAAGCATGATGCATATTTTTGCTCCTCTGTTAATCCATCAATTAGCAAGAGAAACTAACCAGGCCTTGAATCTTGGAGCATCTCCTCTTCTGATATAGGCCAGTGTTCCTTCATCACATATCTTAAGCTTACGGCATGCGGGCACCGGACTAGGGGCATGAAACACAGACTCGTTGCACTTCCACATCAGCTGGGCATTCGGTTTTAACTGAAATTTCTGTTTTGGTTTCTGGTTTTTGAAGATTTCGGTTTTTCAAAATAGAAACCGAAATATGTTTTGAAATTTCATAAACCGAAAATTCGGTTTCGGTTTTCGGTTTGAACCGAAATATACATAACACAACAAAATTCAGAAATGCGCCATGAATTCAACAGAAAATTCCGGTTTGTTTGGTTAAGATGTCCATTTTTTGGTTTTTTTGGTTAACCATTTTATTCCTTAACATGTTCATGAAAATTTGGTTTATTCGGTTAACCGAGGACTAAAACTGATTTCACCTAATTAAATTCGGTTTCCAAAAATGTAACCGAAATTAGGGTAAAACCTGTTTTTTTGGTTTTCGGTTTCGGTTTGTCAGTTTTTATGCCCGGGCTGACTTCCACATACCTAGGAGGTTCCTTATGTCTCCATCTTCCTTCTTAGCTTGTTCCACCGGGTAGGGAGCCTATTATTGTCCACCTTCCACCCAAAAATATGGACTTTGGGAGGAACAACTATCTTCCAAAAAATCTGTCAAAGTTTACGCTCACCATCTGGACTATTTGAGCAAGCCCCCAATGAAGAAGGCAGGTCTCGCATATACACGGCCAGCCTGTACGCTCTTCGGACGGAGACAACTCAAGGAAGTGCAAGAACGAAGAAGACCAAGCAATTGCAAGTCTTTGGCTCCCCTAACGATGGCTGGCATGTGCATCGCGTGAGGCGAACTGGGGCTGGGTGTAAGCGAATTACTTATGTCAGATTCTGACGGGGAGAGAGCCTCAATAGCAGCAATGAATTCAGGTTAACAAAACCGAAGCTATAAAGATCCCCTTAAAACCATGCATCTTGCCGGTCACTGGATATCGAATTACACTTGTTTTACGTGCTTGATGCGAATATGTGAATCTCATCCAAATAAAACTATACCTAAACCTCGATTTGCGGGGAAGCTCACCGCCGTAATTATACTATCAACCAAGCTGTATAAATATACCATCGTCATACATGTCTCCAACCATCTAGTATTAGATCATGAGTATGCATAATTTTCCATGTTGCCAATACAATAAGTTAAGTGATAAGGTTGCCACGCATGCACGTATGTGTTCTAAAGATGACTTATTCTCATTGTCGATGACAGAACCGACAGTAAGCTCGTGCAACCACATGCTCTGATACTAATTAATTAGAAGGAGTAGTACGTAGACTTCCTACAACGCGTTGCTCCCAGTGGCACTAGAAAATGATCCAGATCCGGGAATTGTTTACTTCGAATACATACAACAAAGGAGGCCCCGTTTCTCCGTCAACACCACCACTGCATTTGCCATTTGCGTGCCCATAACCAACCAACACGCTAGCTAGGCGGAACCTGAGTGAGCAACAATGGCAGGATTCTTGGTGAGTGCATCCACGGGGGCAATGAGTTCTCTTTTGCAAAAGTTGGGCACTATGCTGAGCGATGAATACAAGCTGCTCAAGGATGTCCGTGGCGACATCAATTTCCTCAGGGATGAGCTCGAGACCATGCGAGCATTCCTGCTCGTGATGGCAGACGTGGAGGAACCTGACCACCAAGCTAAGCTTCGTGCCAAGGCTGTGCGGGAGCTGTCCTATGATATCGAGGATAAAATTGACAAGTTCATGGTACTCGTGGACCATGATCCCAGTTCCAACTCCGACCGCTTCAGGGAGCTTTTTAGCAAAAGCATGAAAAAGTTAGCGAACATCAAGACACGCCATAAGATCGCCAAGGATGTCAAAGACATCAAGAGCCAAGTCAAGGAGATCAGTGAGAGATTTGCAAGGTACATAAATGAATTTTGCACTCAAGAACTTTGTATTCTTGTTTTACAATTAGTCACGTATTGACCCTCCATCAAATATTATCACTTATCTGCCCCGCTTATATCTAACTTCTTGCTCTGCAATTGAAAGGTACGAGATCAAAGAGTCCTCCAAATCTCAAAATGCAAAAGTTGACCCTCGAATTGTGGCGGTTTATAAAGATGCAGCAGAGCTTGTTGGCATTGATGGCCCAACAGATGAGCTTATGAAGTGGCTGAGCAACAAGGAGGGTAAATCGGCTAATCAACTAAAAGTTGTCTCTATTGTTGGATTTGGGGGTTTAGGCAAGACGACTCTTGCCAAACAGGTCTATGACAAGCTTGGAGCAAACTTTGAATGTCGGGCTTTTGTGTCAATTTCACGAAATCCTGACATGACAAAGATTCTGAGTTCTATATTTTCTCAAATCCAAAATAAAAAGATACTCATGCTGGATCAGGGGATCCAAGACTCATCATCGACTGGATCAAAGACTTCCTGAAAGATAAAAGGTACGTAACTACTATAGTGTCGTAACGGCCTCATATTATAGCCTAGAACTGCTCCACGATTATCACGGTTTTAGATAGAATTGAAGAGGTTCGGCCTCTTTCTCTAATTGAATTCCATCTTCACACCCTAGTCCAACTCCCCCTTCATTGCCACAATGCCTTTCAGGCCGCTTAGTGGCGTCAGCACACCAAGATCGGGGACTGTGTTCTTGGCGATGAGAATTCCTCTTACTCCCATTTGCGTGCCACTGTTTGCCTCCGGAAAAATCAATTAAAATGCTTGAGTTGGGGATCTCAGACCATCTCCCACTCTTGGAAGCATTTGATCTTGGTGACTTCTTCAAGTCTCTTATTGGTGCACCCGGGTTTTGCACCTTTAAATTTGATCTTAACCAACTGCTCTCAAACTCGGCCCCTTTCCCATTCGCAAGCCCAAAGCCTTATTCGGCCGTTCTCTTTAAAAGAGATCGGTCAGGCTCTTTTCAGCATGAACGATAATGCCAACCCAACGCCCGATGTTTTGGCTCGGCGTTTTATAAGGCCAATTTGAGCATGTGAAACTAGACTACTTGGCCCTGCTAGTTAATTCCTTTGTTTGTTCATTCTGATCAAATGGGCTTTATTCGTGGCCGGTGTATTTCAGAGAACTTTGTCTACGCGGCTGAGATTGTTCAATCTTGTTGTAAGCGAAGCCCCTTCTCTTGTCCTTCAGTTAGATTTCTACAAAGCCTTTGACTCTATTTGTTGGTCTCTTCAGCAATTACTTCGAGCTAAAGGTTTCCCTGAACTTTGGTGCTCCTAGGTTGACGACTTGAACTGCTCTAGTCAATCTGCAGTTCTTCATAACGGCTATCCCAGAAATTGGATTCAATGCAAAAGAGGGCTTTGTCATGGCGATCCCCTCGCCCCTTACCTTTTCATCATCATCGTCGATGTCCTCCAGCAACTGATTCTCCAAGCCTCACTACTACAAAAACGTTCATCTGGGACACTTCATCACAAGTGGTTCATCAAAACTGTTTGTGATGAAACTCATCATAGATGGTTTTTGTAAAAAATGACATAACAGATGGATTTTTTTAAAACCATTTATGATAAGTCATTCGTCACATATGGTTCTAGATTTAAAAATTGTCTCTGTTCATGGTGAGCAATGTAAGGTTGCTTGGCCTAAAGTGTGCTCTCCTCTCGTCAAAGAGGGGCTAGGCTTCAAATGTTTATGCACTCATAATATGTGTCTTCTTATTAAGCTACTTCACAAGGTTCATCATCCTCGGCGATCCCCCTGGGAGTTCGCTTCTCTCACAATACTGCTGGTCCTTGAACAGTTACCTTAACGATTCCTCTCGGCTCGATTCCATTGTTTGGAAGTACATTGTTTTGGGCCTTTAGGCCTTCCACGCTGCCACTCGGGTTTGCGTTAGCAATGGGTCCTCAACCTCCTTCTGGTTCAATCTCTAGCACAGCTTCCAAGAGCTGGCCTCCCTGTACTCTGCTTGTTGTCTCACTCTACACGCCCTAATGTGTTCGCCGCATTTGTTCTAGCCTCATCACTTTTGAACCTTTGTCTACAACCTCGCCTATCCAGTTGGCATCTCTTGAGCCTCAGTCCTTGTGCTCTTGTTTGGCCATAGTTAAGTTTAATGTGCAGACCCCAGATTCTCGTGTCTACCACCTCGATGATGGGGCCTTAACTACCAAGTTGGCAAACACTGACATTTTTAGATAATGGAAGAGCGAATTTCACCGGCCTTTGCATCCTAGGATGAACACAACCTAACATTTATTACAAAGTCATTACAAATAGTCAAATAACTAAGAAAGGTGATAGGCCATCAAAAGATCTAACATAGCTTATGTGTATTTTTTTGCCTGATGTTATAGTAGTTTCTTTTATTATTCTTGGTTTCTGCTATATCTTTTGGAAATTTATATGACCATCATTTGTCTCCAAAGCTAATTTAGTTACCACAGTTGCTTTTTGATTAATTATAAGAATACCACTATTCTTTAAATCTTTTACACATTTGTCATTTTGCACCCTTACCATCCGGTCAAGGTTGTCTAACCGGCCATGTGAAAGAATGTGTCGACAAAGTCGCCCTCGGATAGTAAACTTGGAGCACCCTGGATCGGACGACCGAGGTGCTAATGTGACTAGCTACAAAACAGCCTTTGTGATTACTATAGCTACTTCAGATTACTTACTGGAAATAAATGCAGAAAGCACAGCCAAAAAACAACTAAGGATCCTTCGGAATATCTTTGATTGCTGCTCCCCCTATGGGAGGGTCTCCATGCCCTTTTATAGGCGGGAACGACTTATGTGTGTTTATGCTAGACAGTTTATGGTTTTTCCCTATATATCACACTATGATGTCTCGGGCTAATCCGTCTTTTCCTCCTCACCTTTACCTACAATATTCGCCAGAATCTGCTAGATGCGCCTCGCCGGCATGGACCACCGCCCTACATTGTGCTTTTTCAATGGAGTCTTCGATCTTCACCTGAACCTGTTTGCCTCGCATCTTGTGATCTCGCAAAGTTCCAGCGGGATGCACGTTGCCCTCTAGCTTGAGTGCACCTCGCCTGGGTACATTGCGTCGCCTCGCCCGAACGCACATGGTCAGGTCGTCCTAGTTCATCTCACCGAGGCACGCTCCTGCACTTCACATAAATTCTATTTGGAGTTAGCATTTCTTATTGAAGAACCAAGGGTACCTCGGCCAGGGCGTCGAGGCGGGCTCCTCCAACAGTATGAAAGCATAAGATTTGTTCCGCTAGAACAAGCATTACTAATAGTCAGTAGTAGTTTATGACCTATTGGTGGGGTGACGTAGTTATGGGGGCATGATTCAACTACTAGGTTTCAAATTCTTCTGCTCACAATTACACACACACATGTGCGTTCAGTAGGAATTTAGTGAGATTTGCGAATTTATCGCTAGTCTTCGTCAAATCTAACATGTGGTGAGGAGGCACGCTTGCATGAATGTCTGTGTAGTGTGTGGGGGGGGGGTGTGTGTGGTACGCATCTTTTTTAGTCGAGAAAAGCACGAGCATCTTTTATTAGTTTCGCCATTTTTAACTTTGTCTCACTGTCAGTTAAGTTCTTCCACTATTTTTGCTAAAACCTTTTTACGTCGTTCCACTAATACTCATTAATTGTTCCAACATCTTTTTTTTCATTAAACCTTTTCCACAAATAGTCTTAATGTCTATGAGCACTTTCAATTTGGTTTTCTATTTTTTTCACTAATAATTTGAAATTGTTCCATATCATTTTTTATTCTGTTATGCTATCTTTTTCGTTTATTTTGTTGCTCCACTAATAGTCTGAAAGAACACTTGTGACATATTTTTGTTAATGTTTTATTTTTGTACTAATAATAGACATGGATTATTCCTCGAGCATTACTAATACCGTGTATTTGTAACCTTGTCTTGAAGAGCGCATTGTATAATCTTTATGGTTCAATTGAATCTTGATTTGGACCATCGTTTCAAAAGTTATGGACATTTCAATTTTCTAAACTGAAAAAGAGCAAGAGCAAAAAAAAATTAATAAGAAGAGCGAGCTCTTGACCCTCTAGATCCTAGGATGTACATAACCTAACATTTATTACAAAGTCATTACAAATAGTCAAATCACTAAGAAAGGTGACAAGTCACCAAAAGATCATGCTGAACATAGCCTAGCACGCACACACCATACAAATTGAGACATAAAGCCTCTAACAACTGACTCCAACTTCTTGGCTCCATTGACCATGAGTTCCAGCAAAAGCAATGTGCCTCCGACATTCATGGAATGAAATAGTTTTCTTTTTTTTAGGGGAAATAGTTTCCTTTTTATACACTTCTATGCCGTTGAAATGTCAAACAAAATCGGGAGATGACGTGTGCGTGTGACCTGTACCTAAGCACACATAGCCTTTGCACTTAAACTACGAATGCCGTATGAAACATGCTTCAATACTCTTATAGCATATCATATTATTTAATATATCTTTTCCTAAAACTATATTGCAGGTACTTTATCATTATTGATGATGTATGGGATATACGAACATGGAAAACTTTGGACTGTGCATTAGTCAAGAACTGTTGTGGTAGTGTAATAATGACCACAACACGTATAAATGATGTAGCTAAATCATGCTGCTCTTCTCTTGGGGATCGTGTGACTTGTGTCCACAAAATGAAACCACTTGGTGTTGCCGACTCCAAGAAGTTATTTTTCAAGCGACTTATATTTGGTTGTGAAGAAAATTGCCCTCCTAACTTGAAAGAAGTCTCAGAAGACATTCTAAAAAAATGTGGTGGTTTACCGTTGGCCATCAATGCCATATCTGGCTTGTTAGCTACCGGGAAAACAGAAGAAGAGTGGGGTCGAGTTTGCAGTTCTATTGGCTTTGCACAAGACAAAAATCATGAGATAGAGGACATGAATTACATATTATCTCTAAGCTACATTGACCTTCCCCTATATCTAAGAAGTTGCCTATTGTACTTGACTCTGTTCCCTGAAGATTATGATATTGAAAGGCGGCGGTTAGTACACAGATGGATTTCTGAGGGTTTCATCCACGACGAAGGTGGGCAGGATCTTGTTGAATTAGGAGAGACATATTTCCATGAGCTTGTTAACAGAAGTTTAATACAGCCGGTTAACATAGGGCATGATGGCAAGGCAAAACGATGCCGAGTCCATGACACCATCCTTCATTTCCTCCTTTACAAGTCTACCGAAGAGAATTTCTGCACTATGTTGAGCAATCATTCGAAGCCAGATAGCAGAGTTCGTCGTCTCTCTCTCATGGAAAATGAAAATCAAGGTAGTGTCGAGCAACTGGATTTATCACATGCTCGATCACTTGGTGCTTTTGCGAATACCCTAGAATACTTGCCTTCCCTTGCAAAGTCAAATGCTCTGCGTGTGCTGGACATAGAAAGTTGTGATATGTTGGAAAATCATCATGTCAAAGATATCGGAAGACTTCTCCAGCTGAGGTACTTGAACATCTGTTGGACTCGTATAACTGAGCTTCCTGGAGAAATTGGAAACTTAAAGTATCTAGAGACGCTAGATGCGTCATACGCGAAATTAGTTGAGCTGCCTAAATCAGTTACTCGGCTGAAACGACTGGTACATCTGTTTGTTCCACCAACGACTAAATTTCCTGATGAGATTGGGGACATGGAGAACTTGCAAGAGCTTGGGGAGTATATAAACATCTTCGTGCAATCACTGAACTTTCTGGAAGAGCTTGGCAAACTAACAAATCTGAGAAAGCTGACCATTACTTGGGACTCCTCTCTTGAATCTGACGAAGAGCGTTACAGGGAAAAAAGGCAGAGCATTGTGTCGTCCCTCTGTAAACTGGACACATGCAAGCTTCGTGCCCTCTCTATTCAATTCTGGTTAAGAGAAAAGGATGCAACCTTCATAGCGCATCCATTCTTCCCTGCTCTCAATAGCATCCGACAGATTTATCTCTACACAGGGCAACTCTGTTGGATTACCAAGTGGATGCTTTCACTTGTCAACCTAGAAACGTTAGTTATCTACAATGGGGCGGAGATGGTAGAGCAGCAGGATGTTGAGGTGGTTGGGAGCATACCTAATCTGCTCCAATTCCAGCTGCACCCTGACTGCCTAGGGCCCATCATGATCAGTGGAGGATTTCAACAGTTACAGGAGCTTTGTATCAATGGTACGGAGTGGATGTTTGAAGCGGGGGCTATGCCGAATCTCAAGAATCTTCAACTCCATATTGTATTAGCCGAGTTGAAATGTGGTGGTATTCATGATTGGGGCATCCAGCACCTCTCCAGCCTTGCTTCTATGAGTGTCCAGATGAAATGCGATGGCGTGAGTAGTGCAGAAGTGGAGGCATTTGAAGGTGGTTTGAAGAGCATGCTCCACGCACTCCCCAACCCTCCTGCTTTGGAAATCACCAGATGGAGAGTTTCAAAGGTGAAGGCTGCAGAAGTGGAGGGATTTGAAGGATTTCAACAGTTACAGGAGCTTTGTATCAATGGTACGGAGTTGATGTTTGAAGCGGGGGATATGCCGAATCTCAAGAATCTTCAACTCCGTATTAACCTAGCCGAGTTCAAATCTGGTGGTATTGATGATATGGGCATCCAGCACCTCTCCAGCCTTGCTTCTCTCCGTGTCATCCTCATGGATTGCAATGACGCGAGTACTGCAGAAGTGGAGGCATTTGAAGGTGGTTTGAAGAGCATGCTCCACGCACACCCCAACCATCCCACTTTGGAAATCACCAGATGGAGTTATTTGGAGAGACGTGGAGGCATTTGAAGGTGATTTGAAGGGCATGCTCCACGCACACCCCCAACCCTCCTGCTTTGGAAATCAGGAGATATTAACCTCGACCCGACCCCCGACGATATCGCTGCGGCGGAGCGAGCGGGCGGAGGTACAAGGTGGCGGTGGACGCGGAGGAGGGCCGGCGCCCCCAATCTGATCTGGAATCCCAGCGAGCCACCGCTTCGGTTGACCCCATCTCTGGCTAGCCGCAGTGGATCAGCCTCGACGTCGACGTCGATGACCACCACCACGGCTTCATCAACCTCTACATCAATGGCGACCTGCAGGCTGCAGTCTTTCTTTCTCCAATTAGTGTTGTTGTTGTTCTCCCCCCTCCCATGGTTGCTCCAAATCTCCCTCTTTCAGAACTCTTTCATGTTTCTGAATGTTAATTCTTACCGTGATGATTATAACTTTGATTAATCTCTGTTATTCTTGAGTACCGATGTCTTTGTGAAATCAGTCTGGAGTAATCCACAAAATTGCAGTTGTTTGCTTACAGTTTATCTTTTTATTAGTATGCTGTCGGTCAGAATTTAGCAATTGTGGCATTGAGTTCTGTTTCGAGCTTAGTTTTTTCAGATAATCCTTGTGGCTCCATTAGGTCTAACACTGTCATTCCACCATTCCCTTAAGACGCAAATGATATTTATTTATGTTTCTAGGGTTGGCTTTGCAAATCAGTTGTTCCATGCCTTTGCTTTTTTCTGCTCCGAGTATCTCCATCCAAACAACGTCCAACGTTATCTGGCTGAGATGGTTGGGAGCATTCCTACTCTGCTCGAATTCAATCTGTTATCTGGCTGCCTAGGGCCTACCATCATCATCAATGGACGATTTCAACAGTTACAGGTGCCGAGGATCCGATTTCAACAGTTCAAATAAAACTGCTGAAATTTGTTTACAGGTAACAATGCCTTTGTTCACTGCTGAATACAATGATTATTCAAATAATATTGACCACTGAATTTGCCTTTTGGCATGTGATTTGATATACTAGCTGAATTAGTAATTCACTATAGTACTTGTCATTTATGCTTTCCTTACTGACCATCACTACGTGTTTTAGGTGCTCTTCTTGATATGGACTGAGCAAGATGATTTCTTATCAGGGAAAGAACATCATGCCATGTTTGACAATATGGTTCTTTGACATCCATGTTTTTATCACAACAACAGCTCAAGAAAAGACTAATATGTCACCTAGATATAATCAGTAGAGTTTGATGTATCCTATAGTCATAGGCTTCTTTGACAAACACATGATTTCAACTATTTGGCAAAATGGTTCTGCACCCTATGGGCCATCTTAAAGGAGTCCACTATAACAGCGGAGAAACAAAGTAATTGTTACAGTATGCATGTCATAAATATATTTGCCTGGATAGACCAAGCAATTCCATTTTGATCGGTACCAATTGTATTTCTGCGACAGTATTTCCAAGGGTTGTCAATGAAGAATAACCATGAATTTCTGAACCTTTTAATTCTGAACTTAAGTTCACATTCATCTAAATATTTCTCCTATTTTTACTCCATAGGTGTCCTGATTAAATATTTGCATGCTTTAAATATTCGAATGCTGCTCGCAATTTTTTCACAGGTACAGAACAATTGATGAGTTGGAAGAAGCTCTGAAGAAGTATGATACGGGTGATGAGACAACAATCGAATAAATCATTGCTGAAGTGGATACAGATCATGTGAGTAACTCCAACAAATGCCTAAATAACAACACTAGCTACTGCCTCAGCATAAATTGTACTATGTACGATGCATTATCGCTGTGACGAAGATGTAGAATATATGAAGCTAACTTGCTATTCGGTTGGAAAAATATGATCAATTAGAATGATCATCTTGGAGACATCAAAGGAGGTTTCATTTTCAAAATATGCTGGATTTATGTCATCTCTGTTTTGTTGATACAAACAAAAATATTGGTGTGGGATAAATTAGCAAAATCATTTATGTTGGCAAAAAGCACCCGAACTCAGATCCAGCCTGTTTAGTAATCAAGACTTCATTTTGTTATGTTGGATAAACCAACAGTGTTTATTTTTGACTGATACCACCAACAATGTTCTATCATCCCTTTTATGGTAAGTTTCAGCCATTGAGAAATCATGCCTTCTCCAAACAATTTTTTTTCAACTTTATGGTGGATTAGTGGGTGTGAATATTACGAAATGCTCACAAGTAAAAGTTTCAAATGAACACTACTTAGCTCGCTACTAACTACTACATTTCCTGTTTCTACATTCTCATCTAACAATTTGGCATGTATCCTTTATAGGGTGTGCCTTATGGCTATGTGTTTTTTTGCCTTTTGATCATTTATGTAAGAAAAAGGTCTGTAAAACAGTTTCAAATGATCATATCAGGCAAGGTCATGTTTTCTGATGAACATAGCTTAATGTAGTTCTGAAATTGCACGCAGCATATACCTCAAAATGTGCATCACTACATCTTGTGCAGTACAATGTGTGATTTCAATAATAGGCATAGGAAACAGCATCAGATTAGCGAGATTATTCGTTGTCTTCAAGAGGTACAGCTGGATTTTATTTGATGCTGAATGCCGAAGCTTCTGGTAAGCAGAATTACACGGTGAGCATGCAAAACCAGATGCATGCTGATATGAAATCATTACATTTAGGTCATCAGCAAGATGACATGTTACAAATTCTGAGATGAAAACCACACAAGACATTCAGCCCTAAACCCCTAGCATGCAGAACACAACCACGACGATCAGATGTACAACAAGCTTACTTTACAGTGATATTGCTCCGCACGAACAAGAGCGGATCATCGACCTGAGACCTTTTTCATCTTTGCTGAATTGTGCTTGATAAAGAGTCGCTGGCATGCTTTTAGTGCTAACAGGAGCCTTTTGGATTTCACGCCATCGAAGTTTGTCAGAAGAGTCGCTGGCATGCTTTTAGTGCTAACAGGAGCCTTTTGGATTTCACTCCATCGAAGTTTGTCAGAAGAGTTAAATGTCGACATATGTTTGACACTCAACTGGCCTGAAATGCAAGTGAGGTAATTTTGATACAATGGTTGCAATATTTTTCTTTTGAAATGCAAAAACCAATCACAACCATCTGAGAAAGTGTGAGAAGACGATTTTTGAATCGTCTAGAAAGCCCTATTCTTGTGTTTTCTAGGTTCAGGTTCCTAACAGTTAGTTGATAGGATTATTTCTCACATTGTAGGGTGCAACTTCCATTAAGACTTATGAGTAACTTTTGTTCTAGAAAATTTGAGATTAACTACACAATGTCAAGTAAGCCTAATTATCTATGATGTGCAATTTTTTTTAAAAAGATTGATATCAGTAGAGTGGTGAGCTTCTGAGGGAAAAAACCATATTACTTTAGGACATCGTACCATCTTCATCGGGCTTGATAGACATGATGCAGGTTCTAAAATTCATATCCGTAGCAAAGTACGGGCACTCTACTAGTTTGTTTACTACTCGCCATCAAAGCCATATCTAGCTTGTTATCTACTGGGATAACAAAAGAAGAGTGGGGTCAGGTTGAAGTTGTATTGGCTTTGCACAAGGCAAAAATCCTGAGATAGAGGACATGTATTACATATTATCTCTGAGCTACATTGACCCGTATCTAAGAAGTTGCCTATTGTATTTGACTCTCTTTTCTGAAGATTATGAGATTAAAAAGCATCGGTTAGTATACAGATGGATTTCTGAGGGTTTCATTCACTGCGAAGATGATCTTGTTGAATTAGGAGAGACATTTCTATGAGCTTGGTAACAGAAGTTTAATACAACCGGTTGACATAGGGTGTGATGACAAGGCAGAGTCTTGTCGAGTCTACTGAAGAGAACTTCTGCACTATGTTGAGCAATCATTCAAAGCCAGATAGCAGCAGAGTTCGTCGTCTCTCTCTCATGGGAAATGAAGATCAAGGTAGTGTCGAGCAACTGGATTTATCACATGCTCGATCACTTGGTGCTTTTGGGCAATTCCCGGGAATACCTGCCTTCCCTTGCGAAGTCAAATGCTCTACGTGTGCTGGACCTACAATATTGTTGGCGATTGGGAAACCATAATGTCAAAGATATTGGAAGACTTCTCCAGCTGAGGTACTTGAACATCTCTGGTACATGTATACGTGAGCTTGCTGGACAAATTGAGAACTTGAAGTATCTAGAGACGCTAGAGGCGTCATACTCAGAATTATTTGAGCTAATTAAATCAGTTACTCGGCTGAAACGAGTGGCACGTCTGTTTGTTCCAGAAAGTTTTAAATTTCCTGATGGGATTGGGGATATGGAGAACTTGTAAGAGCTTGTGGAGATAAACGCCTTCATGCAATCACTGACCTTTCTAGAAGAGCTTGGCAAACTAACAAATCTGAGGAAGCTGAGCATTATTTGGGACTCCTCTGTTGAATCTGACGAAAGAGCGTTACAAGGAAAAAAAGCTGAGCATTGTCCCACTTTGCAAATCAAGAGATGGTAGGACACCTCGGATCAGTATTTCTCACCCAGGCAACATATACTAGTACCAGCTGCCATGATTGCTCTTGAGTGGCTGCAAAAGGTTCACTGGAGATGTTGAGTAGCTGAAGAAACTCTTCTTTCTTTGTTTCATTTTATTTATGAGCATTTCACTTTGGTAGTTTGTGTGCTGTCATAAAGTAGACCGGCAGAGCTGATAAGATCACTGATGTTGTAAAAGATAAATTCAGACTTGTTGATGAGCTGCTTACATGGCCGTGCGTCCATGAGCTATGATGGAATGTTGATGCTATAGTCTTATGTGATATATCAAGTCTTGGCCCATAAGAGCATTCTGCGTAGTGCACCACTGCCATCACAACATATTCAGTCTATGATTTGCATTGGGCAAACTAGGATCCAGCGTACTACTCTCATGTATCACGCAATTCCAGCATTGCAATTCGGAACTAGCACACAGTGTACTACTCATGCATCAGTTTATGATTTACCTTGACATAGAAATTCTTCAGGGAACGGTGCAGCTTCAACGAGATAAAAGTGCACTTGACTTGAGATCAAACTGTTGAGAACAGGAGACAGTTGCTTGGGGTCTCCAGGCCCGACCTAAATCTGAAACAAGTAAAAACAAGACAGAGAGGCACACACAATTACCTTGGAATCCAAGATATAAATACCACAAGGTAGCAAGCGAGCTAAGCACTCTATCATCCTACCTAAAGCCACATTCTCAAAAAGCCTTGAGCATTTGAATAGAAGTCATGACCTCCACTAGGTGCACAAATCAGCATACATAGGTCTTTTCTCAGCAATTGAAAACCTGCATGCATGGAGTGCATATATAATTTACCCACACTGAACTATTCACTTTAATGTCCACCAGGATAACTCAATTCTGAAGTACACCTTGCTTCGCTCCGTTCAATCAAAGACTATGACCAGAGCGAAAACTCGAATGAACGTGGATCCAGTGAGTCCTTACCCCAGATAAGTTATGGTGGGTCCAGCTCGTCGATTGATATAGTCACTTGAGGACTTCCTTAGGTGTGGCCTAAAGATCAAGATGAACAATAGTGAGGGTTTAGACCCCAAGTAGATACGATACGTCTACGCCCAGCCTCAGAAAAGTCCTCCTTAGGCTTATTCTAAGCTTGAATGTGCAAGACCGAAACTCAAGGAGATAACCTTAGAACTGAAGCCAGGAGGCATTTGATTTATCAGATTTTGAGCTAGCTGCCCTTTTCTTTTTTATCTCATTCGGAATGGAGGAAATGGGATTCGAAATGGCCACATCCAAAAAAGCAACATACACGACAATTCTATAATTCTTCGTCCTTTTTCTTGAGATAACGCGGAAAAGTCTCTTTTTGCTATGGCGTATGATTTGATACTTGCCAACACGGAATAGAGACTCTCACTTGAGAATTTTAGGAGTGGTTCTAATGTTAGTCAGAGTACTCTATCTTATCTTAGTATTAAGAGATGGAAGAGAAGGAGCAAGGGAGCCGGTGGTGGAATTTGAAAGGGGATACACTAGTTATGTTTAAAGAGAAAATAATTAATGAGACGGAGTGGAAGTTAGGTGAGGATGCTAACTCAATGTAGAATGGCTCATCGTATTACGTCAGTGGCAAAAGAAGTTTAAGGTGAGGATGCTAACTCAATGTGAATTTTTTAAAAAAATATTTTTTTTTCATAAATTGCAACTATACATGTCGGTTTGAAAAAATTACAAAAGTGCGGCTCAGTCGGCAACCTAAATGCTGAAAGGCTCAAATCGGCAGCCCAGTTGCCGACTTGGCCCTAGTCGGCAAACCAGCTGCCGACTTGGTCCTCGTCGCGGTCTTGGGGGGCGAGGCTGGCTAACGCCACGGGAAATGGCGTTCGGCCCCCAGTACCGAACGCCATGGTAACTAGCGTTTGCCAGGTTTTCCAAACGCCAACGGCGCGAACGCCAGAGCCCGTGGCGTTTGGGTCAGCCGTGCAAACGCCAGTATCCGTGGCGTTTGGTACTCCGTCGCGCATGAGGGCCGCGGCCCGCGATAGAACGCCAGAGCCCGTGGCGTTTGGGTCACCCGTGAAAACGCCAGTCTCCGTGGCGTTTGGCCCCAAGTCGGCATACCACTTGCCGACATGCCCCAAATCGGCAAACCACGCGCCGACAGCGAGCCAAATCGGCGCATCCGTTGCCGACTGGGTCTTTTCGGCATTTGGGTTGCCGACTGAGCCGCACTTTTGAAATTTTTCAAACCGACGTGTATAGTTGCAATTTACGAAAAAAATAATAATATTTTAAAAAAAAGTTCAACTCAATGTAGAAGGGACCGCTTATATAGAAGGCTTGTAGGGAACCGGAAACCAACTAGTTCTGCTAGGGAAAGGACCCTGGAGACCAGCCTGATAGACTATATATCTATGAACTTCAAATAAGTCCCTACTTTCCTAATAAGGGTACTGGCTCGCGAGGAGAAAAAGAATGGCCCTAAAAAATGACTCTCCTAAAATCAATGTCTGGAAGTCCTTTTAAGATAGGTTAATACTCCGTATAAGATATGCTTAACACTTAGGCTTAGCAAGAGGGACTGGCACGTGAGACCGAGATCGCCATAGATTGATTGTGCAGGCAGGTAATACTCATTTTAACTAGAAAGAGGATAATCTACATCAGTAGTGGTTACCCAAACTTCCGAGAAGTCCTTTTTACTAAACGATCTAGGGCTTGCTATAAGGATGGATTGCTTTTACACTAGAACCCTCTATCCCGATCTCGAACTGTGCTTGGCGCCCCCAGGTTGGGCACAAAACCAGGTAGCCCCTAAAATCCGGGCTCAGTCAAGAGCGGCATCTGAATCCCGCTGCAATTCCTCCTCCTGTGCATGGAGAAAAGGGGGCAAAATCTCAGTGGCCGACCTAATATGTTGGCTCCACTACCCCAATCTATTCCCCTTAATCCTCCAAGCCAATCAATGCCCCATACCCTTATCATGGTCAGTCTCATCTTTAGTGACTTCCGTGGTAAGGGGTCGAGGGAAGTGGTGTGGTGGGCCCCCTCACTTTTTAAAAAAGAAGACAAGACCAACGAAAAATTATTTTGCATTTTTTGAAGAAATCTTCTGAAGATGTCTCTTCTAGTACTGTTGTAGGAGGGGTCCTCGTGCTTCCCGGATTGACGGAAACAGAAGTAAGACATGTACCCCTGCTGTAGATGACTTTATCTTCTTTGCATAACCCTAGGTTCTAGAGTACAAGCACTGCCAAGACGAGCGCCTCACACGGCGGGATCCTGAGTACACGCGTCCCCCAGGCGCGCGCCTCGCCCGACGAGGCCTAGAGTACACACGTCCCCTGGACGCGGGCCTCACGCGACGAGGCTCGGAGTACACACGTCCCCCGGACGCACGCCTCGCGCGACGAGGCCCGGAGTACACGTGTCCCCCGAACGCACGCCTCCAGCATGATATCCCATATGGTGTGTCATACCAAACATCACATAGATACTAAAGTATATGCTTTCGTGGGTGGCATGGAAAAGACTTCCAAATTCTTGGCCGTACGAAGGGTCAGGGGTAAGATCGTAAACTATCTAGGGGAAGAATTGTAACCTCATATCACGCTCTCTCTGACCTATAAATAGGAGAGCACCCCCTCCATTAGAGGTACAGAATACAAGTCACATCACCACTTGTTCTCTGAAATTTCGCTAAGTGTTAACTCATCATAATTTCACATGAAAGCACAAGGAACTGCATATTGTTAATTCATTTTCAATAGCGTCTGATATGTGTGTTTGCACATGGGAAACTTGATCGCAATCGGCCAGCTCATGGAATCTATAAAGCTATATTTTGATTACTTTATTTTATCCGGTCAATGAAAGACTTCGATTTCACTAGAGCACAGTGGAGCAGGCCGGAGGGAATAAATGTGAAAGGAAACAGGCTGGAAAGTATCCTAATTCAGCGCAATAATTGAGGCTTCGTTATTCCGAAGTGATAGCTATATTTTGATTACTTTATTTTATCCGGTCAATGAAAGACTTCGATTTCACTAGAGCACAGTGGAGCAGGCTGGAGGGAATTAAATGTGAAAGGAAACAGGCTGGAAAGCATCCTAATTCAGCGCAATAATTGAGGCTTCGTTATTCCGAAGTGATAAGGTTGCTGACAGTAAGCTCGTGCAACCACACGCGCTGATACTTCTTTGTCCGTCCACACCACCGCTGCTTTTGCCATTTGCGAGCCCATAACCAACCAACACACTAGCTAGGCGGCGCAAACCCTGAGTGAGCAACGATGGCGGAACTTTTGGTGAGCGCATCCACGGGAGCCATGGGTTCGCTCCTGGGAAAGTTGGGCAACATGTTGAGCGATGAATGCAAGCTGCTCAAGGGTGTTCGTGATGACATCAAGTTCCTCAAGGATGAGCTCAAGACCATGCAAGCATTCCTCATCACGATGGCAAAAGAGGAGAAACCTGACGAGCTAGCTAAGCTTCGTGCGGATGCTGTGCGAGAGATGTCCTACGAGATCGAGGACAAAATCGACAAGTTCATGGTACTCGTGGACCATGAGCCCAGTTCCAACTCCGACCGCTTCAGGGAGCTTTGTAAGAAAAGCATGAAAAAGATAGTGGACATCAAGATCCGCCATAGGATCGCCAAGGACGTCAAAGACATCAAGAGCCAAATCGAGGAGATAAGTAAAAGATCTGAAAGGTACATAAATGAATTTTGTACTCAAGAACTCCGTATTCTTGTTTTACAATTAGTAACGTATTATTCCTCCATCAAATATTATCACTTATCTGCCCCTTATATCTAACTTCCTGCTCCGCAATTGCAAGGTACGAGATCAAAGAGTCCTCCAAATCTCAAAATGCAAAAGTTGACCCTCGAATTGTGGCGGTTTATAAAGATGCAGCAGAGCTTGTTGGCATTGATGGCCCAAAAGATGAGCTTGTGAAGTGGCTGAGCAACAAGGCGGGTAAAACGGCTAATCAACTAAAAGTTGTCTCTATTGTTGGATATGGGGGTTTAGGCAAGACGACTCTTGCCAAACAGGTCTATGAAAAGTTTGGAGCAAACTTTGAATGTCAGGCTTTTGTGTCAATTTCACGAAATCCTGACATGACGAAGATTCTGAATTCTATATTTTCTCAAATCCAAAACAAACAAGAGACTCCTGCTGGATCAGGGGATTCAGAACTCATCATCGGCTGGATCAGAAACTTCCTGAAAGATAAAAGGTACGTAACTATTCCTGTGTACGTAACGTCCTTATATTATGGCCTCTTCCTCCAATTGAATTCCATCTTCACTCTCCCTGCATCGCCACAAGGTTCATCATCCTCGAGGATCCCTCTGGGAAGTCCGTTTCTCTCAACAACACTGTTGGTCCTCGAACCGCGACCTTGGCGATTCCTCTAGGCTCGATTCCATTGTTTGGAAGGGCATTGTTTTCGGCCTTCGGGCCTTCCGCGCTGCCATAGCACAGCCAAAAAAAACAACTCTAGTGTACAAAGCTTTAAAAAAAAAGAGGTTAATCCCACAAATCTTGGTGGCACTGCCGTTGGTAGTGGTTTCATGGCTCTTTTCAAAAGTAAAAATCTTAATTATTTGCACCGTGGAAGTTCGTAATAGCCTAATGTTTTAATTGCTACAAATTATAGACATATCTTTTTTCCTTTTCAATTTATGCAACTCTAATTTGAAAATCAAAATATTTCCCTCTCCAACTTCTTTCGGTTATCATTTTACATTTTTTGTGTATTTTCCTTTTGCCGGATGTTTTATAGTTTCTTTTATTACTCTTCGTGTTCTGCTAAAATCTTTTGGAAAATTATACGACTGTCATTAGTCTCCAAAGCTAATTCAGTTACCACAATTGCTTTTCAACTAATTGTAAGAACATCACTATTTTCTTAAATTTTTTACACATCTGTCATTCCACACCGTTACTGTGTGGTCAAGGTTGTTTAACCTTGTTGGGCCATGCGAAAGTACAAAAGCATAAGATTTATTCCGCTAGAACAAGCATTGCTAATAGTAATTAGTAGTTATGACCTCTTGGTCGGGTGTGTAGTAATGAGGGCATGATTCAACCCCAAGGTTTAAATCTGGTGAGCACACATATACGGATGCATTTAGTATAAATTTAGTGAGATCCACGAATTTATTCTTGGTCTCTGTCAATTCTAACATGTGGTTAGGAGACGCGTTCGTGTGAGCATTTGCATTATGATGTGTGTGTGTACGTTACGTCTTCTTTAGTCGAAAAGAATGAGCAACTTTTTATTTGTTCCGTTATTTCTAGTGTTGTTTCACTAATAGTTAAGTTGTTCCACGAGTACTATCGATATTTTCACTGATACTTTTTTTTACGTTGTTCCAAAATACTCATAAACTGTTCCAATATCACTTTTTGTTCCATTAAACTTTTTTCCACAAATACTGTTAATGTCTATGAGCACTTTCAATTTGGTATGCTAATTCTTTTGTTGCACTAATAATCTGAAATTGTTCCATATTATTTTCAGTTTGTTCTGCTATTTTTTTTCCGTTTATTTTGTTGCTCCACGAATAGTCTGAAAGAACATTTCGATGTATTCCGCTAATATTTTAGTATTTGTACTAATAACTAGTCATGGATTTTTGTACTAATGCCGCATTATATATAAGAGCTCATTTTATAAACGTGACCGTTCAATTGAATCTTGATTTGGACCTTCGTTTCGAAAGCTATGGACATTTCAATTTTTAGACTGAAAAAGAGCAAGAGCAACTTCGTTTTCAGATAATGGAAGAGCGAGCTCTTCCGGTTTCTACATCTTAAAATGCACATAGCCTAACATTTATTACAAAGTCATTACAAATAGTCAAATCACTAAGAAAGGAAATGATTTTTCTTGTAATACACTTCTATGTCGTTCAAATCTCAACAAAAATCGGGACATTGCGTGTGCGTGCGACCTGTACCCAAGCACACATAGCCTGTGCACTTAAACTATGAAGCATGCTTCGATACTCTTATAGCACATCATATTATTTAATGTAATTTTTTCCTAAAATTATATTGCAGGTACTTTATCATAATTGATGATGTATGGGATATACAAACATGGCAAGCTTTGGATTGTGCATTAGTCAAGAATGATTGTGGTAGTGTAATAATGACCACAACACGTATAAATGATGTAGCTAAATCATGCTGCTCTTCTCTTGGGGATCTTGTCTACAAAATACAACCACTCGGTGTTGCTGACTCGAAGAAGTTATTTTTCAAGAGAATATTTGGTTGTGAAGAAAATTGTCCTCCTCACTTGAAAGAAGTCTCAGAAGATATTTTGAAAAAATGTGGTGGTTTACCACTGGCCATCAACACCATATCTAGCTTGTTAGCTACTGGGAAAACAAAAGAAGAGTGGGGTCGGGTTCGAAGTTCTATTGGCTTTGCACATGGCAAAAATCCTGAGATAGAGGCCATGAATTACATATTATCTCTGAGCTACATTGACCTTCCCCTATATCTCAGAAGTTGCTTGTTGTACTTGACTCTGTTTCCTGAAGATTTTGAGATTAAAAGGCAGCGGTTAGTACACAGATGGATTTCTGAGAGTTTCATCCACGGTGAAGGTGGGCAGGATCTTGTTGAATTAGGAGAGATATATTTCCATGAGCTTGTTAACAGAAGTTTAATACAGCCGGTTCACATAGGGTGGGATGGCAAGGCATGGAGTTGCCGAGTCCATGACACCGTCCTTGATTTCCTCCTTTACAAGTCTACCGAAGAGAATTTCTGCACTATGTTGAGCAATCATTCGAAGCCAGATAGCAGGAGAGTTCGTCGTCTCTCTCTCATGAGAAATGAAGATGAAGGTAGTGTCGAGCAACTGGATTTATCACATGCTCGATCACTTGGTGCTTTTGGTGGGTATTCCCAGAATTACTTGCCTTCCCTTGCCAAGTCAAATGCTCTGCGTGTGCTGGACCTAGAAGATTGTTATGGATTGGGAAATCATCATGTCAAAGATATCGGAAGACTTTTCCAGCTGAGGTACTTGAACATCTCTTGGACTGGTATAATTGAGCTTCCTGGACAAATTGGAGACTTGAAGTATCTAGAGACGCTAGATGCGCGATGGTCACATTTAGTTGAGCTGCCTAAATCAGTTACTCGGCTGAAACGACTGGCACGTCTGTTTGTTCGAGATACTATTAAATTGCCTGATGGGATCGGGGACATGGAGAACTTGCAAGAGCTTGGGAACAGTATAGCCATCTTCAGGCAATCAGTGGACTTTCTGGAAGAGCTTGGCAAACTAACAAATCTGAGGAGGCTGACCATCGAATGGGACTCCTCCGTGGAATCTGAGGAAGAGTGTTACAAGGAAAAAAGGCAGAGCATTGTGTCGTCCCTCTGTAAACTGGACAAATGCAAGCTTCATGATCTCTATATTAAATTCAGGTTGACAGAAAAGGATGCAACCTTTCTCAAAAAAGAAAGAAAGAAAGAAAAGGATGCAACCTTCATAGCGCATCCGTTCTTCCCTGCTCTCAACAGCATCCGACGGATCGATCTCTGCAGAGGGGAACTCTGTTGGATTACCAAATGGATGCTTTCACTTGTCAACCTAGAAATATTAGATATCAGTACTGAACAGAAGATAGAGCAGCAGGATGTTGAGATGGTCGGGAGCATACCTACTCTGCTCCAATTCAAGGTGTTCTCTTACTGCCGAGAGCCCATCATCATCAGCGGAGGATTTCAACAGTTATTACAGATGCTTATGTCTCCCTGCCGAGGGCCCATCATCATCAGTGGAGGATTTCAACAGTTGCGTTCCCTTGAGATCGGATACGGTGTTACGGAGAGTGCTAGGGAGTTGAAGTTTGAAGCGGGGGCTATGCCGAATCTCAAGAATCTTGAAGTCCCTATTAACCTAGCCGAGTTGAAATGTGGTGGTATTCATGATTTGGGCATCCAGCACCTCTCCAGCCTTGCTTCTCTCCGTGTCCACGCGGATTGCGATGGCGTGGAGACTATTGAAGAAGTGGAGGCATTTGAAGGTGGTTTGAAGAGCATGCTCCACGCACACCCCAACCGCCCCACTCTCCAAATCCAGAGATATTATTAACCTCGACCCGACCCCCTCTTCAACATGTTGGAGAGGCTCCTGAAGAAGCGCCGCGACGCAGATGGGCCACTCCTCCGCGCTCCAGCAGAAGGTCCGCTCTTGCTGCGGCCGAGGGAAAGAGAGAGGGAGGGAGAGAAAGCTCCGGCGGCGGCAGCGGCGAATGGAGGGCAACGCGTGCTTCCGCAAGGCCCGCCTCGGCGCCGGCATCGACTGCTACAGCGAGGCGAGCACACCCGACTTCTCCTCCTCCTCCTCCCCAATCCCCCTTCTTCAAATATCACGCACTCGATTGCCACCAACCGTCCCACTTTGCAAATCGAGAGATTAGGATCAGTATTTCAGGTATAAATCCTACTTTGCAAATCAAGAGCCTCTTGCTTTGGGGTTAAGCAATTAACAATGAGAATCATTCGTTGTATTTTGGGATCCCGGTCTCCTTGCAGATCGAGGTGAACTCCACATTGTTTTGTTTCATGTTAATTAATTTCGATGACAACGAGCTCGATTTTGTATCATTTGGTTGTAGATAGGCTGCTGCGAATTAACAGCCTGCCCACTTCTCGCCTACATTTTACAAGCTCATTCGCAATCCTCAAGACCGAATTCCTTCGATTGAATTTCAAAAACTTATTTCATACGTTTTGTATTTACTGGGTTTACCGTTTGAATTCTAAAACCCAAACACATCTTTTAACCTTTAACCAAGTCATCTTAACTCCCAAATCCCTTGCAGAGAAGTATATATACTCGCCATATATCGCCTTGCAAAGTGGAGTAAATCGAACACCAATTGTTCCTTTAGAAATAGGAGTCGGTCTCAGCATAGGCTTTGAGACCGCGGTAGGGAACAGCATGGACATCCACTCACACCATCGCGGCCCAAGTCTCTCCAAGCCCAGACATCTTTCTCCATGACAAGCCTTGCATGATTCATCACCCTCTGCCTTCCTCAAAACATTTCACCACCAGCAGCTTCGAGTTCATGAGCTTCAAAGTCTTGCAAGTTTCCGACACCAGGTTGGTCTTGCTGGCGCTGTCCTGGCACTTACTGACTTGGCATGGATGCTGACATAACTTCATGGAGCCAAAAAATAAATGTACACATATTACATTTACTTCTCTCTTTTTTTTTGGCAGAATGCAGCACAGCGGTAGCAACAAGAGTTAAGGCTTACAAGTCAATGTATGATTGCTTCTTTTTACGGTTAGGCTTTCTTTTGGAATGCAGGACAAGCTGTAGATTAAAAGAATCCAAGTAACAGGCTTACATGGAAATTCTCCAGGGAAGGTGCAGCTTCAAGGATAAACAGAGTCCAGTTTCAGATCACGCTCAGCAAAGATATTCTAAAGACATCTCTCAGGATGCTGAACAAGATGAATGAACAAGATGAAGACATACATCGAAATAAATGAACAAGATGAAGATGTAGAGGGAACTATGGCAGGACAAGATGTGGATTAATAGAATCGAAGTAACAGACTTACATAAATTTGTCCAGGGAATGTTCTGCCTCAAGGATAAACAGAATCTGATTCAGATCAATCTCAGCAAAGATGTAAAGATAATTTCGGACTTCTTGATATAGAGGATTTCAAAAGGAAATAAGATGAGATGCTTACATGGCCGTGCATCCATGAGCTATGATGGAATGTTGATGCTTACTCATATAGTCTTATGTGATATATCATATAGTCTTGGCTCATAAGAGCCTTCCGCACACAGTTTATGATTTGCATTGGGCAAACTAGGATCCAGCGTACTACTCTCATGTATCAGGCAATTCGGAACTAGCACAGAGTGTACTACTCATGCATCAGTTTATGATTTACGTTGACATAGAAATTCTTCTGGGAACGGTCCAGCTTCAACGAGATAAGAGTGCACTTGACTTGAGATCACAGTCAGGGAAGATGGTGCACGGACACAAGCCCCTCATATTGTTGACCACAGGATATAGTTGCTTGGGGTCTCCAGGCCCGATCCAAATCTGAAACAGGTAAAAACAAGATACACATGCACACACAAGTACCTCTGTACCTGGAATCCAAGATATAATACCACAAGGTAGCAAGCGAGCTAAGCACTCTATCATCCTACCTAAAGCCACATTCTCAAAAAGCCTTGAGCATTGGAATAGAAGCCATGGCCTCCAGCAGGTGCACAAATCAGCATACATAGTTTACCCACATTGAACAATACACTTTAAACAACTCAGGGATTACATTACCATTTCTCGGTTATCAATAGTTAAAACCAAAATAATACTACAACTGCCCTGGCCTAATGCACAATAGCAAGCATTCTAACAGATAACTCCAGCAGCAGCCAGAGCAGGAATTATTTCACATTATGTACAGCTGACCAGTGAGCAGTTCTATTATGTGATCATTCCTCGACTGTATCCATCAACCGATTATTGTCTTAGTATCTCTGCGGATTATTCCTTGACTATATCCATCATCCGATTATTATCTCCGCAGATGAGGAGAATCCATGTGTGAGTTGCTCCCTAATCCGATGCTTGCTAGTTTCCTAAGGGAAGCAAACACGTGCAAAGGTGTGATGATCGTGCATCAGCAATATATGGTATCAATATGAGCGTGCTTGGCTGAGAGTTAAGACATGAAGATGATAATAATACCTTGGCAGCACCAGAAAGTACGTCCCCGAGAATAGGAACGTTCTTCCCATCATCACTTGTAAGAACAGATCCAAGAAAACCTGCAAACAGAGTTGCAAACAGTTAGACTCGCCTGGAAGCGCATACATGTAGTATGACAATAGAGTGGCCTTGGCAAAATCAAAAGCTGCTGCTTCCTACGAGGAGAGGATCGTGAAGAAGGCGACTCTATCTACTAGTGCAAGCTAGGTTACTTTAAGTAAATCCAATCAAGCAAAAGCCCCCTTGATTCTACTCTAGACTGTATATGGAGGCTTCTGAGTAACTGGATTCTTTGATGATCTAGGCAACCATCAACTAGTAAAACTAGAAACACGAGTAATTTGTAGTTATCCCCAGTATCGCCGGTCCAGCAGCCGAGAAACTAAAACACTAACCAGGAAGCTAGCTAAACCCCATGAGCACGGTAGATAGTTAGATACAGATCGATACGACACTAGCCAAACTCGGCGACAAGGAAGCTAAGTTGGCGAGAAGAGCATGGAGTGACCGGAGCCGAGGAGAATGGCGATGTTGCCGAGCACCATGGCGGCGACGGCGAGATGAGAACACCTCGAGGGATATCTCTTTGTGGTTTATTGAATTTGCTTGGTGGTTAACTAACTAATTGGAGTAACAATGAAATCTTTCGATTTATCTCGGTTGCGTGCATGAGACGAGATCGAGGCGAACTCCTCATTGTTTTCTTTTCGGAAATACCCTTTGGGGGTTAGGGTACTTATGGGAGGGTCTTTTCGCGGGGTTCTTGCTTCCGTCCCTGACTGGATGGGTGAAGTAGTAAATATACTGAGTTGTTCTGCTTATCGTAGCCAGTTGGTGATTGATTTTGATTAACCACTAAGATTATTACTCTCTCCGTCTCTTTATATAAGACATATTTTAATTAGTTAAGATAAAATTTTGATCAATAATTTACTCTATTAATATGTGGTTTATGTGATACAAAATCACAATCATAAATAAATACTTTTGAATACGGATCTAATGGCATCAATTTTATGTCACATATACCATATATTAATGGAGTAATTGTTGATCAAAATTTTATCTTAATCAATCAAGATACGTCTTATATACTAGAGTAATTAATTAGATCACCACCTTCTTGGACAACAAGAAAAGGATTCCAACAAATGGTTCTTGGAGATAAGAAAGAAATGACTGGAACAACTATGGTAGCCTGCAACAAGACTAGTAAACTTTCTGAAAAAAAAGTTTCAACCACTATTCAAACATTGAGGCCATCAGTCACACAGAGCATTCCAGCATTCATCCAACCATAAGCTCTATCTAACACCACCATTATTATCGTACAGAACCATGGTCCTGGGCAGGTTGTGAGGTAAGTATATCAAATCTCAGTACAGGGCAAAAAATTAAAGCATGTTTTTAGGATCCTGGGGTGGAGGAGTCTGCGGCTGCATCCTTCTTCTTCAAGTCTTCAAACTTGTCTATCGCGACCTGCAGCTCATCCGTGCCTCCAACTGCTCTCATGGTGTAGTAGTAGACCCCGAGAACGAATGCGGACAGCCCGCCAGCCACCACGAGGTTCTTGGTCTTGGGTGCGAGCCTGCTGAATCCGGCCATCTTCAGCGACTCAGTACTGCACAACACAAAGATAAAGGATGTTACGAGAACTAGAGACAAGTGGTGCAATGTTGATACCAATTCAGAAAGCCATCTATATACAATTATGAATGGAAATTGGGGGTAAGCTACATAGACAATATAGAGATTCAAGAGTAGTGTTTCACTATTCTTCTCCAACTTGATTCCATTAGCAGTTAATACAATCTCACATTTAGCAGCTTTGCAGCAAATCAAATGTAAATTTTGTATGACACCAACAAAAGAGGGGTAGCCTCCAGGTGAATCAAATATTGTCTGTCCATAAAAACAGGAATTATTCACAGCTTTCAACTATACAGAGCACTCTAGCAAGCACTTAGAATATTGAACCTGAGCAATGACCTAACCTCAAAAGGTATGTTACTTGTTAGCAACTTCAGAGTGGAAAATAGAGTTGGCACTTGTCCACAACAAAGATCCAATGAGTCGAAAGATAAATCTCTTCAAGCTAAAAGACGTGGGAATAAGAAAATGCTGTTGCAAAGCTTTCGTTCAGCCATGTGTGAGATTTGTTGGATTAAAACTTTTTAAGACAAAATGCAGCAATCAGGACCCGAGCTTAATTTCTTCTTGTTTTTGCCTAAGCTATGACGGAGAAGAGAGCTCCCTTTCAATACAGCAAATGTAACTAAAAAAGGAAACTCATACAAATCGTTCTGATTAAGTGTTCTAAAGACACATGATGCAATTACTTACAGCACTGCTTGATGGCATCCTGACACGGTGACATATCAAAGGAAATTGTTGTGTCTGAACGTTAGGCAAATTGGTGTAGGCACACAGCCACATAATATTACAAGGATGCCTTCCACAGTTGCTTGTTTGCATAACACGTTGAGATTTTTTTTCGGAAGCTCACAAATTGATTATCCACTACAATATGTCAAATACATTGGCTGACCCTTCTACAGTCACCACCAAACACACACACAGTTGATGACATGAAATTGAAACCCGATATGCAATTTCAAGATGTAAGAGTCATTTAATTTACTTCATTCACCACATGATGGGAATAAACTATACTAGTTGTAGTTGGCTCATACAGCCAGAAATTGTCTTTCCGGTACATACATACGATGTGAATATGTGATCATGAAGCTAGATTCATAAGGCTCACCCAAGCATAGGGATGATACCAATTAACAAGGAAAAACTAGCATTAGAAACATGGAACCCTAGAAACGATCTTGGAGGTAAAACAAAAACAAACAAGCAAACTGTAGATTCAGTTGTATTTGTGGGCATGATTCGGATATACACCGGAATTAGTACAGCATGGAATTGGAGCGGTGGAAGTCAAGAGCAGGCGACCATGAGATAACCCTCCCTTCCGTTCCAGGACGGATGGGATCATGCTCATGCTCATGCGGCGGAGAGGAACGGGGGAGGGAGGAAACGAGGGTAATCTCCTGACCTGAAGGGTGGATGGATCGTAGCCGGAAAGCGGGGGCGGTGGGCGTCGGCGTCGGCGTCGAGGAGAGGCGGCGGTGAGACGTGAAAGCAGGAAGAAAGGAAAAAGTGGTGGCTTGGATTGGTGCGGGTGGGCTGCTGGGCTGTGACACAGCCCAGCCACCATCTTCTTCCTATTTTCTCATGAGCACAAACTAGACAGAAAATGATGGATGGCCATGGCTCCAGCAAAATCCTGACCTGCCCTTTCAGTCCCCAACCCACCACCACTTTTAGCTCCTTTAACTAATTGGGTAGATGCAGTTCAGGGACAAGAATACAACACTAGCTGCAGCTAGTAAGTGCACTGAGAAAACAAACCGTAAAGCTTTTAGGGAAAAGGAGGAGAGGACAGGTCCCTCTTTCAGGGTGGCAAAGCCATCGTTTTCTGGATTCATGTTGTTGGACCGACCTTTGATCACCCTATAGAATATTCTCACGGGGAAACTCATGAATTTTTGTTTGGCTTTTTGTTGATGATCTGAAACAAACAAACAAACAAGGAAGAGAGAGCGAGCACATGGCGGAAGGTAAACCGCTTCCCGCCAAAACCAGAGAGAATCCCAAGCAGCGGCACGCGGATGCAGTTTCACTTTTACAGCACGCTACCCCATTCCTCTGTTTCTGCAGGAAAACATTTGATTCTTTTTTTCACTTGGCCAATCGGTAATATAGTAACTCTTGTGTGTAGAAAAAGAAAGAGAGAAGGGCCTCGATTTAAGGAACCCCAGGAAAAGAGCAAACCTACATTTTCAAAAGAAGCAGCCACCCATGCGGCTCAGCCCTTTCCCACTCTCCCCTGTCCATCAGCTACAGCTAGTCCCCTCACTCTCACTCCCACTCTCACTCTCACTCTCACTCCTCCCAAGACAACAAAACTGAGGCAGGCAGAGACAGATGCAGAGGCAGAGCACTACCATCACTAGCTAGCTAGCTGTAAGAGCAGCATCATCACTACACTACACTGCACTAGCTGCAGCTGCAGACGCACACAAACTGAACAAGAACACAGACCAACACCCCGGATTCCCTCTCCCCACACACACAAACCAACTAGTCCTCCTTCCCAAACCTCCTCTAAACCCCCACACACCGCACGCCCCGGCGCCGGCGCCGGCTGCCGGAACAGGAAGCAAATGCCGCCGTCTCCGCCCCATGTCCTCCTCCCTCTCCTCTTCTTCTTCCTCCTCCTCCGCCCCACTTCCACCACCCGCACCCAGACAAGCCACCGGCTCCTCCAGGTCTCCCTCTCTCCTCCCCCTCCCCACCGCCACCACCACACCCCGCCTCGCCCTCGCACCCCACCACCACCACCGCAGCTCCTCCCGCCTCCGCCGCAACCCACCCCTACCCCCTCTGCACCCAAGAAGCGGACACCCACGCCGACACCCGTCTCCGTGCCGCCGACATCGGCGCCACCCCCCAGTCCGACTCCCACCACCACCACCACCCCGCCGCCGACGCCCAAGTTCCCCTCCTCCGCCACGCCCACTCCCGACGCCTACCCCTTCACCAACTACCCATTCTTCCCCGCATTCGCCTCGCCGCCTCCTCCCCCCGCCGAGCAGCAGGCCCAGCCTTCACCCGCCGGCGACGGCGGCCTCCCCACCTTCCCGGCCAACATCTCCACTCTCGTCGCCCCCACGCCGAGAGGATCCGGCGGGGGACGCCGCTTCCCGGTCCTCCAGGCGCTCCTCCTCTCCTTTCTCTCCCTCTGCCTCCTCCTCCTCTCCGCTCTCCTCTCCCTCCACCTCTTCCGCAGACTCCGCGACCGCGACCACTCGCCCGCCGCGGCCTCCTCATCGTCCGCATCCCACCACCGCGCCGACGACGATGACGACGACGAAGAGGGCCGCCGACTCAAGCCGCCGCCGATGCCCACCTCCTCGTCCAACCCCAGCACCGAGTTCCTCTACCTCGGCACCCTCGCCACACCGCCGCCTGCACACGCGCCCCCGCAGCCCCCCACGAGCTCGCATCCCCGGCCGGGATCGCCGGAGCTCCGCCCGCTCCCGCCGCTCCCCCGCGTAGGCCCGCCCTCCGGCGAGTTCGGCTCCCGGAGCTCCGTCTCCGACCCCAGCACCGTCCCCCACGCTGCCGCCGACGCGTCGTCCTCGTCACTCTCCCCTTCCTCGCCATCTGCATCCTCGCCAACGCTTGGCTCCAGCCCAGTCCATATCCGGCCACCGTCCATCCCGCAGCCCCGTGGCCGAGATCCAAATCCGTCGCCCCCAAAACGAAGGCCGCCGCCGCCGCCGCCTCCCAAGGCTGCCGCGGAGTCCGGGGCAGCGCACGCGTGGAACCCCTTCGTCGCCGTGCCGCCTCAAGCTTCTCCGTCGGGCGAGGATGACTACACTGAGAAGGACGTGCGCAAGTCGCGGCCTTTGCACGCAGACAAGCTAAAGCCCGGATCTTTGCAGTAAGACGCGCGCCAACTACAACTAGTTGAGCTTTCCCTTATTACTTGGCGATTGCATTTCATTTCTGAGACTGCCTGCGTCGCCTTGTGTTTTGTAGCATGAAGGATGAGATGATCCAGCGATACCTGAACAACCCGGCTGCGGTGGCGGCGCCGAGGGTGGTTTGTTTGCTCGGTGCTCCGAGGTGTCACGGCATTGGGATGGTGCTGGGTGCATTGAGTGTTTCTGAGGAGCAAGTGCGCGATGCCCTCTTGGAAGGTAATACATGGCTTTTTCTTTCCTAAATTAGGCAAAAAATATTGGGTTCAGTTAGTAATGCTGCCAAAGGTGTAATCTTTCACCAATGAAACTAGTGTTTCCTTGTGGGGGCCTTGGAATTGATGGTGCCAGTGATCATATTTGCAGCAGTACGTCTATGATGAGTTACATCAATGATGCATCTTTCTAAGTTTTGTAAAAGGGTTACGTAGCATGCTTTCAGCTAGTGCATCTTTTGTTTTCAGAAAAAGGAACTCTTTGAGCGCATGTACGTTTCACGAATCTAAACCAAGCATCTGCTGATCTCATAACATGCTTTCTAAGTGGCCCCATGCCAGGCCCATGGCTATCAGGGTTGATCAACCCGTGGGGTTGTTGCCATGGACTGAATGCAAATTTCTCAGCTGATCTCTTCGATATGAAAATCTCTTCTTGCATTATCTGCCAAATGTCTCTTTTCATGAACCATTAGGGTATCGGTTCCATTGTTTTGTGTCAAGCTGCATTCTCTTTGTAGAAAACCTTGTGAAGCCTTAAAATCCTCTACAAGTGCAACACTACTGGTCAATCTTTTCCAGTGTTACCATGCTTTTTTTTTATTGGTGAATGTATTTGAATTTTGCCATGGATTTTGTTGTTCGACATGTTCTGTTTATGCAGAATTTTCCATTCAAGGTGTAGCTCTATTTATTTTACATGCCATAGCCAATTGGTTCTTTGAGTTGATTAAGTGTGACTTTTTTCAATCTTCTGTGCTACATTCTAATGTTATATGATTTCTCGTGATTAATTCTAGCTATTACTCTTTGCTGGGCAGGCAATGCACATGATCTGGGAGTAGAAGCTTTGCGGATGCTCACCCAGTTGGTTCTCACCAACGAGGAAGAGCTTAAGCTGAGATATTTCAAGGATGATCCACCTGCCAAACTTTGCCCAGTTGAAGCTTTCCTGAAGACAATGCTGGATGTACCATTTGCATTCAAGAGAGTGGATGCTATGCTCTACGTTGCTAATTTTTACTTGGAGGTCAACCAACTGAGAATGTCCTATGCTACTCTTGTGGTAAAGTTTGAAGCCTGATCATTGTGTTTAAAGAATGTTTTATTCAGCTTCTTTGAAAAAAAGAACACAAACTTACTGGCTACATATTTGCTTCAGAACCTCAAGTGCAGAATGCATGTATAGATTATGTTGCATGGTTGGACATACTAGTAGTTAAAGATTTCATCTTTTATGCAAATGATGTAAATTCTCATATATGCCGTTACTGTTTCCTTCATTTTTATTATCATGTTATAAGGGTTTTATCCAATTTATTCATCCAGGCAGCTTGCCAGGAGCTGAGAAGCAGCAGGTTATTCCACAAAGTACTTCAGGCTGTTTTGAACTTTGGCAACTTGATGAGTATCAACACAGGTTCTCCAAATTCACATGCCTTGGAGCCAAACACGCTTCTGAAGATAGTTGATGTCAAAGGAGCCGATGGCAAGGCTGCACTCCTACAGTTTGTTGTCCAGGAAATTGTGAAACCTGAAGGATACAATCTGAATCCGATGCACTATGGGTCAGCAACATGCAAAGCGAACGATGCCGAATGCAAGAAACATGGTCTTCAGGTCGTCTCCAAACTTGCAACTCAGCTGACCAACACCAAGAAGGCTGCATCTATCGATATAATGAAGCTCAGCAGAAACGTGTCGGAGCTCGGTGTAGGGCTTGGAATGATCCATGACGTGTTGAGGCTGAATAGCATGGTCAACTCAGCTGAGAGCGCCCGACGGTTCCACAACGTAATGAGCATGTTTCTGAGGCAAGCGGAGGAGGAGATCCTCAAGCTGCAGGCTCAGGAGAGCATCTGCCTGTCCTCAGTGAAGGAGATGACGGAGTACTTCCACGGTGATTCAGCCAGTGATGAGGCTCACATGTTCAGAATTTTCACAGGTGTCAGGGAGTTCGTAGCTATGCTCGATCGAATCTGTAAAGAAGCTGGGGAGATCAACAGCAACTGCATCGGTTCGTCAACAGTAAACTGGACGGCTGCACCAACAGTTATGACGCCTTGAGCCGCTGCACCAACGATTTGCTATGGCCATCTATTTTTGTAGAATATATGAAGTTGTCTCGAGGATTATTATCTTTTCTTGTGTAGATCAGAACAATGCTAATCTTCAATATATAGGGTATGTTGGACACGCTGGCTTGTATAAAAAGTACTGGTAAGTGTATCAGCCTATCAGGTTACTAGGTTGAGAATGGTATCGCCTCCTTCACTTCTGAGTTATAAGTTGGTAAAGATGGCGATGGCTATGCTGATTCTGCGTCTTAGGCTCATGCTTTCACGTTGACAAGTAATTTGCCCTGTATAACAATGCTTCTTATCGGAAGGCACGGTGATATCACTGTCAGTTACACGAGCTCAAAAAGTTGCCCATTCATGTCTCCGGTTCCGACCTCAGGGAGCAACTTTCCCTGTTCTCCGTGCCCGTCCGAACCTACAAGCCATAGTAACATTATTATTGCATAGATGTATAACAGCTACAAAGGTTCACAACATAGTAACTAGTTCACAAATCATCATACTGCTTAAGCAAAATAATTATTCTTCCACAGTTCCGACCCCGTCATACCCAACGGGACGGGGGCGGGGTGGTGTAGTCCCAATGCATGGAGGTCACTGGGGTTGGAACGAGCAAACTCTGGCCTCCTTGTACACCTTCCCTGGCCGGCAGAAGTAGCCCTGCTCCGGCGCGCAGTGCGAGTCCTCGGAGCAGACGCAGAGCCCTTCGATGGCGCATCCCTTCTCCACGATGTTGGGGCTCCCGTTGATGCCGAGCACCTGGTCGCTCCACTCGCTGGAGAAGACCCCGTCGGGGTCGTACCTGTCCTTCACCCTGAGGAACTCGCCGGCTTTCGGGTACTTCGCGATGGCGCCATCGAATGCGAAGTTGCGGTTCTTGCCCCAGTGCGGGAGGCCCCCGTACTTGCGCAGGGCCAGCTGCTCGAGCTCGTCAACCACGTCGGCGTGCACACGCGGCGCGCCGTCGGTGTAGCTCCGGTAGTGGACGATGTCGAAGTCGATGCAGTCCTCCGGCTTCCCGAGGTAGGCGGAGGAGGCCTTGATGTAGCGGAGGAGCACGCCCAACCTAGCACTGACGCCGGCACAGAACGCGCCTGGGTCGAGGTCCCGGAGCCGCTGCATGTCGGCGACGAACGCCGGCGCCTTTGAGAGCGCGATGCTGAAGCCGGAGTTGTAGAAGAAGGTGCCCCGGATGCGCGGGTCCCATGCGCAGGAGGAGAGGAGGCCGTCCTCCGGGCTGTCGAGGCATCCGCCGGACGCCTGGATGCGGTGCTGGTACCCCACCACCGGGTACCCCGTGAAGGAGACCCCGTCGTTTGTGAAGCCGTACGCCTGCCGCTCGGCCGCCGCCGTCTGCAGCCGCACCGCCATGCACTGGGCGGCGTCGGTGCCGTTCTCCTGCAGTCGCTCCTCTACGGCTCTGGCGGCGATGAGCTCGCGCGTGGGAATCGAGCGGAGCAAGAGCCGGTCGTTGAGGCCATCACCCGGCGACGAGGTGTCAACGCGGTCATCCTGGCGGTAGATGACCTCGCCCTGCGGCGGCAGCCACATGATGTCGCCGAACTCGTGGAGGCGGCCCCACACGGCCGCCTGCTCCGGCAAGTCCGAGTCGTCGCGCTTCACGAACGTCACCGATCGCTTGAACAGCGGCTGCAAGGCCAGAGTGACTTGAGAGACGACGCCGAGGACCCCGAGGGAGACCTTTGCCGCGTCCAGGTCCGGGTGATCGGCGCCGAGCTCCCTCACCACGGCGAACCCCTGGCTCGCCGGCGCCGGCGTCACGATCCTCAGCCCGACCACGTACTCGTGCACGGCGCCACCCTTGCCCCACAGCGAGCTCCCGTGCGCGCCCGTCGCCAGGAGGCCCCCGATGCTGAGGCCGTACCAGTAGGGTGAGTGCGGCAGCGACAGCCCCGCCGCGCCGGCGGCCTCGATCAGGTCCCGGAGGACCATGCCGCTCTCCACCGTCATGAGCCGCCTCGCGGGGTCGATGCGCACCGTCCGGTTGAGCCGCGCCGTGCTTATGAGCGTGCCGTCGCGGCCGCCGGGGCACGCGAGCTTGGGGATGCTGTGCGAGTGCCTGGTGACCACCTTGACCTTGCGCTTGGCCGCCGCTGCGGCCGCCACGGCCGCGACGAGGTCCTGCTCGGTGCGCGGGTAGGTGACGTTGGCCGCGAGGCAGATGGTGCGGTCCGGGAAGGAGCCGTGCGCGTTGGTGACCGTGCAGTTGGACGTGCCGCGCGTGCACATCACCGGCTCCGGCGGAGGGCTGCAGCCTACGAGGTGGAGGAGGAGAACCGCGAGCAAGCCTCGCATTGCTCTGCCTCGTAATCCCCCCGACATCGTTTACGTCTTGACTGAATGCCTACTGCTTGCTTGTAGCGACTACACAGGGCCTTTACTTTAAAGGGTCCGACTATTCCCAGTCGACTGTTTTGGGCCGTTGAATCTAAATCGAAAGGCCACCGTGTCGTCTTTAACCTCTCGACGCTCTCTCTCTCTCTCTCGACGTCGTCTCGTCTCGTCTCTCTCTCTCTCCCCCGACGCTCTGTCCGGCGGCCGCCGCCGCCGCCGGATCAGGCCTTTCCTCTAAACCCCGGTGGATGGCGCCCTTTAACTCTGGCACCGGCGACACCCCCCACCCTAACCCTAACCCGGCGGCTCCCGATGATCCCGCCTCGCCTCCGCACAGCGCTGGGCTCCGGCTCGCTAACCCTAACCCGGCGGCTCCCGATGACTCCGCCTCGCCTCCGCATGGCGCCGCCGCTCCACGTCGTCGCCGGGCTCCGGCTCGGCGACCCTAACTCGTTGGCGCCGGTGACTCCACCTCACCTCCGCACGGCGCCGCCACTCTGCGTCGTCGCCGGGCTCCGGCTCGGTGACCTAATCTCTCGCCGTCGCCGCCGTCAACTCAGGCGACTGAGAAAGCCTGATCAATAGCAAATCCGTTACTTAAATAGCTAGGTTAAGGTCACAGCTAGCATGGGGCAGGACTTTTTATCGTACCTCAACATATCACAACCCATATATCAATATAAACCAACAGGATGTAAAGCTTTTATCTTGAGGGAGATCCGAACCTGTATAAATCTTGTCGTTAGTGGCCCGATTCGTGATCAGCTTCCGGATACGATCTCCTTTTCTCTTTCCTCCACGTATTGCGTAAGATCGACGGTTTACTGATCGTCAACAAGTATCATGCACAACTAACCTACCACTCAATAAAAGCGACCGAGCGACCGGTTTGTAATCCAAACTTTAATTTTTTGTACTGATCTAATAGCACGTGCATACGACCGGCCATCTCACGTTCCAACCACTCGCCAGCTTGATATAGTTCTATACTTCTAGATATAGTGGGCCAATAATTTCACGTGCTAATCTAATTTATCATGTACAAATGACCAACCAATTAGTGAATTGAACTTTAGGTTGGCATACTGATCTAATACTATGTACAAATGAGTTGCCAACTCATGTATAAATTACGGAATAGCCAGTCGTGATCCTAATAGTTCTGCTTATTGATTCTAATATGACATACAAACGGCTTGATAAGATGTTGTTACAAATAGCATATTAACATTACAATAACTAGCACAGTGTCCCGCGCAATTGCGCGGGAAACGTTTTTAATATCTTTATGTTTTTTACCTGTACATGTGATATTATACCAGTACGGGAAATAAAAGTTCAAATCGCGAGCCAGCCTGTTAGGCATTGTACTTAACCGTCTATTTGGTACAGTTATGATGATCTATCGAATGTGATTTGTTTAATTATCTTTATTGTTTTACTTGTACGCGTGATATTAGATCAGTACTGATTGCGTGGGAAACGTTTTGGTTATCTTTATCTTTTTGACCTGCATGTGTGATATTAGATCTGTACTAACTGCGCAACAAACATTTTTAATTATCTTTATTTTTTACCCGTACGCGTGATATTAGATCAGTACGAAAATAAAAGTTCAGATCGCGAGTCGACCTGTACTGAGCTGTCTATTTAGGTACGTTTATGAGCAGGCTTGCTAGTCGTTATACCAAGCCATCTATTTAGGTACAGTTATGATGATCTATTGGATGTGATCTGTTTAGGTATAATTATGAAGATCTATCGGCTGTGATCTGTTCAGGTGCAGTTATGAAGATCTATCGGCTGTGATATGTTTAGATGCAGTTATGAAGATCTATGGGTTGTGATCTATTTAGGTACAGTTATGAAGATCTATCGGCTGTGATATATTTAGATGCAGTTATGAAGATCTATCGGCTGTGATATGTTTAGGTGCAGTTATGAAGATCTATCAGTTGTGATCTATTTAGATACAATTATGAAGATCTATCGTTTATGGTCTACTAATAATAAAAGGGTCCACCAAATTAACAATCGGATGTTTTGCTTTTTTGTGAGAATTTCTAGCCTTTCTCTATTTTTTCTATTGTATTCTGTTTTTAGTATATAATAAATAGATAGATATATATCCATGTGAGTAAAAGTAAATAAAGATAATTAAAGATATAATTTTTATATAATTGTGCGAGCTACCGTGCTAGCTAAATACAAAAGAATCAGCCTTCGGTCTCAACGATTGTATCGTGTCTTAGCATCTCTATCCCTTCTTGAGCAAGAAATTGAACGTCGGCGTCGTCAGTAACTGCATGCTCACGGAAATAGTGCAAAGTCGGCGTCATCAGTGATTGCATGCTCACGGAACTAGTGCAAAATTTTCTACACATACAAGCATGGTCGCTAAGCTAGATTACATATGTATACGAAGGATAGACTTGGCTGGAGGGAGTAACACCACCAAATCTTCAGCGAACAGCCGTGAACCACAGTTTCCCCATCAAGCAAAAAAAAAGAAAGAAAAAAAGCAAAGTGACAACACTATCCAGTTTGGTCAGAATGCCTGTTAGAAAACACTGTCTGTGTCTCAACTTCCATGCATCGGGAGGATTGGCTTAGACGACTGATAATGATATTTTATTCCGTATTAAACGATCGGCTTAGAAAAAGTCTTATACGCGATTCATTTGATTTGAAGTTGTCTTCTCTCTGATAAGAGTTCTTTTTCCCCGTCATGCCCTTCGTGTATAGAACATTATCCTCTACGAGGTTGGCTGTCTGTCATATGTCTGGGTGGTCGTAATTGAAGGCTGAGAAAAAGTGATTAGTCAACTTTGTGTTAGCGTCATTGTACTCTATCACATCCGCAGACAAATTCTTTTGAATAGTCTAACGAATTTTGACGGTTTGTTTGAATGAGCAAGATATAATTAAACTTGATTCAGCGATCACAAAAGGATGGCAGTTGGCATATTGTAGAGTGCTCCCTTGTAAAGATCTAAGGTCAGGAGAGGACGTTCTCAGCATAGTCGTTCCTAACATTTGCCCAATAATCAAGTGCCACCTCGGCCACTCTAGAGTATCTTTTGCCCCTGAGTATATGCTATAACTAATCGGAAAATCTATATGGAACACGTGTGCTACAGTGTCTTATCGAGCGGCGCTGAGAGCGGTCGATCGCGCGATCAAAGGCTGTGGCGTTTTCCGGGCGTTTTGGCTCTTCTGACACGCACGCCCCACGCGACAGGGGGTGAATTCAAAGCGTTGGGAACCGCGCCGTGCACCTCTCTCCCTGTGCTCTGGTTTGCAGACATCGGTTGCTCCGGCGGGAAAAGCTAGGGTTCATCGGCGGAAGGCGAGGGCGGTTGGAGGCTCGCTGCGGGTCACCGGCGGAAGGCCTGCGGTCGGTTGGAGGCTCGCTGCGGGTCACCGGCGGAAGGCGCGGGCGGTTGGAGGCTCGCTGCGGGTCACCGGCGGAAGGCGCGGGCGGTTGGAGGCTCGCCGCGGGTCACCGGCGGAAGGCGCGGGCGGTTGGAGGCTCGCCGCGGGTCACCGGCGGAAGGCTAGGGTTCATCGGCGGAAGGCAGCGGTTAGTGTTCAATCCCGTTCAATTTTTTCCTTGTTTGGTTGTTCATCAGAGTTTTTGTGCGACATTTTTGCGAGCGCAGATTGAGGTGGGGTAAGTGGGGGGGAGTGTTTCTCATAGATTTTTCCGTTTTTAGCGCGAGAACAGGTGATTCATGTTGGTGAGGGGGTTTTGTGAGGTTGATTGGGATTTATGTTGGTGAGTGGATTTTTGTGAGGTTGATTGGCCGAGGTTTTTTGTGGTGGTCAGGTGAGGTTATGTTACTGATTTGGGCGCTGGTGATTGGAATTTTTTAGAGTTTTACGGAGGATGCTTCGTAACATTGCGATTACACTCCAAGGTAGGGGGCAGGGGGGAGTTGAGTGGGGTATGAGAAGAGGCGACGCATGTTGGTGAGGAAAATCGTCAGTTTGGTGCGTGTGTGGAGTGATCACCCAAGAGTTTTTGTGCACTGGATGTTATTTTGGTTTGTGATTGATAGACGACAGAGTTTGTGAATTTTGTGCGGTTGAGATTTTGCTGAGTCACGGCATTGTTTTTTTGAAGCAGGTCGCAGAATGGTGAGGAAGAAGAAAGAGCAGAATGATGGTTGCGAGTCTTCAAGCAAGCAAAAGGTTATAGTGTTGTTCATGTTCACATGGATGTAGTGTTGTTGTACTATTACCATCTGATCAGTACGCAGTTATCATGCTAATTGACTGCAGTGACCAGTAGTGTTGTTCATGTTCACATGGATGTAGTGTTGTTGTACTATTACCATCTGATCAGTACGCAGTTATCATGCTAATTGACTGCAGTGACCAGTAGTGTTTGTTCATTTGTTCACATAGATGTAGTGTTGTTGTACTATTACCATCTGATTAGTACGCAGTTATCATGCTAATTGACTGCAGTGACCAGTAGTGTTGTTCATTTGTTCACATGGATGTAGTGTTGTTGTACTATTACCATCTGATTAGTACGCAGTTATCATGCTAATTGACTGCAGTGACCAGTAGTGTTGTTCATGTTCACATGGATGTAGTGTTGTTATACTATTACCATCTGATCAGTAGGCAGTTATCATGCTAATTGACTGCAGTGACCAGTAGTGTTGCTCATGTTCACATGGATGTAGTTTTTGTTGTATTATTAGCATCTGATCAGTACGCAGTTATTATGCAAATTGACTGTAGTGACCATATGACTACTTTTTGCTTGCTAGATAGATTTTGCTTGTTAATTTGCCAAATTGACTTTTTTTTGGTATTATCATGTTATTATTAGTGTAGCTACAGGAGTAAGTTTTTTTTTGTTAATTCTTTGCAACCGTATGAGTGGGGTGGTGTTTAAGCTCAGATACCATGTTTGTTAGTTGTTGTTACCATCTATTTGTTTTACAGTTATCATGATGTTTTAATTGTAGTGACCATACCAGAATTATATTTTAGTTACCTTGCCTGTTAACTACAGTTAGCATGTTACATTAGTTGTTGTACTGATTATTATGGTTTGTTAATTGGGCTTTACTAGGTGGTGATCGTGCGCTCCATAGCCATATTTCTATCATGTGATGATTTTATTACTTTTTTGTACCTCATTTTTAGGGATCTGTTATTAGAAGGAATAGGGCATCGCCTTCTGCCATTGTGAGAATATATGGACATCTTACAGATGCACAGAAGGATATTGTGGATCAGATGGGGTTCAAATCACTCTTGGACATCAAGTGTGAGACCCTGCACAATCCTCTTATCCATTGGCTATCAAGGCAGTATGACCCAGACAGTCGTTCGCTAGTTGTGCATGCGCGTGGTAGGATTCCTTTGACTGAGGAATCTGTACATCAGATACTTGGGATTCCTCTTGGTGGCGATGACGTGAAGTATGAGGATGATGAAGAGGCAGAGGATCGTATAGGGTCTGAGTTGTTTCCAGAAGATGGGAAGAGACCTAAAATTACAAGAGTTGGTGAAATGTTAACTGAACATAAAGAAGCTGATGTTAGATTCAAGAGGTTGTGGCTGATATATATTGTATCCACCCTATTGGCACCAACCACAAGCAACCAAGTGAGCAACAAGTGTTATTCCTTGCTGGTAAGTTTTTGGTATTAGATATCATGCATTTATGTGTTTCTTCTCTTAACTATAATGTTCATGCAGATATTGGAAAATGTTTTTGTTGATCATATCCATATGTTCCGTATGTAGGAGGATATAAATGGTGTTCGCCGTCTCAATTGGTGCAAATTTGTTGTTAATGAGTTGCATGGGCAGTTAGCTAAGAAGAATTTCAATAGATCTTGCTTGTTCTATTTGATGGTAAAAACATTGGCCCTTCTGTGAATTTGTGTTTTTTGTGCTTCTTTTTTAAAAGGATTTGTACATCTAACATATTCTGTTCATTTTTTTGCTAGTTGCGTTATGTTGATTGTGTGGATCACAGTGGACATGACATTGGATTGTTTGACGCACCTTTTTCTGTGAATGCTTGGACAAGAGAAGCTGTTGAAGCAATTGTTAATCTGGATGTGCAGAAAGATGGCAGAACTTTTGGCTTGATGGAGGTGAGGGATGGGTACAACCTATAAGTTGTTAATCTGATTTTTTTTTATGATAGTTTCTAAGTATGTCGAAAGTTACTTTTTTATACATTTTTTGTTTTGTCCAGTTGAAACCTGAATTTTCTGTAAACTTGAGCTTGTTTGGCGGAGCAGCTGGGTTTGAAGAATGGATGAAGGTGAACACAGATCCTAGTTGCTCGGAAGAGGTAATTTTATGGTTCAGTAATGTGATATCTGTTTTTAGTGTAGTATCTTATTTTTCAAATATTTTGCAGGAACGCAATAAGGTGTCAAATCTCATGCTGAACTTTGGAGTTGGCTTAGGTGGCTTGCTATGTAATCTTGTTCAAGGATTGACAAAAGTACGGTCAAGTGGAAGTGTAACAACTGAACATGGTCAATTCAGTGGGGCTTATGGAAGATCACGAGGTCAGCAACGCAGGAGTCGAGCAACTGAAATGGCAGCTGGTCCAACGGAGGACTACTGTGATGACGAGTCAAGTTTTGAGGATTTAGTATCTGATGAGGGTGGTAGCGAGGATGTTGATGTTTCATCTGGTACTGATGATGGCAGCGAGGACACTAGTGGTGATGAGATATCCGAGTCAGATGACGTGTTGCCAGATGCTTCAATTGGAGTCTCAGATAATGTAGGCAGCAAGGCAGTGTGTGATAATTCTGCTTTTGTTTTTCCATCTCAAGTACCTCTAGGGGAATCAAGCCAGGTGCCTGTGTCAGACCCTAGGTTGCTATTATCACCACAGCTTTCAGAAAACATTGACTCAGATGATAACAGTGAGTATGTACATGCTATGATGAAGGATTCAGCAGCTGATCTTGCAACGCGTCTTGTTGACATGAAAAGACATCAGGGAGCAGCAGGGGTCAGCTGTGGGAAAATAATCAATGATGAGGCAGTAGTTCCTGAAGATTCAACGGTGTCAGTGAATAAAATGTTGGAGGAAAGCATGACCGTGGGAATATCAGGAGAAAAGAGGAAGGAACCTAGTGGAGCAGCAGAAGATAGCATGATGAATTGTGGTGTTGATGGTTCTGTATGCCCAAAAAGGGTTAAGGTTGATGAAGTGTTATCTACTTCAATGTTCTCTAATAAGAAATCTAAAAGGTAATAGCTTCCATACATTTTTGTTTCTTTTTCATATTGTTTCATTTGTTTAGCTGTAGAGTAACTTTTATAACAGTGTGTTATTATCTAGTTGCAGTGTATCCAGGGGGCGGCAAGGTACATTTAAAAGACAAGCAACAAGGTTTTCCCCACGGCTTGCAGGTTTGCGATCAGAGTGTGAATTAGGTAGCTCAGGGAAACCAATTGTTGTAAATTCACCAATTCTTGTTGAGGATATGATATCAAATAGTGGAAGGAAGGAGAATCCCATTGTCATCAACTCTCAAAGTACCGGTGTAGAATGCATGATCAAACCTGGGAGCAGCAGGACACCTGTTGTTGTTTCACCTACAGTGAATGTAGAGAATGCAGCTGGTCATGGTAGTGGTACATATATGGTTGACAGACAGACTCCTGCGTCTATAAGAAGTGTTGGTGCTTCTCGCCATTGCAATGTACCAAACAGTAGGCGTAGTGTTGATGTTCCTGTAACTATTCAGCAGCTAGCAGCAAATTTTGTGGAGAGGAGGAGCACTGCAGCAAGCAGCAGTACACCCACTAGCGCTGAAGGTAACAAATACACATTGCAACAAGAGATCCAGGGGATAGAGGGTGATGGTTTTAGTGTGAAGGAAGGGGTGGTGTCAATTTCTGCAGGACAAGGCCATGTGTTGACAACACCTATGGTGAATGCAATCAAACCAGGCGCAGACATGCATACAAGGAATGAAGTGGACAATCGACTTGGTATGTTCACACCCCCAGGGTTTGATTTGGGGATAGATTTCTCATCTCCAGCACATAGTACGACCCGAGAACAAGATGTCATATTTGAACAACCGCTTGCATGGGCTTCTCCAGAAGGTAAGTTTTGAATGATATTTTTTTTGGGTAGATAACAGCTGATAATTGTGCTAACTAGATTTCATTCTGCTTCTTTTGTCTTATGTCTTGTCATACAGGATACAACATTGTTGGTAATGAAGTAGTGCCAAGTGCATCAACGGATGGGTACTACGAGGAGATGGATGATGCATTTGAAATGAATGAGGCTTTTGCAGCGGCGCTTGATGAGATTGAAAGAGAACTTGAAGCTACAAGGGGCAGTCAATCGTCAATAGCAAAGGAAAATAGAAGTCCAGAGGCCAGCAGTTTGCAAGTTGTGGAGGAAACTCAAAGATTAATAAAGTCAGCAGGGGAAAGAGAAGGAGGGAAAGATTCGAAGGCTACAGTTGAGGAGGGGGTTTTTGTTCGTGACACAGAGGTGTATGGCAGGAGTAGCACACCTAAGGATCAACCTCGTAAGGGGAGAGTCAAGATGCCGTCAAAGTACAAGCTATCACCATACGACAAAGTTACTGTGAGCAGTGAGCAAGAAGATGTATATAAAAAGATTTTGGGTAGTTGTAAGAATGCTAGAGGGTCAAAGATAAAGAAGTAAGTTTCATATTTTTTCTTTTGCTGTCTTTTCTGATTTTGTACCATTTTTGGATGTCATTTTCTTTTTAACGAGTTAATTTGTGTTTTTGTAGGGTAAAAATCATCCAGTATGAATCTATGTGGGTGTACACAGAAGAATTTGCAGAATCAGTAAAGCCAAGGGGTGAATTGTCTAATAATATGGGCGAAATTGGGATATCTTATGTAAGGCATCACCACAAGAAGGAAAAGAAGGTTGTTTTTTCTTACTTGGTTGCAAGGTACCTATTGGAAGGGAATCTGGCTAAGAAATTTATTAAAGATCAATTTGCAAGAGAAAGGGCGGGGGAGAAACTGAGTTGTCAGGAGATAGTAAGTACTAGTAACATTTATACTGTTCAGATTGGTTTCTCAATATCATCCTGATAAGATTTTGGTTACTTACTGTTTTTTTTGTATCATCCTAATAACTGTGTGTTTTTTGGTGGTAACGTGTTTCTATATCTGCTGATAACTGTATCATTATAGTGTAGTAACCAAATTTCATTACTAATTTTTTATGTCCTTATTTGCTGTTGAAAACAGATCATGTTCCCAGTGTTGCAGAAGCTAGGGAGAGGAAAAGATGACCCATCACATTGGTATGTTCTGGTGTTGAATCTTGTAGCTCAGAGATTTGAGATTCTTGATTCACTTCGTGATGGAACTGACAAGGGTTTGATGGAGCATGCAAGCGAAATAATGGTGAAAATCAAGGAAGCGTGGTTAATTTATTATGGGCAATCTAAAGTGCAGATAGGTGGATACAAGTTGGTGTGTATTGAGACAACAAAGCAAGATAACCTGTGAGCATTTATTCACTTTTTTCTTTATAACACGCTTTGCATTCTTTTATTTTTTTCCCATTTTCTGTCTATGTGTTTATTCGTGCAACACAGGCGGGACTGTGGGTTCTTCATGGTCAAGTTCCTTGAACTCTGGGATGGCCAGAATGTGCCAGCAGTGTCGGCTGGTCAGATTCCTAACATGAAGAAGGTGCTGACACACAACTGGTTGTCATCGGAGCTCAATACCATAAAGAATTGGAAGAATCGCCTTGACAATAATGCATAATAAGGTACTAATTTTCATTCATATATAGAAGAACTTTTTTGCATAGGTGCTAATAACGATGATATATGTGGAATGTTTGATACACATACTATGCTGTAAACATGCATAATTAGGTAGTGTCAAATGTAGTGTCAAGCAGAGTTGTCAAAGGAAACTTCATGGCTGATGGTATGTGAGCCTGTCTTTACAATTTCTGGCATCATGGCCTGTTGATTGGCAGATTTTGCATTGTCTCTTTTTTTTGGGAGCGATATCCATAGGATGCTTGTATGCTTTTTCTCTAGCTCGACCCTTTGTGCTAGACCTTGGTGGGTCCCTCACAGCCATAGTATTAGATGATTCTGAGCATGCAACACTTATAGCAATAGGGATTATAGGGACTTCAGTAGCAACACTATTTGCAGCAGGAACGACAGGGGGAGCAGCACCATCAGTTGCATTAGCAGGAGCCGTTGGGTGACCAGTAGGAGTAGTTGCAGGAGCTTTTGCTTTTCTCTGTTCTTTCCTCCTGAGTGACATTAGTTCAGCTTTCAGGGCTTTTATGTGAGATGTTGCTATACGTTGCGCATCCTGAGATACAGATGCTTCCCTCGCAATCTTATTGAATTCACTGCTCATAGTTGCAAACCTCATCTGCCTCCGTGATTCCTCTGGCATTTGGTGTTCTCTAACATGTGCTTCAACTGTTGGGTCACCAAGCGCAGTATCAGCATCCCATGTCCATCTCTTCAGTATGTAATTGTGTGGGATTGTTGTCACACCCATCTGGACCATGACCTGCAGAGGGGGGGGGGACACGTGATGATGGTAAGTTTTTGTTGGAAGGTAGATAACTGTATGTTAAGCAGGGTGGTAACTATGCATAATTGACACGATAAGTAATATAAAAGAAGTATACCCTTAGGATATGGCAACAAAGTATGCCATCTCTAGCAAACTTACAGCACTCACAAGAATAAAGGCCAGATGATATGTCGGCAACCACCCTATATGATCTAGGGCCATATCCATGAACATAACCTACAAGGGAGGTCAGCAAGTATGCACTATTTTCTAAGGATTGGCAACTATAGGACATGTTCAACTTCATCTCTCCTTGGAATCGAAAGAAAATCTGCCTGGTGTAAACTTTTAGCATCTGCAGCTCTATAGGATGCCCACTCCATGTGTCAGTTGTAGTAATAGCTGATTCAGCCTCCTGTTTGTTTTCTGCATTCATGATTTTGTCCTGTATCATTGTGTACTGTCTGGCAAAGTCCAATATTGAGTTCTGTGGGTGGATATATCGCTTAAGTACTGCGTTGAAGCCCTCACTACGTTGGGTGGATTGGAGGAAGGGGTAGAAGCAGCGCATGAAGTATGCAGGCACCCAGTACTTCCTGTTGTCATACAAGTGTGAAATATCTGTGTTTTCTGCAAGGTCATGCTGTTGTATCATTGCGCCCCAGTTCTGCTCAAACTCTTGTGGACTCAAGCTATTGTTGAGGCAATCATCAAATGCTTTGTGCATCTGCGGGTTCCGCGCCATGAGAGACCCCAACTTTTCTTGAGCCTTTTTCATGATATGCCACCTACAATTTCTGTGCGTTGTTTCTGGGAACACCTTGTCTATGCCATTTCTCATGGCAAAATCTTGGTCAGTGATTATGTGTGCTGGTGGTACCCCTCCCATAGCTTCCAGAAATGTTTCAAACAACCAAACGAAACTTTCTGTCACTTCATTCCTGAGAAATCCACATCCAAATTGTATGGACTGACCATGGCTATTTATGCCAATAAAAGGTGCGCATGGCATCTTATATATGTTAGTGAGATAGGTTGTGTCAAAGGAGATGCAATCATTGTAGTACTTGTAGGCTCGCCTAGATGCGCCATCTACCCAGTATATATTTTGCACTCTGTCATCCTCATCAAGTTTAATTTTGTAAAAGAAGTCGACATCCTCTGACTGTAGCTTCTGAAAATATGTGATTGTGTCCTGCATGTCTGTGAGACGGTGCTGAAGACGTAGTGATGCTCGGTAGTTTGCCACATCCTTCACAGTATAGGGGACATTATGAAGGGAACCGTGCAGATCAGCAAGGATCTGCATCTGACGGCTTGTTTGAAGGTTGCTTTTGTGAAGAAGCTGTATAAACTCCTTCTCCTCATCTGGAATGTGGCGGTGAGAACGCATGAATGCTGTGAGAGACCATTTTTTTACGAGTGGATGATTATGTGTATCATTGAAGTCAGTCACCACCCATCTTGTGCCTCTACGCTTCACAAACAAGCGTGCAGGACATTGTGTTCTTATGGTTTTGCTCCGTTTTCGCTTCTTTACAACAGGCTGCAGATTTTGTGTGTTTTCTTTCATTTCACGCTTCTTACCAGCCTTGTGGCAAACAATTGACACCCTAGCTATCTTTCCATCAACTGCAGATATTCTTCGGTATTCATACCTTATCCCAAAACCATGCCTCCTTGCATAGACTCTGTAGTGCTCTTCAGCTGCCTCTAGACTGTCAAAATTCATGGTGAGGAAAGGTTGCTGCGGGCTAGAAATGATCTCAACACCATTTTCCTCATCAGTTGTATGCCCATTGGATCCATCAATGGTGGGCTCAGTGATGGCATGCATGCTAGATTGTGTGTTCTGAGCATTCCCAATGGTGTCATGGTTGGACATAGCATTGCTTACTGTATTTATTTGAAGACTTTGTTAGTACGAATTTTTTCAATCTGGTAACCATGGTAAGTACATAAAGCTAAAATGGTAACTGGGGGTCAAGAACGAGATAACTGTTTGATGATTTACACCATCGCTTACCTGTGATATCAGGTTGGTGTTTATCTTGTGCTACCTGATCTGAACCATTTTGTGCTAAACTTGTTGTTTTTACACCTGGGCATGTTGGCATTGTTGATTTTTGAAATTCGTCACACATAGGCTGAATATTGGATGGCATAGGATCCATGGCAATCTGCAATAAGTTTTTGTTTGTTTCTGTTAACCGGGTGATACAGAAAGTTGATGTAATTGCATTTTTTTTCAGGGAGGGCAGAAGATGCATATGTGTTTTTGAAGGTCCCTGGATGATGCTGTGATTTGATGCATATCATGAGTTTGGACTAGTACAGGGAAGGCAATTGACAGAGTATAGCAATATATAGGCATGTAAATAGTCAGATTTGTTTGGTGGTAACTTGACATGTTAGGCAGGATGAAGTAGATCTGGGGATTGAGTCATTTGTCGAGATGATTGCGTTCTCAGATGTTTGAATGATCTAGGATGCAAGAGATTATCAAGTAGGATACATGTGTTTGTTACCTGGTATGCAATCTGATGTTTTTCTCGTTTTCTGTTGGGTGATGTGTTGGTTACCTGTTGGTTGGTTTCTCCATGGATTTTGCTGGTTGCTTTGGTCGGCAGAGGCAGGGATGATCTGCTGGTTGCTTTGGTCGGCAGAGGTAGAAGAAAAAGGGAGGAACAGGACAAAACAGCTGAGCTGTTGTAGTGAACGCGCGGGAATTTGTGCGCGCGTCCCGCGCTCTCGCGGCCAACGGCGCGCGCGTCGCACACCCGCGTGGCCAACGGCGCGCTTGTTCAGTGATGGACCCCGTGTCGGGCTGAGATGTGGTGGGCCGCGCGCAGTAGTGGGCTGCCGAAAAATGGGTAGAGCTGGACTGCCGGCCCGTTCGGCAATTGGGCTAATTGGCGCACGGTCGCCACAGAGTCGCGTCCATAACTAATTGCCTACATAACATCGTGTTATACTGTAATATCTTATAACTACTTGTCTCCTAGTTTATCTATTTTATTTTTGGAAAGAAATGCATGAAGTACTTTTTAGGAAAATGATAAGGATTTGGACACCAATAACTCAAAAGAATTCCGCAAAGTTTGTTCAATTCTCAAGCACCGGAGTGGGCTACGCCACATCCGAACGGGACGTGGCACCTATTCTTTTTTTTTCGAGAAAAGGCTTAGTAGAATACAAAAGAATAGAGAAATGATAGAAATTCTCACAAAATACAAAACATTCGACTTAGTCTAGTGGATTCTTTTATTATTAGTAGACCATAAACGATAGATCTTCATAACTGTACCTAAATAAGTCACAGCCGATAGATCTTCATAATTGCACCTAAACAGATCACATCCGATAGATCTTTATAACTAGACCTAAACAATTCATAGCCGATAGATTTTCGTTTCTACACCTAGACAGATCACGATTGATAGATATTCATAACTATACCTAAACAGATCGCATCCAATTGATCATCATAACTGTACCTAAATAAACAGCTCGATACAACGACTAGCCAGTTCGTGATTTATATTTTTTTCCCGTATTGATCTAACATCACACGTGTCGGCGGAATGGGGCCCAGGGTACCCCTAACCGCCGGCGGAGGCCAACCAGATGCCGCAGAGGGTGACGCGTGGCGCTCCGGTCGCTGGGGCCTTGGGCCTCACCCGGATCGTCGTACGGAGCCCGCGGCCAATCCCAAGGAATCAGGGGTCTCCTCCAGAGGCTGCATCCGCAAACTAGAAGGAGTCGTGGGCCTCCGGGAGTCCACGGCCCATGCGCTGAAGCGAGCACTCGGGGTCCGTCCCCGAGCGCTCGGCGTCCCAGAAGGCGAAGGGCGCGCTCGGGGTCCCCTCCCGAGCGCTCGGCATCTTGGCAGATGTGGGGGCCAGGGGAGCACTCGGGGTCCGCCCCCCCGAGCACTCTCCCTCGGGCTCCCCCTTCAAGGCGCCCCGAACGGCCCCCCAGCGGGTGCTCCCCGAGCGCTCGGGGTTGCTCGGGGGCGTATAGAAGACAGCTGGCGCCCCTCCTAGCGAAGGAGGTCGCTCGGGGCCGAGTGCTCGGGGGATGACGTGTCCTCTGGTGGGGCCCTCGTCCATGCACGTCGTCCAGCGCCAAGCTTCTCCAGCAAGCCTCCGCCCTGGCGGAGGCATTTAATGCCTGTCATTCCGACGGGGAACCCAAAGCCCTGTGAGGGCATGATGACGGTCAGGCCGGGTCCCGCCGGTGCAGGCGATAAGCTCTGTTAGCTATCCCTCTCTCTCTCCCTCTGAGGGGTGGGCCCGGGCTGACAGATTCTTTGACCGACCAAGCGCGCCGCCCCGCACGCCCTGTCGCTGTCAACCTTTTCACCCCATGGGGGACGCCGCCGCGCAACCAATTGCGCGGCATGAGAGGCTGACCTATGGGGCCCATAAGAGGACGTCTTACCAACCCAGTCAGAAGAAACCCCGTAAGTCTCCGTCTGCGGGGCCCGCCGAAGGCAAAGGTGTCAGAGCCCCTGCTCCGACACACCGCGAGGCGACGGCCCGGCCGAAAGTCTCAAGTGGGCATTAAATGAAGGTGTGGGCGTTTCCAGTAACGCCCACGTCGTCTACAGCACAAGTACAGCTCATGTTTTCCTTTGCCGACCTATGTGGTATTCCCCCGAGTATATAAGGGGAGAGCCTGGTCCATGCAAGGGGTTGGCTCATTTTTCCTAGCTCGTTTTTCATTAGGTTAGATCTCTCTAAGTTTACTCCTTATCAAAGAAGCACCGTTCTTCCTCCGGGATAGAGCTAGAAGAAGAACAGTGCACACCTTTGTAACTCATCATACTTGCCACATACGCCTATATACACAAAAACAAGCAGGACGTAGGGTATTACGCCTTCCGGGGCGGCCTGAACCTGGGTAAATCCTTGCGTCATTACTTCCTTAGCCACCGGGTTTACTCGAAAAGCTCTAATACACCCCAAGGCTCGTAAGAGACTCACTACTCCCCTGGGCCGAATTCCAAAGGGGGTCCCTCCGGATCACCGCTAGAGGCGTCTCTACGCCGACAACACGTATACGTAAAAAAATAAAGATAATTAAAAACATTTCACGCCTAACTATTACTAATCTATTATCATGCGTACAAGTAAAAAAGATAATTAAAATTTTTACTCACACAGTTAGTATTGATCTAATATCGCGCGTACATGTCAAGCAATAAAGATAATTAAACAGATCACATCTGATAGATCATCATAGCTATACCTAAATAGATGGCTCGGTACAAGCCGACTCACGATTTAAACTTTTATTTCTTGTACGGTTCTAAAATCACGTGTAGAGGTAAAAAATAAAGATAATTCAAAATGTTTGCTGCGCAATTAGTACTAATCTAATATCACACGTACAGATAAAAGAATAAAGATGATTAAAAATATTTCCCGTGTGATTAGTACTGATCTAATATCACACGTACGGGTAAAACAATAAAGATAATTAAACAGATGAGATCCGATAGATCATCATAATTGTACCTAATACACGGTTCAGTATAACGACTAGCAGGCCGGCTCGCGTTTGAACTTTTATTTTCTGTACTGATCTAATATCATGCATATAGGTAAAAAGTTAAAAATAATTAAAAATATTTCCTGCATAATTGCGTGGGCACCGTGCTAGCTTATAGAAAGCTAGAATAAGAAGTACACCGGGTTGCCAGCTTGCAAAAGAGACCACCTCCATAAATTGGTAGGATGTATAACAAAATAAATCGTGAGCACATACTTCTGCCCAACCAATTCACAAAATATCATACAGCAGAAAAGCATCAGCTATCCTACACCTTGGCGCGCAGCGTCGATCTGCTGGATGGACGAAACAAAGGAGTGGATGCCAGCAGCACCGTACCACACTATAAATATGCTACCCAACACCATGTAGCTTCACTCATCAACGAGCAATTAAGCTACTGACTCACGCAGCAACGCAAGGCAAGGCAGCTCAGCTCAATTTGAGACAAGACAAGCTCACAAGATGGTTGCTTTCACGCTCCTTCTCCTCCTCCTCCTCGCCTCCACCGCAATGATGGCGGTGGAGCTTGCCATGACAAGGACCATGCGGCGCTGGTGGCCATCGACTCTGCCCTGGGCAAGCCCTACCACTTCACCTCCTAGACAGATGACTCCTCCTGCTGTGACCGGTAGGACGTCGACTGCGATGATGCCATGGGCCGTGTCATCGCCCTCTCTGTCACCCAGGACTCCAACCTCAGCGGCGCCATCCCGGACGCCATTGCCAACCTCACCTACCTCAAGGCCCTCACGCTGCACCACCTCCCGGCCATCTCCAGCCCCTCGCCGCGCTCTCCAACCTCTCCCAGCTCACCAGTCACCATCTCCTACACCGGCTTGTCGGTCCCTGTGCCGTCCTTCATGGGCGCACTCACCACGCTCACCCTCCTCGACCTCTCCTTCAACTCCCTCACCGGTTAAAGATTTCATCGGTCGTCTCTAAGAGGCAAGGATGAGTGCCGGAAGTGCGGAAGCGCGTGCTTCGCTGGAGTTTGAATCGCGAGTTCGTCGTGCAGTGGCGGCTGGTGAGGACGCGTTTGTGGTGGCCCGGCGGTGTTGTTGGAAGAGGCCTGCCGGCGGGTGGATCTAGCTAGCGACTAAGTGGCTCTGGATCGTGCGTGGGCAAGGGCTCGGACTCGATTCAGTAGGTTTCCCAGCCACTCCAGGGGAGATGCGGCGATTTGGGGACACCGCAAGGAGGATACAAGCGACTTCCCAAGTGCACAATCGACTTCTCGAGCGCACAATCGACTTCCCGAGCGCACAATTGTTTCTTCAGGCAGCGACGAGTGGCGAGATGGGGCGGTCGGGGACCGGCCATGGGGGCTGGCCAGAGCAGCGATATAGGACATGCGCTCAACTTGGCACGGGAAACGCCCTCATGCTGATCTCGACAGACTTCACCGGGGCCCTCCGGTTCCCGGCAACCTGCGGAAGGGAAGCTTCGGGCACAGCTCTCCAGGGAGCGAGATGTGAAGCGCAAGGCATCGGGTTGGGACCGACCGCCGGCTCATTTCAGTGCAAGAGGTGTGGAGCGCTAGCAGGTGGCAGTGAAGCAGGACCCGGGCTGGAATGCCAGCAAGGAGGAGGAGACTCGGTGCTACACATGCACACAGTTTGGGCATCATCAGATGGACTACACCAATCCACCTCTATGTTATACATGTAAGCAATCTGGTCACCTTGCTGTCAATTGCCCTAGCAATGGTCGAATTAGGGCTTTGCAATTCTGTGGTTTTGGGGTCCCTGGACAGATGTTCTATTAGTATCAATGTTGAGGTTCAAGAGAGGGAGGTCGTCTCTTCGATTACAGAATTGATGACCATCCCGGTCGGGAGAATGTCCAGTAGGTCAGGTGATCAAAGAGCTACAACAATCATTTGACGCTCCATGGGATTGGAAGGTCAGACAAGTGCAGGATAAATAGTTCCTCATTGAATTCCCTTCAAAGGAGGCGCGCCGAGAATGGACAAAATCAAGCGCTTCTATTTCCAGACTGATGAGATAGTGGCGGGGGTGGAGTACTCCAATTTGGATGTGGATGCTTTTGGGATCCTTCATGAAGTTTGGGTGAAGTTGGCAGGAATTTCGCTCTGGGCTCGATCTGAGGCGCTTGTGATGAAGTTAGCTTATATGGTGGGGGTGAGCCTCTTTAGGTTGAGGAAGCATCATTATCCACTCCGGGAGCAATTAGAACTCAGATAGCTTGCAAGGATCCATATGCGGTGGATGGAGAGAATGAGATTTATATAAATAGGAAAGAGTACAAACTGTAGTGGCAGGTGGAGGGTTTGGTCCCTAGACCACAGGAGAAGTGTGAGGTGAAAGAACTAGGAGATAAGAGAAATCTCACTAATCAGCAGGTGGTGGAGGTCTCTGCTACGCCACTAAAGTTTGCTGGCATGGGAAGAAAGACAACTCAGGTAGTGGCGAATGAAGGGAATGGACAAGGAGAGGTTATTCTGACACAAGGCGTCACTGTGAGGGATGGACTCAGGTCGTGAAGTTTGCTGGGATCGATGGCTGATAATGAGGCGTCTCAACTCTCAACCAGAGTTGGTCCAGGTTCCGGAGGAGGAAGACTCAGTGGCCAAGGGAGAAAATTTTCACTTTCCAGAGACAGGTGTTTCTTCCTATGAAAAAGAGGAGTCCCTAGTCCCTACATCAGGGTCCGAAGACAACTGATGACGAAGATGATGGTGCTCAGGAACATGACATGGGATGGTCTGAAGTGTATCATTCCAAACGGTGTTGGCCGGAGAGCTCGCCGTGGCTCAGCTCAGGAACACACACACACGAGACAGGGGAATTTTGCGCCGCGAACAACTCTCGGCTTTTCTGCTTTCTTTCTCCTCTATTTATTCGAGCTACAAGCAAACGTGCAAGTCCACGATCCACCACGTTCATGCCATCCCACGAACAGATCATGCCAGGCACAAGACTCGCTCAAGGTTGTTAGAAACCTGCGAGCTAAACTTTAACAGAAAACGGAAAAAAACTGAACGCACGAAACTGAGCTGCGGCTAGATTATTCAACAAGCTCCCCCTAAGCTAGATGCAGCTCCTTAGTTCACCTCGACGATGTTGATCTTCTCGCGGAGCAGTTGAAGACGGACGCGGCCAAGCGCCTTGGTGAAGATATCCGCGAGTTGATCTTCGGTGCCGATGAATTTGACGGCGATCTTGCCGTCCTCGATGCAGCCTCTGATGAAGTGGTACCGCACCTCGATGTGCTTGCTCCGGTCGTGGAAAACCGGATTTTTGCAGAGTTGAATTGCGGACTTGTTGTCCACGAGCAGATCGGCGACGAGGGGATCAGTCCCGAGCAGGTCGCCGAGCAGGCGTCCGAGCCAAACGCCCTGGCATGCTGCTGTCGCGGCGGCGATGTACTCTGATTCACAGGAAGAGAGAGAGACCACCTTCTGCTTTTGACATTGCCACGACACCGGGCAGTTCCCGAAGAAGAATAGCATGCCCGATGTGCTCTTTCTGCCGTCGACGTCGCCGGCCATGTCGGCGTCGCTGTAGCCGATCAAGCGCGCGTCGGCGGCGGTGGTGGTGTAGCAGCAGCCGTAGTCAAGGGTGCCTGCGATGTACCTGAGCAAGTGCTTCACCGCACTCAGGTGTTCAGTGGTGGCCGCCTCCATGAAGCGGCTCACCATGCCGACAGCGAAGCTGATGTCCGGCCGTGTGTGGACCAGGTATCGGAGACTTCCGATGATGCTTCGGTAGAGGGTGATGTCGACCGGTGGATTGGAGCTCTCCCTGGACAGCTTGAGACGTGGCTCCATGGGCACGTGTACGCGGTTGCAGTCCGCCATGCCCGCTTTCTCCAGAAGCTTGGCGGCGAAGGCAGCCTGCTTGAGGGTGATCCGGCCCGGCTCCTGGCTCACCTCGATGCCCAGATAGAGGGTGAGCAACCCCAGGTCGCTCATTTTAAAACGATTGCACATCTCCCGCTTGAACGCCGCGATCGCCGGAGCGCGTGCGCCGGTCACGATTAGATCGTCGACGTACACACCGAGCAGGAGGCGCGTGTCCCCGTCGCCACCGGTGTAAACCGCGTGCTCGGACTCGCTCCGAGCAAAGCCCAGCGTTTTCAGTACGCTGTCGAGCTTTTCATTCCAGGCACAGGGAGCTTGGCGGAGCCCGTAGAGTGCCTTATGCAGACGCAACACCTTGCTGGACTTATCGTCGACGAATCCCGGCGGCGGGGAGACGTAGACCTCCTCGCCGAGCTCGCCGTTCAAGAACGCCGTCTTGACATCCATGTGGTGCACCGCCCACTGGAATTGTGCAGCGACGGCGAGCAGAAGACGGACGGAGTCCAGGCACACGACAGGGGCGAAGACCTCGTCGAAGTCGATCCCCGGCCGCTGGACGTACCCCTTCGCGACCGGGCGCGCCTTGTGCTTCACCACATTGCCGTCGGCGTCGCGCTTGAGTTTGAAAACCCATTTGAGGCCGATCGGCTTGTGTCCTGCAGGCAAATCAGTGAGAGTCCAGGTTCCATTCTCCTCGATCGACGCGAGCTCGTCGCGCATCGCTTGTTGCCAGTGTTCATCCCCCTCTGCCTCAGCAAGCGTCGCGGGCTCGCCAGAGGGGGTGAGAAGCAGCCGCTCCGCCTGACCCGGGTTCTCGGCATCGGGATCAATCAGATCCAGGACGGGGCGATAGCGGTGGCCGGCGTCGGGGTCGTCGTCGGCGTCGAAGAGATCTCCACGCACCGTCGGTGGAGTCACAAACTCCACGGCTCGATCAGCAGCGGGAGGCGTAGGCGCGTCGCGGGGCTCTGCCATGGATTTCTCCACTGTGGCAGCGTTTTTCGCTGCCATGGCGGGCATTTCCTGCCTGAGCGTCTAGCCTTCGACGATGAATGGGGTGTCGCTGCCATCGTGCTCCCCCCACTTCCAACTTGTGCCTTCGTCGAAAACGACGTCTCGGGATACGTGCACACGCCTGCCAACGGGGTCGTAGAGGCGGTAGGCCTTGCCTCCAGGCTCATAGCCCAGCATCACCATGGGTTTAGCTCGATCATCGAGCTTCTTCAGCCCTGGCTTCGTCTCCTTCACGTATGCCCTGCAGCCAAACACGCGGAGGAAGTGCACGTCGGGCTTGCCACCGTGCCATGCCTCGTACGGGGTGCGGCCCTCCACGCTCCGGGTGAAGGACCGGTTGAGGACGAAGACGGCCGTCGTCACGGCCTCGCCCCAGAACGTCGCCGGCACGCTCATCGCCTTGAGCATGCACCTTGCCGTGCCGACGACCATCTGGTTCCGCCTCTCCACTACCCCGTTCTGCTGCGGCGAGTAGGGGGCGGTGAGGTGGCGCTTGATCCCGCGATCGGCGCACCAGTCCGCGAACTCCGCCGCGGTGAATTCTCCTCCGCGATCCGTGCGAAAGACACGCAGAGGGTGCCGTGACTCCAGCTCCGCTTCCGCCTTGAACCACCGGATTGCCGCCGACGCCTCGTCCTTCGTCCTCAACAGGACAATCCACATATACCTGCTAAAGTCGTCGACGAGGAGGAGGAAGTACCGCTTCCCTCCGGGCGTCACCGGTGTAATAGGGCCGCAGAGGTCGCCGTGCACCAGTTCGAGTGGCTTGACCGCTCGGTATTTTGCCGCCGCAGGGAACGGGGTGCGGCGCTGCTTCCCGACGAGACACGCTTCGCACATTTGCTCAACATGAGTGATGGCGGGCAGTCCCCGCACCATTCCCTTCCGCGCTAGCTTCTCGAGGCCTTCGAAGCTCTGGTGGCCGAAGTGTGCGTGCCAGCGCCACGCGCCGTCATCGATGCGAGCGGAGAGACACACAGGCTTCATGATCTGCAAATGCGTGACATACAGACGATTTTTGGATCGGGGCACCTTGGCGATCAGCTTTTTCTGCCGGTCGTGGACGGACATGACGCCGTGCTCGACGTGAGTTGGGCACCCAAGCTCGTCGAACTGCCCGATGCTGATGATGTTTGACTTCAGGCGCGGGATCCAGTAGACACTGGTGAGAGCATGGTGGCGTTCATCGCCGACGGTGAAGAGGACCATACCGCGCCCACAGATGTCGACGACCGAGCCGTCACCGAACCGCACCTTGCCGGAGACGCTTTTGTCCAGCTCGGCGAAGACCTCCTCCTCGCCGGTCATGTGATTTGATGTGCCGGTGTCGAGGTACCAGGCGGCATCAGTGTCGTGCGCGGTTCGCCGGAGTTCCACCCGTGCCCGCTTTTCATTGAGAAAGACGCGCTCCCCCGTCAGCGGCACTGCCATGGCAACGAATTCTGCTGCCATAGCAGAACCTTCTGCCGGCTGCAGCTCGACGACAGTGGCCATCAGCAGGCCCGGATCCTCATCCTCCGCCTGGGCGAGGTGAGCAGCGGCGGCCTCGTCGCGTTGTTTCTTCCGGCATTCCCAGGCCCAGTGGCCCTTCTTGCCGCAGTAGCGGCACTTGTCCCTATCGTCGTCGTTGGCGGAGCCGCGCGGTGGTCCGCCCTGCTGCTGCCGTTGTGGCGCGCCCTGCTGCTGCGGTGCGCCGGGTTTGCGACCACGGCCGTTGCCCCTTCCGCGGCGACGGCCACCACCGTTTCCTAAGGCGCCGTCGGCGCGAGGCTGGCGCTTGCGCGCCTCCCACTCTTCCTCGGTGAGGAGAAGACGACCGCCGCCGTCTCCACCGTCGCGGATTTCATCCAGCCGCTCCTCGACTACACGAAGACGACCAGTGAGCTCGTCGATGGACATGGTGCACAGGTCCAGCAGGGTCTCGATCGCGATCGCCACCTGTGCAAAGCGAGAGGGGACAACGCGCAAGAATTTCTGGACGATCTTGTCGTCATCGATGTTGTCGCCGAGGGATCGCAGGGAATTCGCCAGGCCGGTGATGCGTGTGGCGAAGTCGTCGATCGACTCGCTGTCCTTGAAGGCGATCGACTCGAAATCCCGCCTGAGCCGCTGCGCGTTCGCCTCGCGCACGCGGTCGCTGCCGAGGCGCTGCGTTTTGATCGCAGCCCACGCCGCCTTCACGGTCGCCTTGCCGGCGAGCATGCCGTGCATCTCCGGCGGAACAGAGCGAAGGAGCGCCACCATCGCATGCCGATCCTCGCGGTGCGGGACGTCGTCGTCCTCGATCGCGTCCCACAGGCACGCTGCCTGCATGTTCACCTGCATCACCAGGGCCCAATCGGTGTAATTGGTCCTGGTTAGCATGGGGAAGGAGATTGCGCCGCTGCTGCTGCCGCCGCCGGTCTCCCGGACGACCTGCTGCACGACCATCTCACCTCCCCGCCGCACTCTGCTGCGGCCGCGGCTCACGTCCCGTGTCGTCGGTGGCGGCGACCTAGAGGGATGGGAGGGAGAGCCCGTCTTCCCTCTGCCACTCGACATGTCCGCCGGTCACCGGATTGAGTGGCTCTGATACCAGATTGTTGGCCGGAGAGCTCGCCGTGGCTCAGCTCAGGAACACACACACACGAGACAGGGGAATTTTGCGCCGCGAACAACTCTCGGCTTTTCTGCTTTCTTTCTCCTCTATTTATTCGAGCTACAAGCAAACGTGCAAGTCCACGATCCACCACGTTCGTGCCATCCCACGAACAGATCATGCCAGGCACAAGACTCGCTCAAGGTTGTTAGAAACCTGCAAGCTAAACTTTAACAGAAAACGGAAAAAACTGAACGCACGAAACTGAGCTGCGGCTAGATTATTCAACAAACGGCAGCACACTAAGGGACTATGCAGCCGCAGACAGCAGCTTTCTCAGGATGCTGAGCTACCAATGGAGAAGAGAGACAGCCCCGTTGTGGCTCAGAGGAAGAGTGATTGTCTCCCCAACAACAGTGTCCCAGTTCTGAGCAGGGCCAAAAGCAGGGCTGTCCATAAGAATGGCATTTCAGGTATTTTGACAAATCCTTTCACCATTTTGCATTCAGTTTCTAATGACCTTGTAGCTAAGTTCGCTATCGATAGCAAAGTTGTTTTGGGAATTCTGCTGAGGAAATAGATCTTACGTTAAAAATGTTTCACGCCAAGGAGCTGGACGAAGCAGTTTTGGTGGAAGCCAGATAATCACATCAGGTGGACAAGGCATAGGTTCCGGGGGAGAAGGGGGGGGGAGCTGCCACAGATGCAAGTTTTCACTGGACTTGATGCTGGGGCCGAGTTCATACATGCAACAAACACTACAACTATGCCTGTGGAGGCGCTTGTTGAGTCGCAGAAATCAGATGATGACAATCCAGAGGCAGGTGGGGGTGCTGCAGGGCAGGACCTCCTCTGACATCAATTACTGAGGGTTTGCAGGGATGCAAGCTCTGAGGCACAGGATGCAAGGGATGACATGGTAGATGCCGAGGATTTGGCTAAACCCAAGCAGTGGCTCAAACACAAAGTTAGTGCCAAGAAAAAGAAAGGAGGAGGGCGCATGAGAAAGTTCAAATGACAATCTTATTCTGAAATATCAGAGGGCTGCTAGGTACTCCAGGAAGAAGAGCTTTATTGAAGGATGTGGTTACTCAGTACAAGGTGGAGGTGCTTTGTTTACAAGAAACTATTAAGCAGTCAATGACAACTCGTGAACTAGATAACCTGGTATATGGTGACAGCTTTTATTGGCATACATTGGCCGCACATGGGAATTCTAGAGGTCTTTTAACGGGGATCAAGGAATCATCTTTTGATTTGGTAAATAAGGAATCGGGGTAGTTCTACATCAGCATGACAGTAAAGCATAAAGCCACCAATTTCATATGGGAGGTCATCAATGTGTATGGTCCAACTCAGCATGATAGAAAGTGGAGCTTTTTGGGGGAGCTGTCAGTTAAGCTGTTAGAGTGCGAGCAGCCTTTTCTCTTAGGGGGTGATTTCAATATGATATGTTTTGCTGCTAAGAAATCATCAAGCAATATAAATCTGCCTCAGATGGCCCGTTTCAACAGCTTTATCACAGCCATGGACTTGAGAGGACTGCACCAGCTCGGGGACAAGTACACATCAACAAATAAGCAGGTTCAGCCGTTAAGGAAGTGTTAGATAGGGTATTGGTCTCGACAGAGTGGGAGGCACTTTATCCTTTGGTTTTGGTCAACACTTTGCCAAGGGTGGGGTCAGACCATAATCCCTTGATTCTCGAGCTTGGCGAGGCACGACAAGTGCTTCAACAGCCTTTCCTAACGGAAACATCTTGGCTCCAGGAGGAAAGTTTTTCAGATTTGGTTCTTAGCAAGTGGCCGCGTAGGGGGCGTCGGGAGTCGGTTTTAGATTTTTGGAAACATAAGCAATATTATCTTTAGAAGTTTATGAAGGGTTTGGGAGCCAATCATTGTGCAGACATCAGGAATGCAAAAGAGAATCTTATGCGTATCCTCAAGGATTTGGATTTTATGGACACTACAGTGGGGCTAACCAGTCAAGAATGGCAGCTAAGATATCATACAAAAGAGCAGATGAAGAAGATATATTTAGCAGATGAATTATATTGGCAGAGAAGGGGGGCCAACAATGGTTACTTAACCGCAAAGGTGGGTCCTTCCCATGCTCTTATCTGGGGCTCCTCCTTCACTTTAATTAGGAGCCTCAAAAGAGTCGACTTCCAATCGTTGATCAACAAGGTAGGATCAAAGATGCAAGGTTGGAAGGGTAAGCACATTTCACGAGCAGGACGGATTGTCTTAGAAAAGCCGTTCTCTCCGCTATTGACATTTACCACATGACGGTCTTTACCCTGTCAAAATGGGTGAGGTAGAAAATTGACAAGATAAGAAGAGGTTTCGTTTGGAGTGGCGATGATGGCGAGTACTCATCGGGGGGACACTCACTCGTAAATTGGAACATGGTGTGCTGACCAAAGGAATTGGGAGGCCTTGGCATCCTTGACCTAAACTTCTTCGGAAGGGCACTTCACCTCCGATGGCCATAGATGCAATTTAGCGAACCTACACGTCCATGGGTGGGCTCCACCTTGCCCTGTGATAGCACTGACATGGATCTCTTCAGGGCTGCTACAAAAATCACGGTGGGGGACGGGAGTCAAGACCAGCTTTTGGTTTGACAGGTGGCTACAGGGCTCGGCACCAAAGGACTTTTGCCTTCCATGTTTTCAATTGCTAAAAGAAAATACCGGTCTGTTCACTATGAGCTCCATGGCAACTCTTGGATGAGCTCATTTCGTTTGATCTTCACTAGGTCTCAAATTCACGAATTTGTGATCCTATGGTCCATGCTACAAAACATCCACCTCGACCCCTCTACTCCGGACACAATTACTTGGTTGTGGATGGCAAGTGGGTTTTAGTCCTTGTCCTCGGCATACAAATACCAATTCAGTGCCGCTTCCATTCCCTTCTCCGCGTCCAAGGTCCGGGGATCCAAAGTGGAACCAAAATGCAAGCTGCTTGCCTCGTTTCTACTACATAGGAAGGCCCTCATTGCTGACAGGCTTGCGGTAATGGGGTGGCCGCACGAGCATGTGTGCAGACTCTATGCAACTAAGCTTAAGACTAATGATCACCTCGCGAGGGGATGTGTTTTCTCTAGGAGGGTGTGGGGCATAGTCACGGGTTGGATGGTTCTTCCCCCAAGCCAATCGCCCCATTTCTCCTCTTTGGATGATTGGTGGGACGCACATATTGTGGAGCTTCAGGGCCCACAGAAGAGCTTTTTGGTGAGGCCACCATGTACGTCCTGTGGAATGTGTGCAAAGAGCGAAATCACCGCATCTTTCAAAATAAGTCCAAGTCTGTGCTAGGGGTTGCATATCTCGCAAAGGGCGATATTGACCAGAGGAGATTACCTAACTTCCCTCTAATGTAATTTGCATCTTTATTTTTCTCCCGTACATAACTTTTCCCTAACTAAATGAAACTGGCAGAGCGCCTGCTTGTGTTTAAAAAAACAAACTTGAAAGCTCACATAACTGGGTATTATCGATCCTTATTTGGAGCTGGTCCCATCATCAGTGTTCATCTACATCATAGTATTTGGGCAAGTCTTGGTAGAGTGAGTATGAAGACAACCTCAAACTGACTCAACCCTTTACCTCAGCAGAACTTGACTTTGCCCTCACTAAGATGAAAGTGAATTCAGCTCCCGACCCAGATGGTTTTCCCACTGCTTTTTATAAGCACTTTTGGGATCAGATGAAGGACCTAGTTAAACAAAAGTTAGATGATTTGGAAACAGGACAGATAAACCTAGGGCGTCTGAACTATGGAGTGATCACACTGTTGCCACAGCTCATGGATGCGAATGTGATTACCCAATATAGACCAATCTATGTGCTAAATGACATTTTTAAGCTCATCTCCAACGTGATGACGCTTCAGTTGACCATGGTAGCTAATCAGGTTGTAAGTGAACAACAGACTGCTTTTATCCCCACAAGGAGTATTCTAGAAGGGGTTGTGGTGTTACATGAGGTGTTACACGAGCTCCACACGACAAAACAGAAAGAGATAGTTTTAAAGCTCAATTTGAAAAGGCGTATGATAAGGTGCAATGGCAGTTCTTAACTGAAGTTTTGGAGAGAAAAGGTTTTTGTTCCAAATGGATTGGGTGGATTCGGTGGTTGGTGCAAACTGGTAAAGTTTGCATCAATTTAAATGGGGGACAGGGGGAATATTTGGAGACTCATAAGGGGCTTCGACAGGGGGATCCTCTCTCGTCTTCTTTCGACATCAACAACCAACAAAGCGAAAAAACCCAATGCCACCACATTGCTTCAGGTGCAAGACTAATGGGCATCTCCAGGAGGAATGTGTGGCAGATTTGTATTATGTCGTCTGCGACAGAAAGAAAGCTCATCCGAGTGCCCAATTCTGAAGCAACCCAGACCTAATGCCAACATGTTCGGCTTTGGCACCAGCAAATTGGGTTTCTTTCAAATTCCGCCAGCACTGTTCCTAGGTCTGATGGTTAGCTCTGTGCCTACTGCCATTATGACAATTCAGGTGGGCATCTCTCAGCCGAAACGGTTCAAGCGAAACCTTATCACTTGATCAGACAAGATTGGAACTGGGAAGCTATTCCTCAAGGTGATGATTCTTTCTTGGTGGCTTTCTTGTCGGCTGAGGAGCTACACAAAATGAATGACGTGGAGTTTCATCTTAAGTCTCATGGGGTCACATTGTCCATTGGAGAATGGCGGGCCTTAGATGATGTTCAACCTGCTTACCAGCTAGATACGGTATGGGTGCACATTTCCGGCGTACCCATTGCGTTCAGCACTTCTTGGGTATTCGGGAAATAGGCACAATTATGGGTGCACTGCAGGATGTTGGTATGAATTGTCTTGGTAAGCGAGGCATCATTCGCATTAAGATTGCCATGTTAGATGCCTCTTTGTTACCTCTGAAGACTGCTATTGTGTTTGGGATGGTGGTTATGATATCACATTCACTTTGGAAGAAGATAGCTTCCAACCTGATGCTAGTTTCTCTCTTTCTCATATGGATCCGGATGTAGATTCTGATGGTGGAAATCTTGAGTCAAAAGATCACCAACTTGATGAAGGTAATCAGCAAATTAAGAGAGCAAAAAGTAATACTTCGTCCAGTTCCAATGCTGCAGGTAATGGATCGTCGGCGGAACCCACTCACATGCAGTTGTGTTCTATTGCCATGACTCCATTTGCTCCTCGCCCGCGTTTTTCACCTGCTCATGCTGCTGGAGCTAGACTCTCGCCGGAGGATGGGTCGCTTGCAGCACAGACCCCATCTACATCCTCGGCTCCGGCTGCATCACCAACTTCACCGGCCCTGCAGAAGGAGCCTGCTTCGCTGGTGCCTTCCTCGCTGTCAGTGTTACCAGTGCATACACCAGTTGCCGCACCAGCTCCTCATAAGCTGGGTCTCAAGCAGGCTGGAGAGGAGCCCAGACTGGTGCCTACAGTAGCTGGGGCAGGTGTGCATGGGCAAGACGGACTTTGGCGCAGGGTGCGACAGAATGTGCCGCTGAATCCGGATGGCGTGGTGGCTGCAAACGAGGATGTGATGACTCGGGCAATGCGGCGGGCGGCAGTCAAGAATTTGGACGCTCCTACACCATCCCAGCCGATGGTTTTGGACAGCAATAAATATTGTCCTTCACCTCTGCGTCCTCAGTCTACAGCACCAGGTACTCCTAAACCTTCCAACAATTCTTTTGCTCAGTTATCTACTGCTACTATTGTTTCTAATGTTGGCAATCTGGGGGTTAAGCTAGGTGCTTGCCGCAATGAAATAGACTTTTCTATTAATGTTCAGAAGCATATAGCAGTAGATAAGTGCAAAGTTGTTCCTAAATCTGCTGGGGGAAATAGTGATTTTGTCCGTGTTGATTCAGATATTAGTGATAGGGATGAGGATGCCCAATTTGATGGTCCTCTGCTCTCCCATTTGTTGAATGAAATTTCTGAAGTTGACTTGGATGAGCGAGAGCTGGGTTACATGATTTGTGACCTCTCGGCTACTCCTAGGAAATCCAAGTCTCTTTCTTCTCACAAGAAAAGTCGTGTAGTTCGGCATCCCAAAAAGGTTAATAACAGTGACACAACGAAGAATTGTTTTAAATGAAAGGGATGTTTTGGAATAGCAAAGGTCTTCATGACTAAGCTAAATACTGTTATATCGCTGATTGTATTTGGGATTACCAATTAGATTTTATTGCCATTCTTGAGACCCGGAAGCAGGATCTCCAGGCTAACACTAGCAATCGTTGTCTGGGCGATCGGCTTTTTGTGGCATTGCCTTCCATCTCGGGGATGTTCTGGGGGTATCTTTCTAGGAATAAATATGGTCACAACTGATGTTTTGGATATTTCAGATGGCAACTTCTTCATTAAGTTCCATCTTCAAAACAAAGCCGATAAATTTCTATGGAGTCCCATGGCAGTATATGGGGCTGCTCAAGACAATCTTAAGTCTCGTTTTCTGGCACAACTCGTGCGGGCTTGCCAAAGTAATCCCTATCCTTTGTTGATCGGGGGAGACTTTAACATAATGCGTTTTATGGAAGATAAAAATAAACTCAATTTTTATTATCGCTGGCCATTCCTGTTCAATGCTGTCGTTGATAGCCTTGACCTTTGGAAATAGGTTTATTTGGTCGACATTTTGCATGGGTGAACAGCTTGCAAAATCCAACTTTAGAAAAATTGGACTGGGTTCTTATGACCACCGAGTGGGAACTTCATTTTCCATTGGCAACGGTCCATGCATTAGATAGAATGGTGTCAGATCACACACTGCTTATATTGGATACGGGTGCCGCTGCTCCTCGAGGTCACCATCGACTGCTCAAATTGGAATTGGGATGGCTTACTCGAGAGGGCTTTGCTGACCGTGTCAGTTGGATTTGGAATCAACCAAGTAAAGGCCGATCTCTCACGCAAAAATGGAATAATAAGTTGGGTTCCTTGCGTAATCATCTCAGAGGTTGGGATAATCACACTAGTGGTCTATATAAAAAGGAAAAAAAACTTACAAGCCATTGTAGATGCTCCGGATATAGCGGCTGAGACTCGTGGTCTATCTGACTCGGAGATCGCCCGGAAGAGTCAATCAAATGAACGCCTAGCTAATTTACTCCGTGAAGAGGAGATGAAATGGTACCAAAGGGCCAAAGTTCAAAACGTTCTACATGGGGACAACAATACAATGTATTTTCCATATGGTTGCTAATGGCAAACACCGAAAACAACTCATTTTCTCTCTAGAGCAGGACGAGGGTTTAATTGAAGGCACAGGGCCGCTGAAAGCATATATCACCAATTACTATAAACATCTCTTTGGTCTGTCTGAGTCAAACTTCTTTTCGATGCAGGAGTCACGAATTGAAGATATTGCTCAGGTTTTGGCCATTGAAATTGAGTTCCTCACTGCACCCTTCTCAGAACAAGAGTTGCGAGCTGCTGTTTTTGACATGGTGCATAATAAAGCTCCTGGCCCAGATGGCTTTCCTGCGGAATTCTACCAAGTTTTCTGGGATACCATCAAAGTAGATTTGATGAATTTATTCCATGAGTTGCATTTGGGTAGATTGCCTTTGTACAACCTTAACTTTGGGATTATCATGCTTCTACCAAAGTTAAAAGAGGCCAACCGTATACAATAGTACAGGCCAATATGCATTCTCAATGTCAGTTTTAAAATATTCACAAAAGTGGCTACTAATCGGCTTAATTCTGTGGCGGATCACGTGGTACGTCCCACGCAGAAGGCTTTCATGCGAGGAGCCGAGGACGTAACATCTTAGATGGTGTTGTCATTTTGCATGAGACAATTCATGAGCTGCATCACGAGCGCAAAAGTGCCGTCATTTTTAAAATTGACTCCGAAAAAGCATATGATAAAGTTAATTAACCTTTTTTGTTTCAAACTTTACGAATGAGGGGATTCTCACCCAAGTGGATCTCTTGGGTGGAGTCCTTTGTCTTGGGTGGTAGCATTGCGATAAAAATTAATGATGATGTCGGTCCTTTCTTTCAAACGAAAAAAGGACTTCGACAAGAGGACCCTTTATCACCCCTACTGTTCAATATAGTGGCTGATATGTTAGCTATCCTTATTGATCAAGCAAAAGTGGATGGCCAAATTTGCGGTGTGGTGCCTCATCTAATTGATGGCGGTTTATCCATTGTTTAGTATGCCGATGACACAATTCTTTTTATGGCCATAACTTGGAACAAGCGCAGAACATGAAGTTGTTGCTCTGTGTCTTTGAGCAACTCTTTGGTCTCAAAATTAACTTCCATAAAAGTGAACTGTTTTGTTTTGGGGACGCACAGACGGTGTCTCATCTCTAAAGTGATTTGTTCGGGTGCAAGATAGGCTAACTTCCGCTGCGTTACCTTGGTATTCCGATCCACTATTCGAAGCTACGGAATGCGGATTGGCAAGAGGTCGAAGAACGTTTCGGAAAGAGCCTTAGCAGTTGGAAAGGCAAATATCTTTCCTCCGGGGGTAGGTTGGTGCTGATCAATTTAGTTCTGAGCAGCTTACCTATGTATATGATGTCTTTTGTCGTGATTTTGCGAGGCGTTCTCCAAGACTTGATTACTTCCGCTCCAGATTCTACTGGCAAAGTGACAATCACAAGAAGAAGTACCGCCTTGCGAAATGGAGTATTTTGTATCGCCCAAAAGTGCAGGGAGGTTTAGGAATTCTTTATCTCGAGGTTCAAAACATCTCATTGCTCTATAAATGGCTTTTAAGCTGCTCAATGAAGATGGGGTTTGGTAATCTATTTTGCGTAACAAATATTTAGGATCCAAGCCGCTTTCACAAGCTTGTTGGAAGCCTGGGGATTCACATTTCTAGGGTGGATTAATGCAGACCAAATGCCATTTCTTTCGGTTCGGTAAGTTCATAATCAAAGATGGTTCCCAAATCAAATATTGGGACGATTTGTGGCTGGGCTCTACCCTACTCCGGGATCAATACCCATGCCTATAAATGTTGTCCGCCATAAACAGGATACCGTGGCCCAGGTCCTGCCGAGTTCTCTCCTAATATTGTCTTTTGGAGGGAGTCGACTGGCTCTAAGTTAATATATTGGAATATGCTGCTTCCTCGCATTGTTGGCATTGCTTTGCAAGGTGATTGCGATGAGTTTCACTGGAATTTAACTAAAAATGAAAAGTTCTCAATGAAATCTCTTTACTGTGCTCTTTTGCACACTAATGTTCCTAATCTAAATTGACAGGAATGCCAATCACAGTTACCTCTGAAGATTAAAATTCTCCTTTGGTATCTTCAGCGGGGGGTTCTGTTGACCAAATATAATCTAGCAAAAGGAATTGGCACGACAGTCAGAAATGTTGTTTTTGTCACAAAGATGAGATGATAAATCATCTCTTTTTTGAATGTCGTTTTTCTAGGTCTATTTGGTCCTTTATCCAGGTAGCTTCTAGCCTTTCTCCGCCACGCAGTAACTCGCATATGCTAGGTAGCTGGCTTTAGGAGTTGCGAAACTTTGGCAATCTACATGCCTGGTTGGGGTGGCTGGGATTTTTGGTCCTTATGGCTCTGTGGACATAATATGGTTTTTGACAACAGAAAATATATACCCCTTTGCAGGTTATCTACTTATGTATCCACTGGCTTCGTACTTGGGCTGTGCTCTAGAAGCTCGGGTCTCGGGATATGGTTATGGTGGCATGTACGCGCTTGGAGCAAGTGATCACAACATGTTTTATCTGACATGGATAGCAGTCTAGCTTGTGTATTGCCGCTCCTTTCCCTTAGTTTTGGCTTTTGTCCTGAACGGTGTTGGGTTTCTATTGTCCTTCATTTTCTTTTCCTTTTGTTTTGGTGTTGGTTGTGTGCATCTTAGTTATGCAGAGACCGGAGATGATTCTGTATCATCTTGGTGTAATAATAAGATTCAATAAAGCTTTTATCTATACTACCTTATAAAAGGGAGAGTATTCCCCTCTTATCTCCGACTCAATCTGCACCGTCCGATCGTAATCATCCAATGGCTAATATTACTTTGATGGTCTATCACTTAAAAATTACCCACCATGCCATTTACTTAAAGTTGATAGTAATTACCCATCATTGCCCTTACTTAAAGTTAATAGATAATTTCCCACCATTGCCACTGCTATACTCTCTAGCGCCCATCTCTCCCGAATCTGTGCCATGCGTGGCCACTGCGCCGACGCCATGCTTTGCCGTGCCCGCGTGCCACTGCCGTTGTCTCCTTTGACGCGATGCAGTATAGATTGTGCTTTTACGTTGTACATATTGTAGAAACGTGCAACAAATTGTAAAAATATGCGATGCACGTGTACACTTGCTAGTTTTCAAAAAAAGAGAACCATTTGGGTCTAGCCCATTAGTTCTAACATCCACAACGCAATGAGCACGTTTCTAAGGCAAGCGGAGGAGGAGATCCTCAAGCTCCAGGCTCAGGAGAGCATCTGCCTGTCCTCAGTGAAGGAGATGATGGGGTACTTCCACGGTGATTCAGCCAGTGATGAGGCTCACATGTTCAGAATTTTCACAGGTGTCAGGGAGTTCGTGGCTATGCTCGATCGAATCTATAAAGAAGCTGGGGAGATCAACAACAACTGCATTGGTTCGTCAACAGTAAACTGGATGGCTGCACGAATGGTTATGACACCTTGAGCCGCTGCACCAACGATTTGCTATGGCCATCTATTTTTGTAGAATATATGAAGTTGTCTCGAGGATTATTATCTTTTCTTGTGTAGATCAGAACAATGCTAATCTTCAATATGTAGGGTATGTTGGACACGCTGGCTTGTATAAAAAGTACTGGTAAGCGTATCAGCCTGTCAGTTTACTAGGTTGAGAATGGTATTGCCTCCGGACGTGGATATTTTACCATGCACGCCATATGTCGCAGTTGAATTCACCATTGCTAATACCTAGGGATTAGTGCAGTAATTATGAGTATTGTGGAGTTCCTTGCTTGTATTTCCTGTCGCTGGTATGCATTGAAGAGCCATATATACCGTATAGCTCTCTTTGCCCTATTGTGTAAGACGTGGTCCCCACTCACGTGATTGAATGATTGAAGATGGTACTCTGTGCCCCATCCTTTCTCACCTAAGTCTCCGTGGTAATGTGGATTTTTTTTCTTAGATGGATTGAATGTTGTGAAAAAAAAGCCAACACGGTTGATTAATCGTTTAATTAGTTGGCACCGGTGGCTAAACCGAAGAGTATAAACGATACGATGTTGAGCAAACGATCAATCGGCTTCATATTACAATTAATCACCCGTTACTGACAGTGTTGCGCTAGCTTTCAAAGCTTCCACCACAGAGAAAAACTTAAATAATTATGAAATATTATTGAAACAAAATTAAACAATTATGAAACATTACTGAAACATACCAAAACAATTATGAAACTTTACTGAGACATAATCTGTTCAAAATCCCAAGAACTCGTCACAAGAGGCAATCAAAAACCAAAGTACCAAACAATAATCGGTGGGCATTTGTGCTGGTGCTGGCCACGCTCGCCTCTGACAACGCCACGCTAGAGAGCTGCTTGCGCCGCTACCCACGGAAGTCACTAATCCTTGTGCCGCATTTGAAGAGGCCATCGCCGCCTTGTACGCCGACCCAAGGCCACCGCTCCCGATCACCTCTGCCGCCGCCTTCATCAGGTCCATCAGCCCTTGCAGTCGTTCACGATGATGAGGTCGCCGGCGCGTGTTGCTTCCTACCGCCCCAGCTAAGCCACGGTGGGAGCACAGACACGCCCCAGCGCACCGCCATGAGCAGCTCGTCAGGAAGGAGCTCTCAGGCCATGCTTCGCACCAACACCAGCTCCCGGGCAGATCGGTGTGAGCGGCGGCGGCACCGCTCGGCCTGGGGCAGGCAGCGCATGAGGAAACGGCGTAGGAGGGGGAGGCGCGATGGAGGTTTACCCGTCGCCGATGATGAGATCCGGCGGCTGGTTGGTCCGTGGTGGCGGTGAAGCCCAATGGGCCTAGGCGCGCGGGAGGCAGGGGTTGAGGAAGGGGAACCGGGGGAGCGGAGGGAGGTGTTAGTGGAGTCGACCGGCGACATGGGCTCGCCGCGCTGGTGACCGGCACCGGTGGCCGCCTGGGTCTGAGGGGGGAGGCCGGCTGGCAGAGGCTTCACCGCCAGTGGCCGAATGGATCTGGGCGAGGAAGCCGGTTAGCGGCCGTACCGCGCGCGGCGCGGGTGGAGAGGGGCACGAGGGGGGTGTTGTGGAGGTCGAAAGCGGAGGCCGACGGCGGTCGGCTCACCGGCGACGGCTCCATTGCTGGTGGCACCCTTAGAGGATGATGGATGAGAGAGCAGCAGGGTCGGCACGGTAGGAGAGAGACAAGAGGAGATTTACGAGAAAGGCAAGAGAGATGGGAGAGAAAGGATAAGGAAAGAGGTGGATGGGACGTAATAGAGAAGTGCACAAAAATAGTAAAAATAGAGTGGAATACAAAGAAATACATAAAGATAAGAGATGTACACATAAATCTTGATGCATGTTAGATGGTAATCTCATGCGCGGCATATGACGTACACAGTAGAAAAGAGTTTCCCTATTGCCTCCTTCACTTTTGAGTACTATGAGTTGGTAAAAATGGCGATGGCTATGCTGATTCTGCGTCTTAGGCTCATGCTTTCACGTTGACAAGTAATTTGCCCTGTATAACAATGCTTCTTATCGGAAGGATCGGTGATATCACTGTCTGCTCATGGACCTGTTACTTGGCAAGCATTTCTTCCTCCGTGTCAGGACTCAGGAACGATCGTCGGACATGGCTGGACAGGGAGTAAACATCCGTTGCAACCATCTCGGTAAAACAACCACAATTCCATATCATACGGTGTCCATGCATCCATCTCTTGACAACGGGGTATTCCCACGAGCTCAAAAGGTTGCCCTTTCCTGTCTACGTTTCCGACCTCAGGGGGCAACCTTTCCCTGTTCTGCCTGCCCGTCCGAACCAATACTCGCCAAGTGTATTTACAATGATATGACCAACAGGCAACAAGCCAGAGTAACATTATTATTGCATAGATGGATAACAACACAGTAAGTAGTTCACAAATCATCATACTGCTTAAGCAAAATAATAATTATTCCACAGTTCCAACCCCGTCATACCCAATTGGACGGGAGATTTCGATTTCTGCCGTCAACGTCCCCATGCATGGAGGTCACTGGTGTTGGAACGAGCAAACTCTGGCCTTCTTGTATACCTTCCCTGGCCGGCAGAAGTAGCCCTCCTCCGGCGCGCAGTGCGAGTCCTCGGAGCAGACGCAGAGCCCTTCGATGGCGCATCCCTTCTCCACGACGTTGGGGCTCCCGTTGATGCCGAGCACCTGGTCGCTCCACTCGCTGGAGAAGACCCCGTCGGGGTCGTACCTGTCCTTCACCCTGAGGAACTCGCCAGCTTTCGGGTACTTCGCGATGGCGCCGTCGAATGCGAAGTTGCGGTTCTTGCCCCAGTGCGGGAGACCGCCGTACTTGCGCAGGGCCAGCTGCTCGATCTCGTCCACCACGTCGGCGTGCGCACGCGGCGCGCCGTCGGTGTGGCTCCGGTAGTAGACGATGTCGAAGTCGATGCAGTCCTCCGGCTTCCCGAGGTAGGCGGAGGAGGCCTTGATGTAGCGGAGGAGCATGTTCACCCTAGCATCGACGCCGGCACAGAACGCGCCTGGGTCGAGGTCCCGGAGCCGCTGCATGTCGGCAATGAACGCCGGCGCCTTGGAGAGCGCGACGCTGAAGCCGGAGTTGTAGTAAAAGGAGCCCCGGATGCGCGGGTCCCATGGGCAGGAGGAGAGGAGGCCGTCCTCCGGGCTGTCAAGGCATTCGCCGGACGCCTGGATGCGGTGCTGGTACCCCACCACCGGGTACCCCGTGAAGGAGACGCCGTCGTTTGTGAAGCCGTACGCCTGCCGCTCGGCCGCCGCCGTCTGCAGCCGCACCGCCATGCACTGGGCGGCGTCGGTGCCGTTCTCCTGCAGCCGCTCCTCTGCGGCTCTGGCGGCGATGAGCGTGCTCGTGGGAATCGAGCGGAACAAGGGCAGGTTGTTGAGGCCATCGCCCGGCGACGAGGTGTCGACGCGGTCGTCCTGGCGGTAGATGACCTTGCCCTGCGGCGGCAGCCACGAGATGTCGCCGAACTCGTGGAGGCGGCCCCACACGGCCGCCTGCTCCGGCAAGTCCGAGTCGTCACGCTTCACGAACGTCACCGATCGCTTGAACAGCGGCTGCAAGGCCAGAGTGACCTGAGAGACGACGCCGAGGACCCCGAGGGAGACCTTTGCCGCGTCCAGGTCCGGGTGATCGGCGCCGAGCTCCCTCACCACGGCGAACCCCTGGCTCACCGGCGCCGGCGTCACGATCCTCAGCCCAACCACGTACTCGTGCACGGCGCCACCCTTGCCCCACAGCGAGCTCCCGTGCGCGCCCGTCGCCAGGAGGCCCCCGATGCTGAGGCCGTACCAGTAGGGTGAGTGCGGCAGCGACAGCCCCGCCGCGCCGGCGGCCTCGATCAGGTCCCGGAGGACCATGCCGCTCTCCACCGTCATGAGCCGCCTCGCGGCGTCGATGCGCACCGTCCGGTTGAGCCGCGCCGTGCTTATGAGCGTGCCGTCGCGGCCGCCCGGGCACGCGAGCTTGGGGATGCTGTGCGAGTGCCTGGTGACCACCTTGACCTTCCGCTTGGCCGCCGCTGCGGCCGCCACGGCAGCGACGAGGTCCTGCTCGGTGCGCGGGTAGGTGACGTTGGCCGCGACGCAGATGGTGCGGTCCGTGAAGGAGCCGTACGTGTTGGCGACGGTGCAGTTGGACGTGCCGCGCGTGCACATCACCGGATCTGGCGGAGGGCTGCAGCCGACGAGGTGGAGGAGGAGGAGAACCGCGAGCAAGCCTTCCATTGCTCTAACTGCTAATCCTCGCGACATCGTTGACGTCTTGAGTGAAAGACTACTGCTTGCTTGTAGCCATGCACTAGACAAGGCCTTTACTTAAATAGCTAGGTTAAGGTCACAGCTAGCATGGTGCACGACTTCCTCGTTAATTTGTTTAGGCACGTTTGAGTCTACTCCCATCGATCGACGTACACATTTTCGCTTGGACATGTTAACCGACAGCTAGCTAGCTAAAGTTTGTCTTGTTTTCATGAAAGGATGGCTAAGAGATCGCGTAACCATACGACAAAATTTTGACAAGAGCCAGCGGTATCGTCTATTAAAATAAGGTTAACCAGGAGAAAAAAACACTAGAAAGTCTGAATAAAAGGATAAAACGTGCGATCATGGATCCTCTTTTTGTTACTCTGCCACAATGGATAGATCTTCATAACTGTATGTAATCAAATCACATTTAAATGATCCTCATAATTGTGTCTCATAGATCACAACCGATAGATTGTCATAATTGTATCGTAATATATAACAGTCCATAGACCATCATAACTATACCTCAACAGATGACAACCAGCAAATCTTCATAATTATATATGCACAATTCAAACAAGGAAACGTCAAACCAATTCATGCATGCACAAGCAATCTCACAATGTACCCGTAAGTAATGTTGAACTAATTCATACATGTACATGTAATATTATCGTCATGATACAGGCACGTTTGTATTATCCACGATGCAAAACATAAAGATTTCCCATTGGGCAGAGCACAAGAAGCACATCAGCACGATGACATTGCGTGGACGTGCCTAGTAAAATATATGTTCATAGTGACAAGGGATGCCTAGACATAGTGTGTGGGTCTGGCTGGCGCGCTAGCTGAAAGGAAATCTTATTGCATGGAGATGGATGACAAGGAGGTGATAGGCATGGTTCGGTTCATCCCTGCTCTTTTCGTGTTACATCCATATGAAGCCCACGACTAAAGGTGGGACTCGGGCCGTGCCGTGCCGGCACAGCACGAGCCCGGCGTGCCTCGGGCCGCCGCTTGACTGTGTCGGCACGGCCCACCGTCCCCACCGTGTCGTGTTGTGCCGGCACGCCCAGACGCGGCGGCGGCCCAAACACGACACGGTGGCCCATTGTGCCGCCTCCGGGCCGTGCCGGCATGGGCACACCATGGGCAACGACTGCGCCGGCGCGGGAGGAGCGGGAGGAGGAGGGCCAGCCGGGCCGCCGGGAGCGCGGGGAGGCCGGGAGCACGGGGAGGCCGTCGGCGGGGAGGCGGTGGAGCGCGGGGAGGCCGCTAGGAGCGCGGGGGAGGCGGTGGAGCGCGGGGAGGCCGGGAGCGCGGGGAGGCCGCTAGGAGCGCGGGGAGGCGGTGGAGCGCGGGGAGGTCGGGAGCGCGGGGAGGCGGTGGTGCCGGAGAGAGGAGGGCCGGGTGGAAGCGGAGCCGCAGCTCGCGGTGGCGGCGGGAGGAGGGCGCGCGGGCAGGGGGGTTGGGGAATTAGGGATTTGGTTTGGGGTGGGCCGGGGGGGGAGGCAGGACGGGGTCACGGGGGACCGCGGGAGCAGGCCGTGCGGGGGACGGGGGGTGCGGGCCTGCGAGGGAGTGGGCTGGCGGGGCAGGGGAGGGGGCCGTCAGGCCATGCCGGCCCGAACGTCCGTGCCGTGCTAGCCCGGCCCGTTGAGGACCCAGGCCGTGCCGTGCCGTGCACCGGGCCGTGCCGGCCGGGCCTCGAGCAAGCTCGGATTTTCCCGGCCTGAGTCCCACCTTTACCCACGACAAGAGCCACAATGAGGAGATGATAGAGACATGTCAAAGCCATGGCTGCTAGCGATGTTCACTGTGTTGATCTTAGTCATTGACGTGACAGGCTTCATGTACTGTAGGTAGTCAGGTACAAATTATTGACCGGCTTACGATTTAAAATTTAGTTTCACATATTGATACGGTATCATGCACAACTAATCCACTGCTTACTAAAAACGACCAAACGACCAGCTTGCGATCGGAACTTTATTTTTATGTACTGATCTAATAGCATGTATATACAACCACTGGCCATCTCATGTTCCAACCACTTGCCGACTTGGTGGGGTCCGGGCCCACCCGTCATTGACACAAATGGGGCATTTTATCAAATGGGCCAAAGGGAATGGGGCATATGATCAAATCCCCCTTCATACTTCTAGATATTGTGGGCCAATAATTCTGCGTGCTAATCTAATTTATCACATATAAATGACCAACCAACTAGCGATCTGAACTTTAGGTCGGTATAATGATCTAATATTATGTACAAACGAGTTGCCAACTCCTATACAAATTACGGACCGGCCGGTCATGATCCTAATAGTTCTGCGTATTGATTCTAATATGACATACAACGACAGATTCAGCCGTTGATAAGGTGTTTTTCCGAATGGGATATTGATATTATAATAATGCATATTCATGTGAGTAAAAGTAAATAAAAATGATAAAAGATGTTTAATTCTCACATAATTATACGAGGTATATACCGTACTAGTTAAATACGAAGAATCAACCTTTGAGCTCTACGATTGTATTGTGTCTTCATGACATTGATAGCATCTCGATCGATCTGTCCCTTCGTGAGCAAGAAATTGAACGTCGGCGTCATCGGTGACTGCATGCTCTCAAGGAAATAGTGCAAAGTCGGCGTCATCAGAGATTGCATGCTCACGGAACTAGTGCAAAATTTTCTACATATACAAGCATGGTCGCTAAGCTAGATTACATACATATGAAGGATAGACTTGGCTGGAGGGAGTAACACAACCAAATCTTCATCGAACAGCCGTGAACCACAGTTTCCATCAAGCAAAGAAAAAAATAAAAGCAAAGTGAAAACGCTATCTAGTTTGGTCAGAATCCGTGTTAGAAAACAGAGTCTGTGCCTCAACTTCCATGCATCGGCAGGACTGACTTAAACTACTGATAATGATAATTTATTCTGTATTAAACGATTAGCTTAAAAATGTCATACACGCGATTCATTTGATTTGAAGTTGTCTTCTCTTTTTTCGCCGTCATGCCCTTCGTGGACGCAACATTATCCTCTACGAGGCTGGCTGTCATGTCTGGGTGGTCGTAATTGAAGACTGAGAAAAGTGATTAGTCAACTTTGTGTTAGCGTGATTGTACTCGATCACATCCGCAGACAACTATTTTTGTCAGTCTAACGAATTTTGATGGTTTGTTTTTCATTAAACTTGATCCAGCAATCACAAAAATATGGCAGTTGGCATATTCTAGAGTGCTCCCTTGTAAAGTTCTAAGGTCAGGAGAGGACGTTCTCAGCATAGTCGTTCCTAACATTTGCCCAATAATCAAGTGCCACCTCGGCGCTATCACCAGTATCCTAGAGTATCTATTTCCCCTGAGTATACGCTATAACTAATTGCCTACATAACATCGTGCTATACAGTAACATCTTATAACTACTTGCCTCCTAGTTTATCTATTTTCTTTTTGGACAGAGATGCATGAAGTACTTTTTAGGAAAATGATAAGGATTTGGATGTACACCCCATAACTCAAAAAATTTCTGCAAAGTTTATTCAATTCTCAACCACCGGAATGGGCTACGCCACATTGGAACGGGACGTGGCACCTATTCTTTTTTCCGAGAAAAGGGTTTTGGCCCAGCTTTATGGAAATTAGAAAGCTAGAATAAGAAGGAAGTACACCGGGATGCCAGCTTACAAAAGAGACCACCTCCATAAAATGGTAGGGTGTGGAACAAAATAAATGGTGAGCACATACTTCTGCCCAACCAATTCACAAAATATCATACAGCAGAAAAGCATCAGCTATCCTACACCTTGGCGCGCAGCGTCGATCTGCTGGATGGACGAAAGCAACGAGTGGATTTCAGCAACCATCGCCATGTATGCCTGCATCCGTCTTGCCGGGACAAGCTAGGACCTTCCGCTGCATCAACAAGGAAGTTGCTTTCTAAAGACAGTGCACAAGGAAGAGCAAATTTTACTCCCGAAGATCAACTCGTTGCGCGTAGTCCACATCGACCAGGCAACCACAGCCATAGAGACCAATAACGACAGTTCCCTGTGACCTCTCCCCTTGGCATCGCAATATCTATGTACTCTAGTGTGCTTCGAGGAGCGATTGTCCATCCAAAAGCTTCCCTGAGGCAGCAGCAGCGAAAAACTAAGGATACTCAACAGCCCCCTGCCATCCTTTCTTGATAAGTTCAGCTGTGACTTGAATTCTACCACGGAAACACATCCAGGTAAAAATCTTGTGCTTAAGTGGGGTATTAGCCTTCCGGAGTTCCATCATTTCTGCACATAGCATCATACATTGGCTTGGCAGTAAACCCTCCATGTTTAGTCAAACACCAGCGAGCCTCGTCCCGCTCAATGCTCAGTTGGAGTGACAGCAACTCCGTAACCAGTTCGTGCCATTCACCCAATTCTGCCTCCCCAGAAGTCCTCCTAAACGTCAGCAAACAATTCTGACCCTGAATCACCTGATCCACAGTCATTCCCTGTTCTTCACAACATGCATATATTCGATCAAAGCGTACACTAAGAGCGGTGTGTCCAAGCAATACATCATGCCAAAATCTCATAGCTTCAGATGATATGCACTGCCCACAGGAAACCAATGCTTGATTGCATGCAACTCTTTCCAAATCTGTTACGCTCTATCACTTCTGGACTGGAAGAAACCCATATCTCCCATGTGTTTCTTCCTTAGAAGCTGACACTTATATCTACGTTTCCGACCTCAGGGGGCAACCTTTCCCTGTTCTGCCGTCTGCGTGCCCGTCCAAACCAATACTCGCCAAGTGTATTTACAATGGTATGACCAACAAGCCATAGTAACATTATTATTGCATAGATGGATAACAACACAGTAAGTAGTTCACAAATCATCATACTGCTTAAGAAAAATAATAATTATTCCACAGTTCCAACACCGTCATACCCGGCCCAATGGGACGGGAGATTTCGATTTCTCCCGTCAACGTCCCCATGCATGGAGGTCACTGGGGTTGGAACGAGCAAACTCTGGCCTCCTTGTACACCTTCCCTGGCCGGCAGAAGTAGCCCTGCTCCGGCGCGCAGTGCGAGTCCTCGGAGCAGACACAGAGCCCTTCGATGGCGCATCCCTTCTCCACGACGTTGGGGCTCCCGTTGATGCCGAGCACCTGGTCGCTCCACTCGCTGGAGAAGATCCCGTCGGGGTCGTACCTGTCCTTCACCCTGAGGAACTCGCCGGCTTTCGGGTACTTCGCGATGGCGCCGTCGAATGCGAAGTTGCGGTTCTTGCCCCAGTGCGGGAGACCGCCGTACTTGCGCAGGGCCAGCTGCTCGATCTCGTCCACCACGTCGGCGTGCGCACGCGGCGCGCCGTCGGTGTGGCTCCGGTAGTAGAAGATGTCGAAGTCGATGCAGTCCTCCGGCTTCCCGAGGTAGGCGGAGGAGGCCTTCATGTAGCGGAGGAGCATGTTCAACCTAGCATCGACGCCGGCACAGAACGCGCCTGGGTCGAGGTCCCGGAGCCGCTGCATGTCGGCGATGAACGCCGGCGCCTTGGAGAGCGCGACGCTGAAGCCGGCGTTGTAGTAAAAGGCGCCCCGGATGCGCGGGTCCCATGGGCAGGAGGAGAGGCAAGGCAAGGCATCCGGGCTGTCAAGGCATCCGCCGGACGCCTGGATGCGGTGCTGGTACCCCACCACGGGGTACCCCGTGAAGGAGACGCCGTCGTTTGTGAAGCCGTACGCCTGCCGCTCGGCCGCCACCGTCTGCAGCCGCACCGCCATGCACTGGGCGGCGTCGGTGCCGTTCTCCTGCAGCCGCTCCTCTGCGGCTCTGGCGGCGATGAGCGTGCGCGTGGGAGTCGAGCGGAACAAGGGCAGGTTGCTGAGGCCATCGCCCGGCGACGAGGTGTCGACGCGGTCGTCCTGGCGGTAGATGACCTTGCCCTGCGGCGACAGCCACGAGATGTCGCCGAACTCGTGGAGGCGGCCCCACACGGCCGCCTGCTCCGGCAAGTCCGAGTCGTCGCGCTTCACGAACGTCACCGATCGCTTGAACAGCGGCTGCAAGGCCAGAGTGACCTGAGAGACGACGCCGAGGACCCCGAGGGAGACCTTTGCCGCGTCCAGGTCCGGGTGATCGGCGCCGAGCTCCCTCACCACGGCGAACCCCTGGCTAGCCGGCGCCGGCGTCACGATCCTCAGCCCAACCACGTACTCGTGCACGGCGCCACCCTTGCCCCACAGCGAGCTCCCGTGCGCGCCCGTCGCCAGGAGGCCCCCGATGCTGAGGCCGTACCAGTAGGGTGAGTGCGGCAGCGACAGCCCCGCCGCGCCGGCGGCCTCGATCAGGTCCCGGAGGACCATGCCGCTCTCCACCGTCATGAGCTGCCTCGCGGCGTCGATGCGCACCGCCCGGTTGAGCCGCGCCGTACTTATGAGCGTGCCGTCGCGGCCGCCCGGTCACGCGAGCTTGGGGATGCTGTGCGAGTGCCTGGTGACCACCTTGACCTTGCGCTTGGCCGCCGCTGCGGCCGCCACGGCAGCGACGAGGTCCTGCTCGGTGCGCGGGTAGATGACGTTGGCCGCGACGCAGATGGTGCGGTCCGTGAAGGAGCCGTACGTGTTGGTGACGGTGCAGTTGGACGTGCCGCGCGTGCACATCACCGGATCCGGCGGAGGGCTGCAGCCGACGAGGTGGAGGACGAGGAGAACCGCGAGCAAGCCTTCCATTGCTCTAACTGCTAATCCTCGCGACATCGTTGACGTCTTGAGTGAATGCCTACTGCTTGCTTGTAGCCATGCACTAGACAAGGCCTTTACTTAAAAGAGAGTGTCTATTTCTAAGTCAATAATTCTAAGCGTTGATGTTTGATCCAATGGTTAATTAAGTAATTGCATATTTTAAAAATCACGTATAATTTCAGGTTTAGAAATGTGCAACTGAGCATAACCGAATAGTTGCACATTTTGTATATTTAAGTTACACATGTAACTTAATTATAAAAAATATGCAATTGGGTCGACTGAGAATATATTTCTCAATCGACTGAGAAATAACTGAGAAATAAAATTTTTCAGTCGACTGAGAAATAGCAATTCCGTAATAAATAGCTAGGTTAAGGTCATAGCTAGCATGGTGCACAACTTCCTCGTTAATTTGTTTAGGTAAAGTTTTGAGTCTCGTACCATCGAGGTATCTGTTAAAAAATGAAAACGTTTTTGCCGTCAGTTCGACATGTTAACCGACGGCTAGAGAAGGTTGTCGTCTTTTTCGTGGAAGGATGGCTACGAGAAGATGTACCTATACGCCAAAATTTTGGATACAAGAGCCAGCGGTATCATCTATTAAAATAAGGTTAACCAGGAGAAAAAAAAATACTAGAAAGTCCGAATCAAAGATAAAACGTGCGATCGTGAATCCTCTTTTCATAGACCCTGCTAATTATATATAGTTAAATAATAACTGAAAGATCTTTATTACGCTCTTAACAGACCACAACCTATATATAAATATAAACCGATAGGTCATAGAATTTTAATCTTAAAGTGGTTCCAATCTGTATAAATCTTGTCATTAGTGACCCAATTCGTGATCCGCTTTCGGATACGATCTCTTTCTCTCTTTCCTCCACGTATTAATTACATAAGATCGGCGGTTTACTCATCGTTAACAGGTGCCATGTACAACTAACCTACCACTCAATAAAAGCGACCGAGCGACCGGTTTGTGATCCAAACATTAATTTTTTGTACTGATCTAATAGCATGCATGTACATACGATCGGCCGTCTCACGTTCCAACCACTGGCCAACTTGATATAGTTCCATTCTTCTAGATATAGTTGGCCAATAATTCCGCGTGCTAATCTAATTTATCATGTACAAATGACCAACCAATTAGTGATCTAAACTTTAGGTTGACATACTGATCTCTAATACCATGTACAAATGAGTTGCCAACTCGCGTACAAATTACGGAACGGCCGGTCGTGATCCTAATTGTTCTGCTTATTGATTCTGATATGACATTCAAAACGACAGATTCAGCCATTGGTAAGATGTTGTTACAAATAGCATATTAATGTTACAAGAATGTATATCCATGTGAGTAAAAGTAAATAAAGATAATTAAAGATTTAGTTCTTACGTAATTGTGCGAGGTACCAGC
>JAGXJF010005579.1:0-403473 GCA_019208055.1 Stipa capillata
TCATGCGATCCTTTCATCGGCGTCGCGGGCCCCAGTTTTGGCTTTTTTCCTAAAATCGAGACCGATGAAACGTTAGAAAGACACCGTTTCCTGTCCCTCGGAGTCATTGGAACGCCCCTGCACGGAGAAGTTTCGTTCGAAAAATCATACCGGAGTAAGCACTCGAAAGAAAACAGCAAAGAGCTAAGAGCCTACTAGTGTCTCTCCACGTAGATAACGAGCCAACTTGATTTGATTCGACTTGAACTCGTTAAGCTCGAACTTGCTAGACTCATTAACCTTAACAAGCTGAAAACCTCACTTGGTTCAACTCGTTAACAACTCAAATTAGCTCGTTATAAATGTGAGTATCAAAGTATTGTATATAGTTTCGGAGTATATATAGTTCAACGACAATGAATGTCATCATATGTTTCTACAGAATGAGCTTAAAAGTCCATAATATAGCTTTAAGTAGTCAAATGATATTTATAGATCTTTACAACATGAAGAGTGACGAGCTAGTTGGGGCTTTTTACAAGCCAAACAAGCTCAACGAGTATTTATTAATTTGACCCGTTAAGGTTGTTAACTTAACAAATTAAAAAGCCTACTCTGCTCGACTCATTAAGATACTAGTTCGGGCCGAATCGAGCCAAATTATCGAATACTCGTTAAGTTCGTGAGTTTTGAGTTTTTTATCCACCTCTTATCCGTGGAGTGCTGGAACTGTGGTGTAAAACTTCACCCACACGAGACTTTAAATTCTAGCGATCATATTATGCAGTCGGGGCTCTCATATACTCTCACTGTTAGGTTGTGAACCTTTTATTTTCTAGATTTGTTGAGTTGCACAATCGTTAGATGTGGCGAGGCGTTGCAAGATAAAGACGGACACAGTGGTAGTTATCTGCTAGGGTTCAAGAGTAGAGTGGTGGAATGTACATAGGGCATATTAGGAACATCTGATCTTCACAGGATGGTCCAAATTTGGAATAAGTCCAGATGACCACCTGAGGTATGGGGCAACGACTAATTAACCCCCTGACATATAATACCAGGTATCTGACCCCCTAACGTTTGTAAAACCGTTTAAATAACCCCCTAAGAGCTCTATAAGGTGGTTTGGAGGTCGGTTTTGCCTACGTGGCATGCTAACGAGAATTAATTGCCAATATGTACTGCCACCTCACCAAACTTCAGGGGGTCATCTAGAATTATTCCATATATATAAGGAAAAAGTTTATTTTTTCTCTCGTAAACTATTTGTGAGGCTCACTTTACCCTCTAAATAAAATTTAAACTTATTTTGACAGTAAACAAAATTTAATATTACTTAATCCCTAAATATTTTTAAATCACATAACATTTTGTGGTGAAGTGAACCCATATAAAAATGTTTAGAGATTAAGTACATTTAATTTTTATTTACTACCAAAAGAAACTTAAATTTTATTTAGGGGGTACAGTGAGCCTCACAAATAATTTACGAGAGAAAAATAGATTTTTTTTCTTGTATATAAGGAATAAGTCTGGATAACCCCCTGAGGTTTGGTGAGGTGGCAGTACATGTTGGCAATTAATCCTCATCAGCACGCCACGTGGGCAAAACTGCCCTCCAAACCACCTTATAGAGCTCCCAAGGGGTTATTTAAATGGTTTTACAAATGTTAGGGGGTCAGATACCCGATATTATATGTCAGGGGGTTAATTAGTCGTTGCCCCAAACCTCAAGGGGGTCATCCGGACTTATTCCTCCAAATTTTGACAAGATTTATCATTTTGTATGATCTTTTTTTGTTCCACATTCGCTTGGGCATTTTGGATCGTTTTCTTAACACAAAGATGCTCTGCCTTTCAGAGAAGAATCGTCAAAGATGACCACACGAGAAGTGTGGCTAGCAATTTGAAATGTGAAGTGGTGAGATATGTTAATCTTGTTTAGATTTAATTATGGTTAGGATCCATACATACTCCCTCTGTCTAGGAATGTAAGGTGTATTTTGATTGGTTAAGACAAGATTTTGATCAATAATTACTCTATAAATATGTGGTTTATGTGATATAAAGTCATAATCATAAGTAATTATTTTTGAATACAAATCTAATGATATCAATTTTATATTGCATAAATTATATATTAGTAGAGTAATTATTAATCAAACTTTTATTTTAACCAATCAAAATACGCCTTATATTGAACGAAGGGAGTAAAAAGAAATCATCCATAATAGGGTACGTTTCTTTCGTGCCCGCGTACCTATGTGCACGACAGCCAATAAGACTGACACGAACCAGTTGACGTAAACAAAATCGAGGAAAATTTTGCTCTTCAAGCCTCTTCTCCAGCATTTTTGACAAATGTAGTCTCTTTCCAGGTGTAAATATAAAAGCTTTGTTACGTGACGCGTGATACATGTTGCATCCTGAACCCACGATACAACCTATCATGGAGCCCTGCTGCGACAAGCGCATATCGCTCTGCATGTTACAGAATTGGCCCCTAAGCGTGATACGATGTGCCAACCTTTTAGAGATATGTTTTTATTGAATCTACCAAGGTAAATATGTAAGATTCAAAACATCAAAAATACGATGTTTATTGATGAGGCTCAGGTGAAGTCTATATCTTTAGGAGTCCCTTTTAGATGTTTCGCCTCTCATTTATAGCAAGAAGATCCAACAAAAATAAAATTATCAAACTATGCGATCTACACAGCCACCAATATAAGCTTTACGAAGCTCACCAACCCCATCGAATTCAACAATTGGTCTGATCGCCCCACCTTGCCGGTTTAACCGCTTTACTTCGGTTGACACACCCTATATGACCACCGCGGCTTCTAACCCTAGCCGGTCTAATCACTCCTCTCGAGAGGTCTAACTGCCACCTTCGAATCTACTGGTACTTGTCAAATCGCGTTGCCTCGGGCCCTGGCCAATCTGACCTCCTCTGTCGACGGTTTAACTTCCCCTATCAGGCAGTCTGACCTCCACCCTCAGCTCCGTTGATTCCTTTTGTTCAGGTTACAACATGTGGTGTCTCCTCATTTTATAGGGCCTATGAGTACTAGAGTCTAACTCTAAGACCTATTATACTCTAATTTACACATGAACTAGGGTATATTCCTAACTCAGATTCATTCCGAAGTCAAATACACAACCCTACACGTATACATATTCCATAAAAACTCAACAAACTTCACCTTGGAGAATATGTCCTTCGCCACCTTGAATCTACAATATGCGAACCCCGTGTAATTTGGACTTGAGATTTCTCCATGAGCTCCACCGCTACTTCATGACTTTTCCATGTTCCAGCGAAATTAGATTTCCCAACCCTTGACTTAGACAGTCCCAACTTCTTATTCAATACCATCACACAACGATCGTGAAGTCACCATATACCGACAATACATGTCATCACCCTAGTAGCCTCTTCCTGGATCTGTGTGAAAGTGAACAACTTGCTTATTAGGTGGTGCCACTTATAAGAGTTACCTGAACCCAACATCCTTGCCCACGTTGACTACCGATCTAAAAATTACTTTGAGTCAAATTCACAGTTGTCTCACCCTTTAACTTGGATAGTCTTTTTCCACATATCCCACAACTACAACAATCTAACCTCCTCATGTCTTTATCCTTCCGCACTTTGGCATGTTTAACAAACACCATAGAAAGTATGACCCATCTTCACCATCACATATCACATTGAGTTCCACTAATTCTAGTGACCTGTGACTGAAGACAATATTGTACTTTCCAAGCCTTTGACATACTCCAATTTTCCAACACTTTCGCATATTTCCTTTCGCAAACTCTCGTCCACCACATAACGTCAATCTTGATAGACCTAGTCACCACCTTATACTTGGCACTTGCCCCACACTGCTCCAACTTCTTTGTACCGATCTGACTGTACCCAAGCCGATCTGCCCACTCCTGCACCAATCTGATTGGTTTGAAATCCGGTCTAGCCGCCTCCTGTAGAACTCTAACCATTTGTGCTCTGGTATGATTACCATGTCCCTCGCGTACCGCATGCCTCACCTTTATTACCGCGTCGAACCTCCGCAATCTTGGCTAATGATCTCCTGGGTAGTGATCCACACCTCCTTAGCCCCACTGCAGAGAACCACCGATCTCTCTTGACCGATGTCAAGTCCCAGGACTCCTACGGACCACCGAGTATTCATCCTCCGGATCACGTGCTACTCATCTTTCATTGAACTAGGTTTCGATTCTCTGAGCTCTTACCATAGCCTCTCCTCAACCCATGTCTTTCAACACCATCAAAGTCTTCCCATATGATACTGACTACGAAACCAACCGGGATTAAGAACAGCCCCGATTGCGAGTGGATTCCTTGCCAGACTCCAGCTCTACCTCCAACACAACCCCATGGCGTACACACCATCCCGCGCCCTTTGATTTGGCCTCTGCTTCCATGAAAACAACCATGAACCGATACACGCCCTCATCGTAAGGAAGCCATGCAAGCCCTTCTCTAATGCATCATTGCACCCTAGGCTTGCGCCGCATGTTGCCACGCCACAGAATTCGAAGACCACCGGCCCCACGTGCAAAAAACCTGTCGTCACCGATCTTGTTGCCACCTCTACTCAAGGTGGTCTAACCTGCCCCCTCGAAGGTCTGGCCGGCCTTTAGCCGCCGGTTTGAACTCACCACTAGGTGGTTTGATAGGCGTAGGCCACTGTTTTGACCAGCCTACTGCGCCACCCTTGGACGTCGTCGATCGCAACGCGGCTTGTGACAACTCGTTCCCCCTCCATGCCGGTCTGACCATCCCTCCTGGCAGATATGACCATGCATACTCACTGCTTTCATGGCCGCAGCCGTATCTGCACGGTTGCACCACGTTGCACCTGCCTGCACCAATCAGACCACTCCTCTGGCTAGTCTAACCGTGCGCCCAAACAAACTGTCGAAACCGTGCTGTCTTCGAATCGGCTATATGGTGATTCTGCCCCGACTGTCTAGGCTACCTGCCCGTACTATCTAAGCCCCATGCCCAGTAGTAGACATTGGGCCAGTCTAACCTCGTCTGTTGTCATTGCCACCGAATTGTCCAGGCTGTCCACCGAAGTGTCGGGCACCACTGATTGCTTCGTCGATCACTGCCATGCTTCAACTCATGCCTTGTCCGACCCGCACACCACATGCATTGCCGACGCCTTGTAAAGCAACATCCTCATGCCTCCATCAAGGTCTTCCACACCGCCTCTAGATCCAATCCAACATCAAGCTTGATACCACTTGTTACGGAATCGGGCCCTTAGGCGTGATGCGATGGGCCAATCTTCTTAGTTGCGCAGCCATTGGACTACCGAGGTAAACATGCAAGATTCAAGTACACTCGAACACATGATGTTTGTTGACGAGGTTCAGCCGGAGACTTTTATCTCTAGGAGCCCTTCTTGCGCGTCCTACTCCTCATATTATAGCAACAAGATCCATCCGGAACAAGGCATCTGGACTAACTGACTTGTACAACCACTAATATGAGCTTTGCGGAGCTCACCGATCCCATCGAATTCACCCCACCATGCCGAATCCCGATCTGACACCCCACCTTGCTGGTCTAACCACTTGACTTCGACCGACACGTCCTATACCACCACCGTGGCTTCTAACCCTGTCTAGTCTGACCACTCCACTCATGCGGTCTGACCACCACCTTCAAATCCACGAGTATTTGTCGAACCACATTACTTCGGGCCCTAGCCGATTTGACGTCCACTTCTAGTGGTCTGACCTCCCCTTCGGCCAGTCTGACCTACGCTAGCGGGCCATTTGACCGCCCCTATCCGGTGGTCTGACCTCTGCTCTCGGCTTGATCGATTCCTGTTGTTCGGGTTACAATGTGTGACACTGTCACGGACCCGGGAATTCCATATGATTAGGGGAACGACTAGTCGCCAAAGACCGAGAAGCCACCCAACATACCATACGCAATACGTCGTAGGTATCCATCACCGTTGGGCAACTCGACACCGAACCCACATACCATACGCACTTACGTCGTATGTATCCATCACCGTGGGTTAAGCCGGCCAGAGATGACTAAACTTCCCAGAACCACATACAATTCCCAAACCCGGTAAAGAGCTGACGCTCCTCTTGAGTCACTAAGCGAAGTAGTTTCGGAGGAGCCCGACCATCGTACCCTCACCCTAACCTAGTCTGAGGACTAGTGGGTCGCTCGAGAGCCCGGTACGATAGCCCACACCCTGCCTGGCCGGCACTGCATCTCAGCCAGCGGGTCACTCAACCGAACACTCCCCAGAGTGAACACTAAGAGAGGACATCACTTCTTTACGATCGATTCCATATACTTCAAACATACACGCACTGTATATGGAATGATCCCAGATAACAACTTCATATCACAGTGCAAACTCTATTGAGAAGGGATTACAAGATACTTAAATGTTTACTTACCCGAGAGGGGTTCTAAAACACATCACTTCCATCTCGAAGGCTGGGTACAGTACTTCGAAGTTTTAAAAACAGCAAGTAACTCAAAAGATAAACCCTGAGATGGCAGCCATGCCACCTCCCAAAACATCATCATAACCCACATTCTTATGACCGAGAAGGATAACACTAAGCTAAGCATCCGAAACATCGTTCCCCTCGTCGTAGAACTCACCGATACTGGGGTCTCCTGCAACAAGTTCGGAATTGAATTCCGTAAGTACTTTCGTACTTGCAAGTCACATTTATATACTCATCCCAATCCAATTTCAGCAAGCTATTGATAAAGATAAAGTACTCATATTGCATATAACCATCAAAGTAAACATGGCATGTTCATACTTGATACTACCCATATCAATATGCTACAACATGACCACTTTTACCTGCACATAACACATGGACACATCCATTTCAGATCTGAAATAGCATGGGAAACAACCATACAATTCCACACAATTATCACAAGACAACCAAGCTTGATGATTTAAAGATAGCCCACAAAGACTATATCAAATGTTCTGAGCAAACCACAAAGTTTGACCAAAGGGAGCACTTCCGAGAGACCGTTAGTCCGAGGTTGGCCGACCCCTACTATCCGGTCGACTCGCAAAGCCTCCCGACGTGGGTGAAAGGTTAAGCCCTACGACACCGGCATCGAAGGAAAAGCTATGGTGCTCGAGATCACCCTCTTCCTCGATCCATCAGTAGGTGACAGAACCCCGGCTCTCACAGCTCACCATTAAGGTTTCATAATTTATTAGTCCGATTAAAAGATCCACGCTGATCTTAGAATCAACCCTAATCATGCTAGTGATATCGCCATCACATCATAGTTCAAGAAGTCACATACAACACAGTATTTCATCTCAACCAATAGCAATATGATATGAATTAAGGGAATCTTAATGAGCATTTGTGAACTTGCCTTGTTGGTATTGATCAGGATCACAATAATATTCACCCTCCGGATATTCCTCTCCGCTTGGTTCTACTCAAAACCAATTCCCCGAAATACCGAAGCAAGGCAATAGAAAGAACTTCGATTAAAACCAGAAAGAATAAGATCCAATATGCATGATATGCATCCTAATATGTAGAGGATGTCAATATGAATCTAATGGAATTGGTTTCATGTCATTCGGAGGTATAGAATTAAAGTTAGGGTTTTCCGAGAATGTGCGTATATTAGGGTTAGGGTTTTCTTTAGATCATGCATCATTTAACTAATGTGAGGTGATATGCAAAAGGTATTACTTGGTTGGAGCATAAACTGTTAGTCAACTTATCATTGAAAATTAGAGCTGGCCATTTAAAAATTTGGAAGGAAACATTAGAATTGAACTTGTATATTAAGTGCTAGAGGGCATTTTGGACATTTCCAGGTATATGCAGCAATGTAACATAATTAATTGGTGCACCGTGATATTCTACATGTTAATTGGAGACTAACAAAAAAAAATCATTCAGTTTGGAGTTCATATGAAATAGCTATGAATTTTAGAAGTTTTATCCCTTTTAATCATTTTCTGCACTATTCTGGATTTCGAAAATGCCCAGAACTTTTCTCACTTAACCTCCTCCTACCCTCGGTGCTAGACATATGGGCCCAGCAAACCCAGGCCCATCTCCCTTATTTCTTTCCTTTCTCTTACCCCCCTTTTTAGACTATTACACCCGGGACCCAACTGTCAGCTTACTCTCTTTCTCTCTCTCGTATGCCTCAGATCGGGGATGAGGGTTGCCGGTGAGCGGCGGTGAGCAGGAGAGCCAGCACCGCAGCGAGGGGGCAGAGGGAGGTAAAGGTACCAGCAGGAAGAGGAGCTCACCGGGATCTCGTTTCGGTGCTCTGCTGCGGCAGTCGGAGGCGGAGTAGGGGTCGGCGGCGGCAATGGAGGACGGCGGCGTGGTGTCCTCGGTGGCGACGGAAACTAGTGCACCAGAGAGGAAACCGAGGGTTCAGGAAGGGCATGGGAGGTACTTGAGAAGCCGCATTCATGTCCAATTTGGGGCTAGGGCTTACCGATGGATGGAATTTTGTTCCGGCGAGAGGGCGGTCGGCACCGGAGAAGAGACACGAAATCGGGGGCTGGGCTGCACCGAACAGAAATTAAAGTGGGCTATGCAATCACGGGATCGACGCGGATCAAAAGGGGAAGAAAAAGTGAGGAAAGACCTTACCGCTAGGAAGAATCGAAGCTTTTGGTCGGAGGTAGGACTCGCCGCTCGCGGTCTAGGGGAAGAGGACGACAAGGAGGTGGCTCCGGTAGCTCCCTGTTGGAGATGAACATTAAAATGAGATCACCGAACCAGGGTGAGCGTTGGGGGCAAGGATAGGAGGCACGGGAGGGTCGTCGGACGCGAGCACGGTGGCGATGTCGACGGTGATCTACCCGGGATGCACCAAATGCCAGTGGTGCTCGTGCACGGGAGGAGCACCAAAGGGAGGGCGGCGGAGCTTGCGAGGTGGGGGAGTGCGAGCGGAACAGAGGGGGTTGCGTGCGCGAGGAGGAGAAAGAGGAGGAGGGACCGAGGGAAGTGACGGTGGCGTAAGGTGGAGGAGCTCGGCGCCGGTAGTGCGCTCAGCAGAGAAGAAGCGCCGCGTGTCGGGGAGGAGCTGCCCGCGGGGCCCGCATGCCAGTGAGAAGCAGAGGGGAAGGGTGCGGGGCGCCGAGCTGCGGGAGAAAGCGGAAGGGAGCAGAGCGCGATCGGCGCTGGCGGGGAAAGGAAATGGGCTCGGCCCAGGCGCGCGCGCGGTACTGGGCCGAGGGTCGGCCTGCTCCGGATGGGGGAGGAATTCCCCTTTTCTTTTGTTTTCTTAACCCGGTATCAATTCAAATTGCACTTGATTTCAAATAAAGCTCAAGAATGTGTATAAGCACGGCAAAATTTAAAAGAGAGCTCTCACCACTGGTGTGATTTGCAGTACTAAATAAGATATGGATATATATATATATATGTGTATATATCACTTATTTTTGACAAAAATTCAAAGGTGGCTTAAACTAGACTAAAGTTGGTAAGAAAATATGAATAGGAGTTCAGAAAGATATTTAAAATTTTCAATATGGAATTTCGTGGCATTTGTCTCCACCATGCATGGAATGGATCCAGGTTAAAGTTAAAAGCCTTCGGCATATGCAGGATTTTGAGCTTAATGCAACATTTTCAATTGCTCTACATGATGGTATGAAATGCAAACCCTAACTTATTCCTTTTAGAATTTAAGAGAGAGTTCAATTACATAGTTTACAAAATAGGTCATTACAAGACCTACCCCCCTTAAAAGAATCTCGACCCGAGATTCCTAACGGTTAGAAAAGAGGGAGGGATATTCTGCCCGAAGTAGATCTTCTCGCTCCCATGTTGCTTCGTCTTCCGCATGATTGCTCCATTGAACCTTATAGAATTTGATAGAGCGACGACGAGTTTGACGCTCGGCTTCATCAAGAATGCGGATTGGATGCTCCCGATAAGAAAGGTCTTCATTTAGCTCAAGATCTTCAATTGGAACTTCTGAGGCAGGAGGACGAAGGCATCTTCGGAGTTGAGACACATGGAAGACGTTATGTACTCCGGACAGGGAAGGAGGTAGCTCCAACTCATATGCTACAGCTCCCCTTTTTGCAAGGATGGTGAAAGGGCCGATAAACCTTGGAGCCAATTTGCCGGTAACTCTGAACCGGTGAGTACCCTTGAATGGGGTAACTCGAAGATAAGCCTTCTCACCGACTTCAAATGTGACTTCTCGGCGTTTTGGATCAGCATATTGCTTTTGGCGAGATTGAGCAGCTCGAAGTCTTTCCCGAATGATTCGAACTTGAGCCTCAGCTTCTTTTATAAAATCTGGTCCAAAGAGCTGTCGTTCTCCGGTTTCGGACCAGTTGAGAGGGGTTCTACACCTTCTTCCATAGAGAGCTTCAAAAGGAGCCATACCCAGACTAGCTTGAAAGCTATTATTATAAGAGAACTCGGCGTAGGGCAAGGCCTTTTCCCAATTGGAGCCGAAGGAGAGAATACACGATCTCAACATATCTTCTAGGATCTGATTAGTTCTTTCAGTTTGGCCTCCAGTTTGAGGATGATATGCTGTGCTAAAGGAAAGACGAGTTCCCATAGCATCGTGGAGAGATTTCCAGAAACGGTTGACAAATTGGGTGCCTCTGTCAGAAATAATCCGCTTTGGAACTCCATGGAGGCAAACTATTCTGGAGATGTACAGATCAACTAGTTGGCTAACCTTGAAAGTGGTCTTGACTGGGATGAAATGTGCCACTTTAGAGAGACGGTCGACGACTACCCAAATAGCATCGTGACCCTTCTGAGTTCTGGGTAGCCGACGATAAAATCCATACCGATCTCTTCCCATTTCCACTCAGGGATGGGAAGTGGTTGGAGAGTGCCTGCTGGTCTCTGATGTTCGGCCTTGACACGGCAACATGTATCACAATCGGCAACGAATTTAGCAATTTCCCGCTTCATTCGGGTCCACCAAAAACGCTGTTTCAAGTCCTGATACATTTTTGTGCTGCCGGGGTGGATCGAAAGAGGGGAATCATGAGCTTCTTGCAGGATGAGGGACTTCAGCTCATCATCCTTAGGTACGACGAGACGGTTGCCGAACCAAATGCTTCCATGCTCATCCTCAGAAAAACAAGTGGCGGTCCCGCTTTTCATCTTTTCCTTGATTTTACGGATGCCAGCACTTGAAAGCTGAGCGGCCTTGATCTGGTCTTCGAGGGTTGGTTTTACTTCAATTGCAGCAAGGAAACCATTCTTCACTAACTCGAGGTTGAGCCGCTGGAATTCTTGGCAGAGGAGGGGTTGTTGCTCCCGAATAGCGAGATTGTTGCAATAGGATTTCCGGCTTAGGGCATCGGCAACTACATTAGCTTTACCAGGAGTGTAATTGAGGCCTACATCATAATCTTTAATGAGTTCTAACCACCTTCTTTGCCTCAAGTTCAGATCCGGTTGGGTGAACAAATATTTCAAACTCTTGTGGTCTGAAAAGATTTCGCAGCGATTACCGATGAGGTAATGCCGCCAGATTTTTAGGGCATGGACCACTGCAGCCAATTCGAGATCATGGGTCGGATAGTTAAGCTCATGAGGACGGAGTTGACGAGAAGCATAGGCTACAACTCTTCCTCCTTGCATGAGGACACATCCAAGCCCTTGACGAGATGCATCACAATAGACTTCAAAATTTTGGTGGATGTCCGGCAGGACTAGAACAGGAGCAGAGGTCAGCCTTTTCTTCAACTCTTGGAAACTTTCCTCACACTTGGGGGTCCATACATACTTCTGATCCTTCTTAAGAAGTTCGGTCATCGGCTTGGCAAGAGAAGAAAAACCTTCGATAAAACGACGGTAATATCCCGCTAAGCCAAGAAAACTCCGGATTTGATGGACCGATTTAGGTTGCTTCCATTCCTGGACGGCACGGACCTTGCCTGGGTCCACAGCAATGCCATCAGCTGAGAGAACATGGCCTAGGAACTCCACTTGCGTCTTCCAAAATTCACATTTCGAGAATTTGGCATAGAGTCGATGCTTGCGGAGTCTTTCGAGCACCAATTGCAAGTGTTTGCCGTGTTCTTCTTCGGAAGGGGAATATATAAGTATGTCGTCAATGAATATGACCACAAACTTATCCAGATATTCCATGAATACAGAGTTCATAGTTGCATAAAGGTTGAAGGCGCATTGGTGAGTCCGAAGGACATAACAGTGTACTCGTACGAACCGTAACGAGTAGTGAAGGCTGTCTTGGGAATGTCTTCGGATCTGATTTTATTTGATGATAGCCCAATCTGAGATCGATCTTAGAGAATACCGTTGCTCCGGTTAATTGGTCAAAAAGATCATCTATCCGAGGAAGGGGGTACTTGTTCTTGATAGTAACCTCATTCAACGGACGGTAGTCCACTACCATACGAAGTGAGCCATCTTTCTTCTTAACAAACATAGCCGGACAGCCCCAAGGAGATGAGCTCGGCCGGACAAAACCTTTATCTTCTAACTCCTTCAATTGCTTCTTCATTTCCGCTAACTCGTTGGGAGGGATTCGATAAGGTCTTTTTGAGATCGGAGCAGTCCCAGGTGGAAGTTCGATGACGAATTCCACACTGCGGTCGGGTGGCATGCCCGGCAATTCCTCGGGGAAGACATCCGGGAAATCGCAAACCACTGGAACTTCTTCAACTGGGGAGGCTTGGGCATCTATGAGAGCATATAGTTGAAGTTGACGAAGCTGCGGAGCAACTTCGAGATTTCTGCCGTCAGGACTTGTAAGAGATATAGTCCTGCGGGTGCAATCAATCTTTGCATTGTTTTTGGATAGCCAATCCATACCAAGAATAATATCAATCCTCGCTGGTCCGAGGACGATAAGAGAAGTCAAGTATTCTACCCCATTTATATCAATTTTAACATCTTCACATTGGTGTTCGGCTCTCATCTCTGAGCCGGTTGAGCGGATTATCAGGGGAATATGCATGACTTTAAATGGAATACCATGAAGTTCAGCAAACTCACTAGATATGAAAGAATGAGATGCTCCAGAATCAAAAAGTATGCTAGCAGGGCTTGAGTTGGCAAGGAATGTACCGATCACAACTTCCGGAGCTTCCTGTGCTTCTTCGGTGGTAACATGATTGACACGGCCTCGACCAGCGACAGGAGGCTTATTCACGGTTGGCTTCTGGACTGGAGGAGTATTCCTTGGAGGTCCTCGGGGTGGGGTCGGAGCATTGGAACCACTGACTCTTGGATGAGGGCACTTGTTGGAGTAATGGCCTTTGTTACCACAATTATAGCAAGTGACATCCGCATAGAATGGGATGGTATTTGGCTGACCACCGGGGTTCCTCGGCGGTGGTCTTGGAGTAGGAGGGCGTGGAGGATACGCCGCTGCTCTTGGTGGAGGAGGCACTTGAAAACGAGGCGCGGGAGGCGGAAAGAAGCGGGGTTTCTGGGAACTGCCGCTTGCTGATTTTGCTATTTCTCTCTCACGTTTACGAGCGAGTTCAAGGGGTTTCAGCTTGCCTTCCTTAATGAGAGCCTTGTTCACTAAGTATTCGAAGTCTGGACAGTCCAGCATGGAAAGCTCATTCTGCATCGTGTCCGATAAGCCCCTCATGAATTTTCTTCGGCGAGCTTCATCAGTGGATACCTCGCTAGCTGCATATCTTGCTAGACGATTGAAGGTATGGAGGTACTCGGTAACAGAGCTACTGCCTTGTTTCAGTGCCAAGAATTCTTCTCTCTTGTTGTCCAGAAGACCGTCGGGAATGTGGGCACGACGAAACGCCTTGGTGAACTCTTCCCAAGTCAGATCCTTGGCAGTAGGTTGGGTGATGAGGAGATTATCCCACCAAGCACTTGCTGCTCCTTCCAACAGATAGGATGCAAACAGAACTTTGTCACGGTCAGAGCACTGAGCGAGGGTAAACTTCTTCTCCAAACTACGAATCCAGTCATCCGCTTCAAGTGGATCCACTGCTTCCGAGAAGGTTGGAGGGGAGGTGCGTTGGAATTCAGAGAATCCCCCTTTGGATTGGCCTTCGGCAGGAGACTTTTCCATATGCTGGACAAGCCTCTCGAGGATGCGATTCTGATCCTGACGATTGTGCTCCATCTGGAGGAGCACCTCAGCCAACGACGGAGTGGGAGGGGGCGGAGGAGCACCATGGGCGGCTCCAGTTTCACCACCCTGACCCATTTCCAGACATCCTGCAAGACATGGACAAGATTGCAGCAGGATGAGATAACACTGACTCGTGTAAAAGATATTAAACATGTAGGACAACAAGAATACATGTTTATCTTCATCCCAATTTAGTAATGCATTCATCAAGAAGGCAAAATTGAAAAGGCGACACGAGAGTTAACGACTAACACATTTCATACATATAGCATACGGAAGGTTTACAGATGGCTGCAATTTACATCGCCGTAGCGGAATTTTACAACACATCAGGTACCCAAAACATCGCAGCCATTGATACATATGAGAGTACTTAGTCCATTAACCAAATTACATGAGTAGAGCCTTAATCCTTGACACAAGGACTTCAACTAGCTCCTACAACAAAAGAAAAACAGCACACATACGTGCTGAATTTACTGGAATTCATCGCCTGAGTCAGGGAATTGGGCCAAGTACCAACCCGCTTCTGGAGGGATAGGTACTGGAACTCTAAAGTTGGATGGCACCTCGCCTGGAAGAGGGCCACGGCTGCGACGGGAAGGTCCCGGAACATCCAGGGCGATGCGATGACGAGGAGCATATCGAGGTCCCGTAACTCGAGTGAACCTCAGGGAGGGAGGACGATTTGGACCGTTGGGTTGCTCGAATTCCCTCCGTGCCATCATGAAATCAGAAGGAAGATTGCCAGCTCCGATATGTTGGTCAATGATGGAAAGGGCTTCACACAGGCGATGGTGGTAGACATTCCGTTCATACATTGCTGAGCGGTATAGCATGTGGGTGAGAAGCAACATCGGTGCCATCTCCACCAGGGTAGGATCTTGCTCGAAGAGGAACTCCTGCCATTCATTGGCGGTGTAGAGACGTCGCTGCCCGACGTAGAAACGGAACGGGGAGATGTTTAGAACTCCAAAATACTCTCGGAGTCCCACAGATGGCGTTGTAAGCCGCTGCTTGAACTGCCCCATCATAGCAGCTGTCTTGTCCCTCGTACCGAAGTGGGCGAGGAGTAGGGGGACGTCCTGGGTGTGGCCGGATGAAGACGGAGGCGCTGTAGTCCGTAAGACCATAAGGACGATTATGCCGGTAGATGGTGTACTCCGGCATATACGGATACCCGAGATAAGCGAGCATCCGCACCAAGAGAGAGGGAGCACCACCCACGCGAAAGCCATGGGAGGTACCCGCCAAGGTCACATAAGAATCCGCCATCCTGAAGAGAGGAGAAACCACTTAGATCATTTCCAATTCATAAACAAATGCAATAGATGAGGAAATTTCAGATCTAAGATGGATGGGGAAACGAAGAAAAGGGGAAATCCACTTATGCTTTTCACAATTAGGTTTTAGTTTTCGCAAATAATTTTCTTGGAGACTCCAAGTCCTACAACTAACGACCACCTGCAAGGGTTATCCTACGGTCAAGTTCGGCTCTGATACCAAGCTGTCACGGACCCGGGAATTCCATATGATTAGGGGAACGACTAGTCGCCAAAGACCGAGAAGCCACCCAACATACCATACGCAATACGTCGTAGGTATCCATCACCGTTGGGCAACTCGACACCGAACCCACATACCATACGCACTTACGTCGTATGTATCCATCACCGTGGGTTAAGCCGGCCAGAGATGACTAAACTTCCCAGAACCACATACAATTCCCAAACCCGGTAAAGAGCTGACGCTCCTCTTGAGTCACTAAGCGAAGTAGTTTCGGAGGAGCCCGACCATCGTACCCTCACCCTAACCTAGTCTGAGGACTAGTGGGTCGCTCGAGAGCCCGGTACGATAGCCCACACCCTGCCTGGCCGGCACTGCATCTCAGCCAGCGGGTCACTCAACCGAACACTCCCCAGAGTGAACACTAAGAGAGGACATCACTTCTTTACGATCGATTCCATATACTTCAAACATACACGCACTGTATATGGAATGATCCCAGATAACAACTTCATATCACAGTGCAAACTCTATTGAGAAGGGATTACAAGATACTTAAATGTTTACTTACCCGAGAGGGGTTCTAAAACACATCACTTCCATCTCGAAGGCTGGGTACAGTACTTCGAAGTTTTAAAAACAGCAAGTAACTCAAAAGATAAACCCTGAGATGGCAGCCATGCCACCTCCCAAAACATCATCATAACCCACATTCTTATGACCGAGAAGGATAACACTAAGCTAAGCATCCGAAACATCGTTCCCCTCGTCGTAGAACTCACCGATACTGGGGTCTCCTGCAACAAGTTCGGAATTGAATTCCGTAAGTACTTTCGTACTTGCAAGTCACATTTATATACTCATCCCAATCCAATTTCAGCAAGCTATTGATAAAGATAAAGTACTCATATTGCATATAACCATCAAAGTAAACATGGCATGTTCATACTTGATACTACCCATATCAATATGCTACAACATGACCACTTTTACCTGCACATAACACATGGACACATCCATTTCAGATCTGAAATAGCATGGGAAACAACCATACAATTCCACACAATTATCACAAGACAACCAAGCTTGATGATTTAAAGATAGCCCACAAAGACTATATCAAATGTTCTGAGCAAACCACAAAGTTTGACCAAAGGGAGCACTTCCGAGAGACCGTTAGTCCGAGGTTGGCCGACCCCTACTATCCGGTCGACTCGCAAAGCCTCCCGACGTGGGTGAAAGGTTAAGCCCTACGACACCGGCATCGAAGGAAAAGCTATGGTGCTCGAGATCACCCTCTTCCTCGATCCATCAGTAGGTGACAGAACCCCGGCTCTCACAGCTCACCATTAAGGTTTCATAATTTATTAGTCCGATTAAAAGATCCACGCTGATCTTAGAATCAACCCTAATCATGCTAGTGATATCGCCATCACATCATAGTTCAAGAAGTCACATACAACACAGTATTTCATCTCAACCAATAGCAATATGATATGAATTAAGGGAATCTTAATGAGCATTTGTGAACTTGCCTTGTTGGTATTGATCAGGATCACAATAATATTCACCCTCCGGATATTCCTCTCCGCTTGGTTCTACTCAAAACCAATTCCCCGAAATACCGATGCAAGGCAATAGAAAGAACTTCGATTAAAACCAGAAAGAATAAGATCCAATATGCATGATATGCATCCTAATATGTAGAGGATGTCAATATGAATCTAATGGAATTGGTTTCATGTCATTCGGAGGTATAGAATTAAAGTTAGGGTTTTCCGAGAATGTGCGTATATTAGGGTTAGGGTTTTCTTTAGATCATGCATCATTTAACTAATGTGAGGTGATATGCAAAAGGTATTACTTGGTTGGAGCATAAACTGTTAGTCAACTTATCATTGAAAATTAGAGCTGGCCATTTAAAAATTTGGAAGGAAACATTAGAATTGAACTTGTATATTAAGTGCTAGAGGGCATTTTGGACATTTCCAGGTATATGCAGCAATGTAACATAATTAATTGGTGCACCGTGATATTCTACATGTTAATTGGAGACTAACAAAAAAAAATCATTCAGTTTGGAGTTCATATGAAATAGCTATGAATTTTAGAAGTTTTATCCCTTTTAATCATTTTCTGCACTATTCTGGATTTCGAAAATGCCCAGAACTTTTCTCACTTAACCTCCTCCTACCCTCGGTGCTAGACATATGGGCCCAGCAAAACCCAGGCCCATCTCCCTTATTTCTTTCCTTTCTCTTACCCCCCTTTTTAGACTATTACACCCGGGACCCAACTGTCAGCTTACTCTCTTTCTCTCTCTCGTATGCCTCAGATCGGGGATGAGGGTTGCCGGTGAGCGGCGGTGAGCAGGAGAGCCAGCACCGCAGCGAGGGGGCAGAGGGAGGTAAAGGTACCAGCAGGAAGAGGAGCTCACCGGGATCTCGTTTCGGTGCTCTGCTGCGGCAGTCGGAGGCGGAGTAGGGGTCGGCGGCGGCAATGGAGGACGGCGGCGTGGTGTCCTCGGTGGCGACGGAAACTAGTGCACCAGAGAGGAAACCGAGGGTTCAGGAAGGGCATGGAGGTACTTGAGAAGCCGCATTCATGTCCAATTTGGGGCTAGGGCTTACCGATGGATGGAATTTTGTTCCGGCGAGAGGGCGGTCGGCACCGGAGAAGAGACACGAAATCGGGGGCTGGGCTGCACCGAACAGAAATTAAAGTGGGCTATGCAATCACGGGATCGACGCGGATCAAAAGGGGAAGAAAAAGTGAGGAAAGACCTTACCGCTAGGAAGAATCGAAGCTTTTGGTCGGAGGTAGGACTCGCCGCTCGCCGGTCTAGGGGAAGAGGACGACAAGGAGGTGGCTCCGGTAGCTCCCTGTTGGAGATGAACATTAAAATGAGATCACCGAACCAGGGTGAGCGTTGGGGGCAAGGATAGGAGGCACGGGAGGGTCGTCGGACGCGAGCACGGTGGCGATGTCGACGGTGATCTACCCGGGATGCACCAAATGCCAGTGGTGCTCGTGCACGGGAGGAGCACCAAAGGGAGGGCGGCGGAGCTTGCGAGGTGGGGAGTGCGAGCGGAACAGAGGGGGTTGCGTGCGCGAGGAGGAGAAAGAGGAGGAGGGACCGAGGGAAGTGACGGTGGCGTAAGGTGGAGGAGCTCGGCGCCGGTAGTGCGCTCAGCAGAGAAGAAGCGCCGCGTGTCGGGGAGGAGCTGCCCGCGGGGCCCGCATGCCAGTGAGAAGCAGAGGGGAAGGGTGCGGGGCGCCGAGCTGCGGGAGAAAGCGGAAGGGAGCAGAGCGCGATCGGCGCTGGCGGGGAAAGGAAATGGGCTCGGCCCAGGCGCGCGCGCGGTACTGGGCCGAGGGTCGGCCTGCTCCGGATGGGGGAGGAATTCCCCTTTTCTTTTGTTTTCTTAACCCGGTATCAATTCAAATTGCACTTGATTTCAAATAAAGCTCAAGAATGTGTATAAGCACGGCAAAATTTAAAAGAGAGCTCTCACCACTGGTGTGATTTGCAGTACTAAATAAGATATGGATATATATATATATATGTGTATATATCACTTATTTTTGACAAAAATTCAAAGGTGGCTTAAACTAGACTAAAGTTGGTAAGAAAATATGAATAGGAGTTCAGAAAGATATTTAAATTTTCAATATGGAATTTCGTGGCATTTGTCTCCACCATGCATGGAATGGATCCAGGTTAAAGTTAAAAGCCTTCGGCATATGCAGGATTTTGAGCTTAATGCAACATTTTCAATTGCTCTACATGATGGTATGAAATGCAAACCCTAACTTATTCCTTTTAGAATTTAAGAGAGAGTTCAATTACATAGTTTACAAAATAGGTCATTACAGACACCCTCCTCATTATGTAGGGCCTAAAAGTACTAAAGTCTGATTCTAAGACCTATCAATACTCTAATCTACGTATGAATTAGAGTCTATCTCTAAGTCTAACTTATTTAATATATACCCGTATATATATACATATTTGACGTGGACCCAACACTGCCAAAGCGTGATATGTGCTTTGGAAGACAGCTTTGCGGTCAATTAATGGATGTGATGGGTGGCTTCTTGTTCGAATAAATATGTGTAGCCGACAACTGAAACAAGAGAGGATGAGAACCTCCACATGCATGGCCATTTCTCTCTTTTTTTCTAACTCCTCCGTATTCTCACCAGGGATGCGAGGCATCATGCCTGCTTTGGTAGTGGCAATTTTTGTCCTTTTGTCCATGTTTGGTAGATCATATCATTGGTTAGGAAGCGTGACAGGTATTGTGGCCTGCAACAGGCCGGTCTCGCGAGCGTGGAGCGTGATAGGTGTGAAGTATTATCTGTCTACTCTGTCGCAGCATTAAATTTGTATTTGTAGCTTAGATGGAGTTATATTTTGCTAAAAGCACTGGACGGGAGGCTAAATGAGCCATTCCGTGGAGCCTGCACAGCATGTGAGCTATCTGATCTACATCAAATTTCTCGCAAAAACACAATCTGAGCTACATCAAATGGTCAGCTTTGGGATTCGCAGACAGTGGGCGCAATGCAGCTATTATCCTTTAGGGATCAGTAAAATCATTTTTTTCTTCCTTGGGGATCTTCATGTTTGAATAGCACACCGTTTGACTTAAATTTAAAAAGTTAAAAAGTACACACATGATGAATCAGTAAAATTAAAGATGAATCCTTGCGAATCTTCGAGTTTGAATAGCGTAAGAAGATTGGTTGGTGTCATTTGCTTATCTGTAATCTCACATGCCAAGTAATGGAAGTAAATTGGTCACTAGTTTAGGGTGTAGAGTCTTTGATTTGAACCGGCTGTACTTATGTGTGCAACTACAGCTATCCAGTGCTTTGTTTGATTAGGGACGCATGGCCATTGGGAGTAAACTAAACGAGCTGCGCACGAGCCGCCTGATGACAACTACTACTGTTCCACAATAATTGTCCACAGTGAAGTGTTTCTTCGTGGGCCTAGCAGTATGCTCGTGTTCCTACGGAAATAAAGGTAAATTTAATCACGTGACATATCAATCTCTAGAACTCTAATATTTATTCTAGTATACCCTATCATATTTGCAAGAATATGCCGTTATCGATTTATTTTTGAGAAAATGATGTTTCATGCATAATGATTAACTTGTTATGCTTTTTTTTGCGATGAATTAACTTGTTATGCACATAAAGTCATGCCTCAAAACAAACAAAATTAAAACAAACAAAATGGACTTACGTTTGAACATATTGTATCCTAAGCACCTGCAAAGAATCGCTGGCATAAGAAGAGATGGATCTTTTATAGTTTAGATAAAATTTGATCCTAGCCTGAAGCAACAACCCAACCACCTAAATGACGAGAACACAGGCAAGCAGCTGGACATGGCACTGCAGAAGCAGCCTCTGTGCATCCTTCAGGGATACCCTGTACACTGTAACTTACACATAACACAAGCAAGCACTAACTCACTCTATTTCATTACTAAAAATTTCAGCAGTTGCTGCATAACTCCAAAACATCAAAAACCTTAATCGTGTGCTCTGCAACAACGGTTCGCAATTTTCAACCACTTAACCTTCAATGCTAAGCATGTAAATATCATAGCAGATTCTTCTGAGCAAGTAAAACCCCTACTGCTGTGCATAGGACAATGGACAAAAGGCCATCCCTAGATCTCACGCGCTCCTTCCATGTCAAGGGCTCAGACACTTGCTTCAACACTTCTTGGAACTGCTCTTTTGTGTCATCAAGTGAGCCAGAATTGTTGATCACTATGTCGGCTTCCGACTTCTTCCAGCCCAGTGCAAGTTGCGCATTGATCCTGTTCCGAGCTTGTTCCTCACTGGATCCATCTCTTGACATTAGCCTCTCAATCTGGGTTTCTGGATCCACCCATACAACGATGACTGGGTTTGTCCATCGGTCCATCTTTGTCTCAAACAACAGCGGGATGTCGAGGATGATAACCTTGCATCCCTTCGCCCACAGTTTTAGTATCTCCCAAAATATACCAGATGAAATATGTGGAGCCAGAAGACTGAAAGTAGCCAGAAATAAGATACAAAAAAAGTAGTCAAGATCGAGGCATAGTAGCAAATGTTGACAAAAAAGAATCCTTAATATCTCAAGGATTAGTCTGACAAAATATAAGCATCAACTAAGTGTAGACCAGTATCATATTATACATTCTATACTGTAGTGTTTTATTTTATGAAACACAGGTAGTATTGGTAATGGTAAGCCTTATCGCATTTCATCATTAGTATATGAAACATAAGTCGAAATTTATGCACAGCATACAGCTAATGCGAACAGAATATCAAACTAAATTATGACATTTTCATAGAAACCAAAACAATACGAGATGTGAGACAAGAAATAGGCACGATTGTTCTCTTAAATCAGTGATTCTGCAGTAATTGTCATGTAAATAAACTGATCACGAATCTAATAGACTATAATCATAGAAAAAAGAAAGAAAAGAAGATGAAAATATTTATGCTACTAGAATTGTACCGGTTTAGAAGTTGGCGTTGCACAGGGTCATAGAAAACAATCTGACCTAAGCGAGCTCTGTCAATTTCTCCATTTTCCAACAAAATGTCATTCCCAAAAGCTCTTACAATCTTCTTCCAACCTCCAGTGCCTTTCTGCACAACATCCTGTAAATGCATAGCTCTATAATCAGCATAGCGCTCAAAAAACAAACATGGGTATAATAACTTGCCATAGCATCTGCGAAGATCCTGTAACACATAAATCTAAATAGTACTACCTCAGTTCACAAATAGATGACGTCCTAGGAAGCATGCAGTCAAACGTCTCCAACATTTACTCGTAAATATTTTAATATTTAGTTTAGTCAGGTGAAATTAGTACCATTAGATTTGTTATGAAACATATTTACATAATACCATAATTTTTTACTACCATACTCATATGAAAAGTAAGTCAAAGCTGTATGGTGGAGGCCGTGTCCATGTCTAAAATGTCATCTATTTACAATGGAGGAAGTAATACACATGTTATGCAGTCTGAATGGTCAAACTAAGTTTGCAAGTACAATCCTCTGCATGCCCTACAGTCTGATAACACACACATAATATAAATGCTTTGTAAGTGCAGTACAATGCTAGCTACTGAGAATTGTGGTTTGCATGTAATGTAAATGCTTTGCAGACTCATTACACAGACATTCGTCAGAGAGTACAATGCTGTGTATGCCTAACTAGTCAAAAGCCCCATAGTCTAACATAATACTGCTTCATATCACATGTTGCGGGGAATTAAAACATTCATGAAAACCAGGAATCCCTACTGACTCCAGACTTCTCCACCTACTTTGAGGAACCACACCTAGCTTCCCTGATTACGAGATTTCTAATTAGAGGCTTTATCCAAGTTAATAAAAGATATAAGAACAAAATGAGTATGCTGCTTTTTCTTGTCACCGAAAAACCAGCTGACAACCAGAGAATTTACAACAGAGTTGCAGATGTTCTGTTTCGTAACAGCAGTTCCCAGGGGGCTGAAAAAGGAAATGAACACCCAACTCCAAACAATATCAGATTCTAGGTCTGGAGAGGAGGGCATACTTCTGTACCAACTATAGGCAAAGTCACCACAGCATGTGGCAATTAACTGCAATCAACCTATACCTTACTGTTTGGGTTCGTGAGAATAGTTACGACAAAATGGGAATTCGAGAGGGCGGGAATTTATATAATCAACTTCTTAGTTTATGGGACTAAGAGTTTCAACTTGTACAGAAAATGGAGATTTACAGCCACAACTCCCCAATTTACTCCCGTAAGGGACCCTGGTAATTAAGGTTGGGATTGGGTATTTATTGAAGACTACAAATTTACCCATTTTAGTTGCCAAGCCTGCTTTGTGTCCAGTGGGCTCGGCGTCAAAGCTTAAGACACCGTGTCCCTATGCGCATGTTTCATTTCACCCGCTGTACGGCTGCACCTCCACTAGGCAATGCTTTGCCTGCTGCCAAGACTAAGATTCTGTCTAGTTTATCTGCCATCGAGACTTGTTTAACACTAGTCCATGGACCCTGCAGTAATCTACCACTCGTCCATGGTGTTACAGAGTTAAGGCTGATGCAAATTAAGCTTAAGGCTGTTCACTATATCAGACAAATCAATCAAAACAATAGCATTCTTAACAAAAGCACACCAAAGACTGAAAATAGCATAAACAAAAATGGACGGATCGAAATCAACAACAGAACAGTATCAAATTTGAGAACTAGGACCAAGGTTTGCACAATACCATCCAAGAAGTGTATATGTTAGTACGATAATTACTACTGCTGCTTACCCGAGCAACAATGTCAGCATCGACAACAGGGATGCCGGTGGACTTGAAGAGGTTGGAGATAGTGCTCTTTCCCGACGCTATCCCCCCCCGTCAAGCCGACCAGCCTCATCTAAAATTTCGTTTGTACAAGACGATTTAGAAAGTGTAGAAATAAGCCCTTATGTTCTATTCTCTTACACTGGGATAGTGAAAAAAAATCTGGTCTACAGGTTCACAGCTACACAAGTAGAAGAGATCCAAAAGGCTGCTTTCCACACGCAATTCACTAAATATGTACCACCTATGAAACGCGGATACGGCTCAAAATCACCGTATCAGGCATACGGTACGTTCGGATACTCGGATACGTCCGGATACGTATCCGGTACGTATCCGCTGATTTTCCAATTTTCAGAAAAATAAAATTAATATGGATACTTCGGGGATACGCCCGGATACATCGGGGATACGCCCAGATACTAAACCAGGAGCTCGGCGAGGCAAGGGCAGAGGGGCTCGGGAACGGAGCGGAGCAGCGAGGCTTAACCGGAGGCAAAGCTGAGGCGGACGGCGAGCTCGACGGGAGGCGGGAAGCCGGGGCGGCGAGCGGCGAATGGCGGAGGGCGGAGCCGCGACGACGGGAGCGGCCGATGGCGAGGGTTCGGCTCGGGGAATCGAGGGGAGGCGGGGCGGGGTAGCACCGGGGTGAGGTGGCCGGCGGAGGGAGATGCTAGAGTTGAGTGCTAGCAGGAGGCGGCGAGTGGATGGGGACGCCGGGTAGAGGAGATAAGGACGGGGCGCCGGTGGCTTAGAGAAGAAGAAAGGTGGGGGCGGTAGCGGGCTGGGCCGGAAAAGAAAATGGGCCGGGGCAGAGGGCCCATGCGGCAGGAGGGTTTTTACTTTTCTGTTTTTGACTTTCCAATAATTCCTAAAGCCATTCAATCTCTTTTTGAATTTGTTGAAATTATTTCAAAGTTCTCACAAACTTGGAGTTATTCCCAACACACCTTTAGAATATTCTTGCCCGATGGTTTCAACAGTAACCCGATTAGGTCTTATTCTTATGCTCTTAGAGCGAAATTAGGATTTTTCAGGAGGATTTCAAAATTTTCAAAAACTTCCTCATTTCATGCTTATTCATGGATACCATGTCATGCGATGATGCACATTATAATATTGCGGAAACGGGGATGCTACATATTATATATATATAGACATATATATAGACGTATCCCCGTATCTGCAATTTTGCAAAAATGCCGTATCGCAGTATCGCAGTATCCGTATCCGTATTCGTATCCGTATCACCATATCCAGGCAACTTAGTGTACCACTGTGGCACTGTACTAGTGCAAGGCAATGGAGGGCACTGAGTTGAGAGGGAAGTTCGCTGCCTGGGCTTTCACAGCTGGCAGAGTCGAGGTTGAAGGGCATAGCGCACCAGTTGCCGGCCAATGGCAAAGAGGCAACAGGGTCAGCAGTGGCGATAGATGTGTATGGGTATTGGTGGACATAATATTTCCAGGATGGGTGTACCAAATTTTTACAGAATTTACAAAACAATATTGTTCAGTAGAAAAAGTCAGTGTCCGTAATTGCATAAATCAAGATAGAAATTGTTTCTATTAGACACATGAACTCAAACTAATTTAGAGAAATTACAAAACAATTGAGAAATTTACAATTTAGCTAGCACACTTTCTAGGTGGATACATAAATCAATCCAATTATCTGATAGTGACTTTCACCAAAGATGCATCAAGCTATGCATGTTCTCCACATGACCCAACAATCACTGATAAATCAAGTTCACTATTTTCTTCCAGATTTGACTACTAGCTCTAAAAGGAGAAATCCACGAGTCTTAGCCAAACAAAAACGACCTTAAGTCAGACGTACTGAACTCAGTACTACACTACTGATGTAATACCGTTCTGAATTCATAAACGACGCCTATAACCAGGGACGGATCTAGATGGTGCACCGGGTGTACACCCAAAATTTGTGGAGCTCAGTGGGGTTTAGCTAATCCCTGGATGACAAACGGCTCATACCTCAAAAACCAATGTCGAAGATCACGGACGGGGTGGAGACAGCAGGGACGCGATGTCGCAATGAGGTAGAACGTGAAAGACGATGGCGGCGACGTGTGTCAGAGGTGGAGGGGTTGGCGGGTGGGGGGTGAGGCGTCGGCGTGACGCTAAGCTACCGCACAGTGGCAGCTCTAGGGCACAGCGGGTTGGAGATTTGGGTATCAGGACTCGGGAGACAAAGAACTTTTAGTATAGGCATAGATATATAAAAGAGTACGAGGATATATGTTGGGGTTAAAATTCGCAATTCCCCTCTTTCCTTAATCCGAGATTAAAAATTTAGTGATACAGTGGACAAATATTCTTCAAGATCAATTTTACCTGCATCCGATTTAGATTGTTATTTCTTATGAACTAGGTCACTTGATAGAGCTTAAGGAGATAGTCACCAATGAGCTCATCTACTATCATTACTACCACCATTGTTATCTCTCTTAAGATTATGTTAGGCCAATTGTCCAGTATGAAAGCTTTTCCATGTGTAAGGATAACTGTGTGCTTGTCGTTGTGGCCGTTTTGTTGTTGAAATTCATCATCACCATTATTATGACATTCCACTAGTACGGCTTGTCACCATTCTTGTTTAATGTGTTGCTTGAATTCCAACCTACTCAATAATATTTTTACTAAAGCCCTAAGAGCCTCTCCAATGTAACCTCTAATATGGAGGTAGGCACGACGACATGAGATGCGTCGTCCTTAGAGTTGGACATACATTCGTCCATGGCACGGGCATACGCAAGCCGGTGTTTATCTTGTTGAGTACTGCATCAGGAGTTTTGCCCAGCGTTGCACACCGCATCGAGGACGTATGCACGTTCGATTATCTCCACGTGCACCTCATCATATTCACCCTTACCTATTTGTACGTACGCATCTCCATTGTTTGCTCGTTGTGTCAGCATCTCCATTGTTTCCTCGTTGTGTCAGCACTCCGGTCATCCTCAACTCAATGGCCCCTACACAACCCCCGCTGGATCTAGTGTAGGGGCACGGCGGAGGAGGTGAGAGCCCGGTGGTGTGGTTGTCGCATACGTCGACTGGATCTGGTGGCAAGGCTGTCAGTAGCGTCCCCGATCGGACCTATGTGAGGTGTATTCGGTGGCAATGGGTGGTGTGGTGGCGCCTCTGTACCAACGCGAATAGCAGCTCGTCGCACGAGCAGGTGGCATGGATTAGAACGTTGGTGGTGTGATCTCAACGAGAGGAAGATTGAGAAAGATAGGTTCTTTTTGCAAAACTAACTCAGATGGACTTAAGACAACTCAGCCGCCACATAAACAGGTTCGTCCAACATGGACTACTTGTAGGCAGATTTGGACTAGTGGAGAATGACTTGTATAAATTTAACGTGCTAGTTTTAATTATGTTCTGAGAGTCATTAGACCTAGATAATTTCATCATTCAAGTTTAAGGGTTTTCAATGCAATTACTCTTTTTTCCCCTTATAAAGGATTTTTCGTGTTCTGAGAAAAGATTCCGGACAAAAGACAAACTCATGGTTATTTTGGTGAAAGAAGGAAATACGGATGGAAATATGTGCTTTGTGCGTATGCTTGTAAAATAGCCCCTTTTGGACCACAATGGCATCTGTGAAAGTATTTCATGCTTGGAGTGGCACTTTTCAAAGGGATGTGATGGCAATGGCATTTGGGACACCACTGAAGCGTCGTATATTCAATTATCTCTTGCATCACTGTTACCATTGTGTGTACTAGCAGGATTTTGGACTGCTACATAATACACGTATGATACAGATTTAATAGAATTTTTTTATTTTGAACCCTAAATTGTCATTCTTGCTCTGACTTAAACCCTGAACCACGAAACCTTTTAAATTAAATCATAAGCTTTATGATGAGACGGTGGCCCGAACTTTTAGTGAGACAAAGGTAGCTAATGGTTGGTGGAGTTTGACCTTGACGATCCGACTATACCGTATACGACGGTACGCCTTAGCAATCGCTAAACCAACCTCTGATAGTTATTGACTTTGCCGTAGGCGCGATCAATCTGAACAACGAAGTTCGAGTTCCTGCAAGCAACCGAAGAACCAGCAAAAACTATGATAAATTGCAATCTGAAATTACGAGTATTAAATTGGCACAAGATAGAAGAAAGTGTATTAAGATTTCACTGGCGATCTAAACAAGGTGGTAGTCATACACGACTTGTAGATGCAATAATGTAGCAGTAGCTAAACAACTCAATGAAACCGAAAAACTAAAGAGAGAATCCTAGGGGATATATAAAGACAAGAGGTGTTCTGTTACAGAGGCAGTCTCAAATTATTTTGGCTATTGCGATTAGTTCGTAAGGAATTTGGATATGAGGTTGGACAGGTTGGAAAGAGCACGAGATAAGCTTTCCAGAGAGTCCAAGATCACCCAAATCGGAGTCCGTATGCTCGAGATAAAAACGTTTAAATTTAGGGCTGTCTCAGCAATCTGAATCAGAGTCCAGATCTTCTGAGACTCTATCTCTAGCACTTTTTGGACCAAAAGTGACGTGGGAAGACTCCTTGTATAGCAACAATTCATGTAGAGACATCTTCATGGACACATGAACTCTATTTCTTCCTCTTCCAGAGAGCTTGAACTTGAATCAATGCTTGTTCTTGACAATCTTGACGAACCATCGTTTGTTTTTTATAGCTTGAGCAGCGGATGTACTTGAAGTAGTGGAAGTAGAGGTGGTAGCGGGTATATCCATGGGGGCCATGTCCTCATCATCCTCCCTTCCTTGAAAACAAAGCCGTCCTCAGCTTTGCATAAGCTGAAAACCATCAAAGAGTAAAGAAAACGTGTATGCAGCATATATGTATCTATCAATCATAGTTAGCTTTTCTTAGTTAGCAATTATATCAAAACCAAGATCACAGCTATAATTCATCTTGGCAGATCTTAGAAACATGCATAGTGGTACATCATTCTTATCATTCCAACAAGTATTGCAACTTAATTTGCAAGTATAAGTGAAGTGTTTATGCATATAATCTGTTTTGCAAATATACACTACCTCAGATTGACCCTTTCCTAAACGTAATTACTGACGGGCACAAGACGGACCGTCAGTGGTAACGACACCACTGACGGGCGGATTAATAGCACCGTCAATGGAGACTTCAGCTGTACTAATTTTGGGTGAAAAAAATACCACTGACGGGCCTAAAACTCTGCCCGTCAGTGGTGCTATTCTACCACTGACAGGCGAGAAAGTTGGCCCGTCAGCAGCTCTTTTGGCCCGCTAAAAGCCCACCCAGATCCCGTAATCCCCTTCCGTATAATACCTATCTAACCCTAACCTAACCCCAGCCCTTCCGATCACCCCCTCTCTCTTCTCTTCTCTCCTCCACGCCAACTCCCAGCCACCGCCACTCCCTCTCTCCTCCTCGCCGGCACCGGCGCCGGTGACCGCTTCCTCCTCCCTCCACCACGGACAACCCATCCCGACGCCGGATCATCGGCCTCCCCTCCGGCCACACCCCGACCTCCGCTTCCTCGAATCCAGCGCGTCCGGGCGGCGCCACCCATGACCTCTGTTTCCCTAGATCCAGTGGCGGGAGAAGCGACGGCGGCGGCTGCGCGTGGAGCTCGTGTGTCGGCGGCCCCGGTGCGGCTCGCGGCGGTGCGCACAGCGGGCGGTAGGAGGCCGGCGGCGCGGGGCCAGCAGGGCCGGGCCGGAATGGTGTGCACGGCCAGCAACGCGGAGGCCCGTGGTAGCCGGGATAGGTACGACGTCCGAGCGGCGGCAGCGGCGGGACCGTGGTGGCGGTGCGGGCCTGGCGGGTTAGGGTTGGGTCCTGCAGGGCCCGTGGTTTTTTTTTGCTTGTTCTGTGCATCGCCACTGACGGGCAACGCGCCCCCAGTGGTGGCGACCCCTCCACTGACAGGAGCTTACTGACGGGCGCCCTGCCCATCAGTAGAGGGGGTTAAACGCCCGTCAGTGGAGGCCTATTCCGACGTAGTGATAATCACGTTTGCAATGTCTATCACTTAACCATCCCAACATAGGTGAATAATCATCAGCGGTACCTAAATAAGAAGCCACATCATGCTAAATTTTAGAGCAAGCCAATGCACTAATGTTGGAACAATCATGTGACAAACTATTTAACACCAATTCAGCAACAATATTGGAGGTCATATCAAAACAATGAAACATTAGCATCAAATTATCTCCTCTAAAAGCAAAAAGTTGACCATATGCAATGCAAATTCTATGCATCAAGAATTCATTGCCTATGTCATAAATTGCTATAGCATGTAACATAATCATTTGAATTAAAGAGCGACAATGCGTAGGTGATGAGATGAATAATTGTAGGTGGTCATTGTCAAAATGAGTAAGTTTCGAAACAACCGGTTTAGTACAAGTGATGCAAACCAAATGCACATAAATTTCATCGTCTACACTAGTAGCTCCAATTAAATAAATCCTATAAGCAGGAGTGTAGGCAAAATTCCAAGATGGTAAATTCACAAGTTCAGAAATCTTTTCTAGAGCATTTCTCAAAGTCATAGGTTTAACAAGTTGGATAGCACATACAACATCATGACTAATGACATTATACACGTCATTATATTCTATCAACTTATCATAGCCTATGTCAGAATCATTCAATTCACAAGGCTCAACTTTTGGCGCTGCTAGACTCTCATAGCAACCATTCTCAACATGTGAAGCAATCAAAGTAGTAGAGTCAATATCACTATTTGGAAAGCCTAAGACAGTATGGTTATCATCTAGTGGAACATTAGAAACAACCAAATATAAAATTTCGGAATTCATTTTATCCATATCAATGCTTGGTGCACCCAAATCAGTACATAAAACATGAGTTTCACATAGCGCACATATATCTGCAGGTATTTCAGTTATTTGATCAAATAGCAAGCTCAAATCAGCGAGTAATGCATTGATTCCAGAAAAATTATCATGTGATACTTGGGAAACAATTTCAGCATGTTTAATCAATTCGTCATGAGGGCTAGTAACAATTTTAGCACATGGTGTTGGGGAACGTGCTACACAAAACAAAAATTTACCGCGCACAATCCACCCCAAGATCACTATCGAGGTGCAGGCAACGAGATCATACCTTCGACGATCACGTCAATGCAGCGGAGAAGTTGACCGATGTCGATGAAGTCCGCAGACTCCCGCAGCTAGGTTATACCTCCCAGCCGCGAGAGCGATCTCCTCGCGAATAGTTCGCCCGATCGAACGCCGAAGTATACGACGTCTCCGAGGTATCCACGCGTACCGGATCAGCGACACCGCGGTAATGTGTGGACCAGCACACAAGAACAGCGGGGATCTACGAGAAGGAGAAGCAGCAGCGCGCCGGCAGCTGTACTAGATCCAATCTAAAAGAGAGAGAAAAAGAAGGCTGTGGCCAATCTAGAGATGGCCGGCCTAGAGTTTAGGGCTGCTTCTGGGGCTGCCTCTGGGGCTGCTCGGGATACCCTTTGAGGTGCCCTGCCCCTCTATTTATAGGGGTTGGGGCAGCTCTCCCTAGGCAGGTGGAGTCCTACTCCAGCAGGGACACCCTGTTGGAGTTAGAGTCCAACTCCACCAGAACCTTCTAGAATTTCTAGAACCTTCTAAAACCTTCTAGAATTTTTCGGAACACTTTCGGACATCACCGGAACCATCCGGGACCTCCCGGAACACTTTCGAGATCATCCGAAACACTTTCGAAACCCTTCTCTCTCGTTCTCCATAAATCGTAGCATTCCTAAATGTCGCTAAAACGTTAAGCGTGTGACCCTATAGGTTCGAGTATATGTGGACATGTCTGGAACACCTTCCGGTCAATAATCGTCAGTGGGATCTGGACACCCATAACGATTCCCACATATCATCGAAGATCTTTATCGAGCGAACCTCGTATTACCGCATATCATCCTTTTGCCTCACGATACGTTACACAACCCTAGGCAAGATTTTGACGGTATCCCTGTGATCAACTCCTTAATCACCATACCTAGTTATCCTCGTTACCGGTTTGTACTCTTTTCTCGTTTTCGTATTCCCGATATCCCCGTGACTAACCTTTTAGTCACAATACCTGGCCAGGCGATGCTGGACACCGTAATACTGAGTGGGCCCAGAGTGTATCTCTCCATCGTCGGATGGGCAAATCCCAGTCTTGAGATATCTAGAACCACGATATACTTTCTGGTGTACCTGAAAGGCACCTTTATAATTACCCAGTTACGGAGTAACGTTTGATGACCCCAAAGCAACCATCCGGTATCTGGGTCTACGATATTCTCATGGTCTAAGGACGCAAGTAAACGTTAACACATAATGAGAAGATACTGACAACATATTGACGAAGTGATCTCGCAATATCTCATAAGGGGGTCTATCCAACACCATTGTTACCCTAACAATGTGTTCCCATTATTGCTGGCATCCTTGTTACATTAACAATGCCCATGATCAGGAAAACAAGACCATCAACAATACATGAGCTAGTCTAGAGGCCTGACTAGGGATCTGAATGGTGTTTATTATTCCACACATGCAATTAGGTTTTTCTCTGAATCTCATATTCAAGAACCAATGCAATTCTAGCATAGAACATAAACTTAATCATGAACATGAAAATAGAATAATAACAACTTTATTATTGCCTCTAGGGCATATTTCCAACAGTCTCCCACTTGTACTAGAGTCAATAATCTAGCCAATGCTTAAGCTCCTAACACCTATGGCATTCCGGTGTTGCTCATGCTTTGCTTGTGGTAGAGGCTTCGTCAACAGATCTGACACATTCAGGTCCGTGTGTATTTTGCATATCTTTACGTCTCCACGCTCCACCAATTCACGAATGATGTGGAATCGGCGTTGTATATGTTTAGACTTCTGGTGGGACCTTGGCTCCTTGGCCTGAGCTATGGCGCCACTATTGTCACAATAGAGCTCCATAAGATCCAGCGCACTCGGAACCACACCAAGCTCGGTGACGAACTTCTTAATCCAAACGCCCTTCTTTGCCGCTTCCGAAGCGGCGATATACTCAGCCTCCGTTGTAGAATCCGCCACAGTGTCCTGCTTGGAACTCTTCCAGCTCACTGCGCCACCGTTCAGTGTATACACCAAGCCTGATTGAGATCGAAAATCGTCCAGATCTATGACAAAGCCGGCGTCGGTGTAACCCTTTACAACGAGCTCTTCGTCACCACCGTATACGAGAAACATATCCTTAGTCCTCTTCAGGTACTTTAGGATATTCTTCACACTGCTGTCTAATGATCATGACCTGGATCACTCTGGTATCTGCTTGTAACACTTAGAGCATAGGACACATCTGGTCGTGTACATATCATGGCGTACATGATTGACCCAATCGCGGATGCGTATGGAATCTTACTCATGCGTTCTCACTCATCAGTTGTCAAAGTACACTGATTCTTGCTCAAACTTTTCCCATGCGACATCGGTAAGAACCCCTTCTTGGCGTTTTCCATACTGAACCTCTTCAGTACTTTATCTATATATGTACTCTGGCTTAGCCCTATTAGGCGCTTTGATCTATCTCTATAGATCTTTATACCTAATACGTATGCTGCCTCGCCTAAGTCTTTCATTAAAAAACTATTTTTCAATGAAGTCTTAATATTGTCAAGAAAAGATACATCATTCTCAATCAACAATATGTCATCCACATAGAGTATTAGAAATGCTATTGCGCTCCCACTTACTTTCTTGCAAACACAAGCCTCTTCGTAGTTCCTGATGAAGCCAAACCCTTTGACCACTTCATCAAAGCGAAGATTCCAACTCCGTGATGCTTGCTTCAGTCCATAGATGGATCTCTGAAGTTTGCATACCTTTCCAGCATCCTTTGGATTGATAAAACCCTCGGGCTGTATCATATACACGTCCTCGGTTAGCTTCCCATTCAGGAACATTGTTTTGACATCCATTTGCCATATCTCGTAATCGAAATATGTAGCAATCGCTAGAAGAATCCGAACAGACTTAAGCATCGCTACGGGAGAGAATGTCTCATCGTAGTCAATTCCTTGAACTTGTCAGAAACCCTTTGCGATAAGTCGAGCTTTATAGATGTATACATTCCCATCTGCGTCTGTTTTCTTTTTATAGATCCATTTACATTTGATAGGCCTCACGCCTTCAGGAGGGTCCACCAAGTTCCAAACTTGGTTCTCATACATAGATTCTATCTCGGATTTCATGGCGTCCAGCTATTTAACGGAGTCAGGGCCCATCATTGCTTCCGTATAGGTCACAGGCTCATCGTTGTCTAACAACAATACCTCGTCCGAAAACCACTGTGGTTTCGTGCGAATCCTACCAGACCTTCGTGGTTCAGCTGCTGGCTCGACCGAAGTCTCTACATCACATGTAGGGGCTTCCGTATCAATCATTGTGGGAAACTCCGGAACCACTTCCGGTGTTGCATCACTTTGACCTAATGACGAAGATTCACCAATCTCGTCGAGTTGCACTATCCTCCCACTCACCCCTTTCGCAAGAAACTCTTTCTCGAGAAACACACCGTTCTTTGCGACAAACACTTTGCCTTCGGTGCGGTGATAGAAGGAATACCCAACAGTTCCTTTGGGATAACCAACAAAGAAACATTTATCCGATTTGGGATCGAGCTTATTTGGTTGTAAACGTTTTACATATGCATCGCATCCCCAAATTTTAAGAAAAGACAAGTTGGGTTTCTTCCCATGCCATATCTCATATGTGTCATTTCAACGGATTTAGATGGTGCTCTATTTAGTGTAAAAGCGGCAGTCTCTAAAGCATAACTCCAAAAAGACAATGGCAGTTCAGTTAATGACATCATCGATCTTACCATGTCCAACAAGGTTCGATTACGTCTCTCGGACACTCCATTCCTCTGTGGCGTTCCGGGAGGCGTAAGCTGTGGAACAATTCCGCAACTCTTCAGATGTTCGCTAAACTCGTAACTCAAATACTCCCCTCCGCGATCTGATCGCAGAAACTTGATTTTCTTGTTACGATGATTTTTCTACTTCATGCTGAAATTCTTTGAACTTTTCAAAGGTTTCAGACTTATGTCTCATCAAATAGATATACCCATATCTACTCAAATCATCCGTGAAGGTAATGAAGTAGAGGAATCCACCGCGTGCAGCTATACTCATTGGACCACATACATCCGTATGTATGATCTCCAATAAATCAGTCGCCCGTTCTACGTGGCCTATGAACGGCGTTTTAGTCATTTTACCCATTAGACAAGGCTCGCAAGTGTCAAATGATTCATAATCAAATGACTCCAAAAGTCCATCACAATGGAGTTTCTTCATGCGCTTCTTTCCAATATGACCCAAACGGCAGTGCCACAAATAAGTGGAATTCACATCGTTTGTCTTGCGACGTTTAGCGTCAGTGTTATGGATGTGTGTATTACCATCAAGATTCATAATAAATAACCCATTCACAACGGGAGCATGGCCATAAAACATATTATCCATATAAATCGAACAACCATCGTTCTCAGACTTAAATGAATAACCGTCTTGCAACAAACATGACTCAGAAATAATGTTTTTGCTCAAGGTCGGAACATAGTAACAATTACTAAGCTCTAAAATAAATCCTGAAGATAAAGGTAGAGGTAGGACACCGATGGCGAGCACAGCAACTTTTACTCCGTTCCCAACGCGCATCGTCACCTTATCCTTTGCCAGTCGCTTAGGCCTCTGTAGTTCCTGCATCGAGTTGCAAATATGAGCAACCGATCCGGTATCCAATACCCAAGAGTTACATTGCGGACCAGCAAGGAATACATCAATAACATGTATGACACTCATACCTGAGCTGGACTTTCCAGACTTCTTCTTTTCTGCCAGATATTGCTTGCAGTTCCTCTTCCAGTGTCCCTTCTCTTTACAGAAGAAGCACTCAACATCAGAAGTGGCGCCAGTCTTGGACTTCTTAGGCGTGTCAGTCATACTAGCACCCTTGGATTTGCCCTTTTTCTTAGACTTGCCTTATTCTTGAAGTTGGCTGTTTTATTCACCATCATCACATGATTGGCGTCCTTTTGGATTCCACTCTCAGCAGTTTTAAGCATAGTGAACAGTTCACCCATACTCTTTTCCATCCCATTCATGTTGTAGTTCATGATGAAGCTACTATAGCTCGGAGGGAGGGAAGCAAGAACAAGATCAGTGCCCAACTCTTGGGAGATTGGAAAACCAAGCGCATCCAACCTTTGCGCGTACCCAGACAATCTGAGTACGTGCTGACTCACTGAGCTGCCCTCAGCCATCTTGCATTCAAACAAGGCTTTGGATATCTCATATCTTTCAGTCCTTGCTTGCTTCTGAAACAAAGCTTTCAGCTCCTGGATTAACTCATAAGCAGCCCAATTCTCAAAACGCTTTTGAAGATCAGGTTCCATGGAGGCAAGCATGACGCACTGTACTGCAATGGAATCATCGCTCTTAGATTGGTAGATACGAGTCTCATCATCCGTAGCGTTAGCGGGGAGTTCACCGAGAGTTTGCGATAGGACATAGTCCTTCTTGGCACTCTTGAGGACAATCCTCAGATTACGGTACCAGTCCATAAAGTTGTTCCCAGATGAATTCAGTTTTTCTTTCTCAAGCAACGCGCATAGTGGAAAGGTGGTTACAGGTGCCATAAATCTACAACTTAAAAACAAATACACTTTAGACATTGTTCATGATTAAAGCAACTCAAATTAACACTTAATTAGAGTAAGCTCCCACTAAAACCAATATCTCTCATAATTGATTATTAGTGATTCAAGATACACGACTCACTTGCTCCACCATTGATGTGACATCACTGATGACGGAATAACGAGACCGGTAGGTCAACATGCCAATCATATCCCAGATGACTCTTGTTCATCTTTCGATGGGTGTGTTCCGAGCCCAAGACGATCTTGCAAAGCTCATCAAGACAACCGAGTGCCCTGCTGCGCGAACGGTTCGCGCCCGCCTCATATATGTCAAACCTATCGTACCCATGTGACATGGCGCACCTCAGAATGGCAAATACTCCAGACGGTGCTACACTTGGAAGAACACTAACTACTTTGATATTTGTGTGAAGGATCACCCTATTTAACAACGTCTACCACGCATCAAACAAGGTGCATAAAAGGGATTAACATCATATGCAATTAAATTATTGTGATATGGTATAGCCCCTTTTGTTGAAGAAGACTTCTTCAACATCTTTTGGCGGAGAACTCCTTCTTCGCGTACGGCGTAGCGTCGAGGTCCATCGATGTAAGATTGTCACCACCATGTCTTTGTAATTACAACTATTTGCTATCACATAGCTAATAAAATAAATGCATTACATGGCTTTCTAGTTGACGCGTAGGTCAATACAATAAATAATGACAATCGTATTGGCTCCTGCCGATTGCCGTACTCATGACACGCAGGTCATGACAAAATTAAAATTACAAACACTTTGTATCTCATACAATCACATTGCATCACATAGGCTATACCACATCACATGCATACCCTGCAAATACAAGTTAGACGCCTCTAACGTTTATGCTACAATACGTGACTTTATGGCTACGTTGCAAACCGTTTACTATCTACGTTACCATAAGCACGATTGCTCTTGCAGTTATTTAACTGTCGGGGTGTATGGAATTGGAGACTCGGAAATCTCGAACCTCATACTAAACTTCATCATACGCATGACCCCCGTGTAGATCACATCTACAAGCCCGCTTATTGCAAATTTATCTTTCTCAACTAAAGTGAAACCAAAGTCATCCTTAGCATGTCTCGATCCGAAGATCGTAAGGTTCGCCGGACCTCTAAAAAATTCACGATGCCGCCGAGATCAAAATTTTGCAATGAGAGGGAAACAACAAGAAAATCCGGTGGTAGATCTCATTTAACACCCCGCACATCATATGTGCAATGCCGCATATCACATATGCTCTAGTCGTACCTACAACTACGCATAGTACCGCTCTGATACCACTGTTGGGGAACGTGCTACGCAAAATAAAAATTTACCACGCACAATCCACCCCAAGATCACTATCGAGGTGCAGTCAACGAGATCATACCTTTGATGATCACATCAATGCAGCGGAGAAGTTGACCGATGTCGATGAAGTCCGCAGACTCCCGCAGCTAGGTTATACCTCCCAGCCGCGAGAGCGATCTCCTCGCGAATAGTTCGCCCGATCGAACGCCGAAGTATACGACGTCTCCGAGGTATCCACGCGTACCGGATCAGCGACACCGCGGTAATGTGTGGACCAGCACACAAGAACAGCGGGGATCTACGAGAAGGAGAAGCAGCAGCGCGCCGGCAGCTGTACTAGATCCAATCTAAAAGAGAGAGAAAAAGAAGGCTGTGGCCAATCTAGAGATGGCCGGCCTAGGGTTTAGGGCTGCTTCTGGGGCTGCCTCTGGGGCTGCTCGGGATACCCTTTGAGGTGCCCTGCCCCTCTATTTATAGGGGTTGGGGCAGCTCTCCCCAGGCAGGTGGAGTCCTACTCCAGCAGGGACACCCTGTTGGAGTTAGAGTCCAACTCCACCAGAACCTTCTAGAATTTCTAGAACCTTCTAAAACCTTCTAGAATTTTTCGGAACACTTTCGGACATCACCGGAACCATCCGGGACCTCCCGGAACACTTTCGAGATCATCCGAAACACTTTCGAAACCCTTCTCTCTCGTTCTCCATAAATCGTAGCATTCCTAAATGTCGCTAAAACGTTAAGCGTGTGACCCTATAGGTTCGAGTATATGTGGACATGTCTGGAACACCTTCCGGTCAATAATCGTCAGTGGGATCTGGACACCCATAACGATTCCCACATATCATCGAAGATCTTTATCGAGCGAACCTCGTATTACCGCATATCATCCTTTTGCCTCACGATACGTTACACAACCCTAGGCGAGATTTTGACGGTATCCCTGTGATCAACTCCTTGATCACCATACCTAGTTATCCTCGTTACCGGTTTGTACTCTTTTCTCGTTTCCGTATTGCCGGCATCCTTGTTACATTAACAATACCCATGATCAGGAAAACAAGACCATCAACAATACATGAGCTAGTCTAGAGGCCTGACTAGGGATCTGAATGGTGTTTATTATTCCACACATGTAATTAGGTTTTTCTCTGAATCTCATATTCAAAAACCAATGCAATTCTAGCATAGAACATAAACTTAATCATGAACATGAAAATAGAATAATAACAACTTTATTATTGCCTCTAGGACATATTTCCAACAGAAACATGGCACACTCTATGAGTAGTAAGTTTGCAAAATATTGGAAGAAGTCCAATATGGCCCTTGCTGTTGCTAGCTTTCTTGACCCTAGGATCAAGAAAAAGGCAGTAGAGTATTACATGAGGAAGTTTCATGGTAGAGTGTTTTATCAAGCTAAAGTAGAAGAATTCATCATTGTAGTGAACCAAATTTATCAAGCATATGTCTCTTCTTACAAAAACAGTGGTACAACACCTAGCTCTAGTGTGAATGTGAGTTCTGAGCCAAACAAAGATGACTTCATGGAAGAAGAAAGTGATACATTTGAGAGCTTTTTATATGGCTCCTATATGGAAGGGGCGGATAAAGGTGACACATGTGACTTGGATATATACATGCAAGAACAACCACTAAGGGTTAACAAATCTTGCCAGAATTTTGATGTCTTGTCATGGTGAAAGAATCAACAAGATACATATCCTATTCTATCTCTACTTGCTCGTGATGTATTGGCCATTCAAGTATCCACTGTTTCTTCGGAATCGGCCTTTAGTGCGGGCGGTCGAGTGATTGATCCATTCCGTAGTCGTCTTGACCCCGAGATGGTGGAAGCATTGATATGTACAAAAGCTTGGGTGGCTGCATCTAGAAAAGGTGATCATTTTAGTTGTTCCTAGTTCTGTAGCATAATTGTTAGTTATTTACTAATATGAGTTACTTAGTAAAATTTCAGATTTAAATAAAGGGGTTGCATCTATTCTCAATGATCTGGAGGTTGTGGAGACCCTTGTTGCTAATGTGACTCTCGAGGACCTTGAGGAGCAGGTATGAGTATTAAGCCTTAATGAGTACGATCCTCAAATTTTGATGGTTGTTATTATATATGTTAATTATTGGAACTTGTTCGGAATCACAAATGTCTAGTGATGATAAGGAATGAGTGCTGAATCGACAAAATATATTTTGTTGCCATTGTTTATCTAGTCTGGTAAGTGGTAATTGACATTTGCAATATGTAAGATCCGTAGCAATATGTGTTACGGCCAGCATTTATGTTTTATACCACTAATGTACACCCAATTGATAAATTATAGGATGACGATCTGAAGCATTAACAAGCACGTACTACTAATAAAGGTGAAGCTATGCTGATTGTGGAGAAGATTGCAGTGGGACTTTTTGCTATGTTAATCCTTACATGGATTACAGACTTTAAATTATGGACTTGTAATGTTAGACTTGTAAAGTTCTAATCTATGTTAAGTTGTGGACTAATGGCCTACTGGATATCGTGGCTTTGAATATTTCCTTTTGAATGCTAAGGTCGGGGCATGAGTGGTGTATAGTGGTATATGCTTGCTGACTTGTCGTTACTCTTTCGATGTGAATTATTTATTTTATTTTCATAATTTCTTATGTACATGTGTACATCCGATAATTTTTATCCATTTTCGGTCTGCAACCGATCCGTTTCCGTACCATATCCGTTTCTAAAATAATCCGTATTTATATCCGTATCCGAGCTCTATTCGCTCTGCTTCCGAATCCGAAAAAAAATATGGTGTAGGATATGGTTTGAGCATTATCCGTCCGTATCCGATCCGGTTTCACCTTTAGCCATTGGGGAGGCCGAAGGGCAAATGGGTAGTTCAGAGCTTGGATCCGGTGACCGGAGTTCCTAAGCCGGAAGAAACCCGGAAGAAGTGGCGGACGTTATGCGGGGTGGTCGCCCGTTCTAGGGTTAGGATCACCCTCGCCGATTGGGGCGAGCTGACAAGAGAGGAGCGGAGGTCCCTGTTTGACGAAGTGAAGGGCTCCTTCATGTACCCAGAAGAGGTCAAAGCTGATTTCTTCCGAGCCACTATACTGACGGCTGGGAAGTGTTGGAGGAATTTTAAGCACAGACTGGTGAGAGACTATCTCAAGCAAGATAAGTCGCCTTGCCAGGCATACCCGGATGTCACCGAAAAAGATTGGACGGAGTTCTGCGTCTTGAAGTCTTCTGAAGAGTTCCAGGCAAATAGCCAGAAGGGGCAGGAGCTAGCCAGGAGGAACAAGCACCCGCATTATCTCGGCACCTTAGGGTACGTCGGTGCTAAGAAGAAATGGGCGAAGGAGGACGAGGAAGCAGAGAAGCACGGACAGCAGCCGATGTTCTCAGATTTCAGCGACAGCCGCATCCGGACTGGTGCAGGGTCGAAGGTGGATCCTCGTGGTCAACACGTCTGGCGAAACCCAGAAGACGAGGAGGTCTATCAAAGAATGGTGGGGCTGAATGAGCAGGCTTCTCAAGGCTCGTTTGTGCCAAGTCGGGAGAAAGACATACTCTCCGAGGCCATCGGCACCAGGGAGCCCTATGGACGCACCAGGGGTTTCGGAAATCTGGCAACATGGGGCAAAGCCTTCACCGGCGACACGCAGGAGGCACATCGGCAAAGGAAGAGAGCAAGAGCCGAGCAGATGAAAGCGAAGATACAGTCGTCCCTTGAGGCACAATTTGAGGAAAGATTGAGGGCGATGAAGGAGAGGCTATCAGCACAATACCTGCAAGACAGGGCACCAGTCGCAATTAGCCCGGGTGCCTGCCACAGTAGCTGTGCCTCTAGTGCGGATGATTGTTCTCCCATCGACCAAATTGGGGGTCCGACACGGTGCAAGATGCAGATACAGTTCGCTACGATAAACTTCTCAATGGATGCCGCGTACGGTCAGGTGTGGCTATCTACTCCTCGAATGGTGATACACGGTGTCCCGTTAACGCCAGGCTTCGCACGAGTGCAGGTCGAGTCAATCAACCCGACCTTCGCTAACTGTCCCCTACCGAACGCGCGAGAATCTGATGAGATGCAGATGCTAAGCGACGCGGTCGGGTCGTTCGTCCAGTGGCCAAAGAAGGACATAGTCCTCGAATCAGCACCGAGCGCACCGTCCGTTCCTCCATGTTTGCCGGATCAAGGGATGCTGAGGTTTTCACCGGTGGTTGCTCGATCTCCGCCGGAGGTTTCGAGGCAGCTCGCCCTTCCTCAGCCAGTGCCGACAGTGCCACATGTGGAGGTTACTCATCTCCCGCTACCCCCTCAACTCCCGGCAGTACCAGCAGTGGAGAGCTCACGGCCAAGCCGTGTTTCGTCGAAGAGTCAAGGGGCCACATCCAAGCTGAAAGTATTCAGAGCCAAGAAGTTTGCTTCAAAACTGGCGGATGATGTTAAATATCCTTTAGCGGATCTAGCTCTCCAGCACGTGCCGGGACAACCTATGGTGGACACTGACGTGAACCTGGGCATAGCTTGCCGGAAGCTTCATGATTATCACCTCGAGATGTCGAACAGGCCGTTCCCAGATACAAGAGTCGGCCTCATGGTCTTCTTCAAGGAGGAGCATTTTAAGCACCATAGCGGGTATATGTTTTCCGTGGAATTCACAGACATTTTCAACATAATGCACTTCCGTGAGCTGGACGCCAGTCTCATGAGATGCTTCACGCTGTAAGTCCTTAAAACACGACACCGTTTTGTTTTATGACCACTAAGTGCCTGAATTATAACTCGTTCTTCTCCTATACTCAGATACATGCTGGATCTGAGCAAAAGAAGAAAGTTGAAGAACTCTGTGGGGTTCGGCGACCCACATTTAATCTTGGCCCAAAGCATCGCGGCAAATAAGAACATGGTGCGGGATTATGTCTTGCATTTACTCCATGAGTACTCCGCACGAGATCACTTCCAGGTTGCCTATAACATCTGGTAAGCCATATTCTTTGCAAATTCTCATAGTTCGACGGCTAAACATGTAATAACTTCGTATCGTATAACCAGGGAACATTGGATTCTCCTGGTGATCGTGCCGAAATGGAATAAGGTATATTACCTTTATTCCATGAGGCGTAGCATTGACGACCACAAGCAAGGGCACGTGGACATCATGCGTCTACTCGACGAGTGAGTACCAAAACTTTCGACTTCATCCATGCCTATTCTTTCTTCTTCAAAAAGGGAAAGACAGTTCGATGCTAATTGTTTTGAATCACCTAGAGCGTTTGAAACGTACGTCAAACAAGGAGGGAGGCACAAGGAAGTCAAGGAAGGAGTGCCCGTCGAGTTACGGCATGACTCCAAGTTTAAGGTATTCCGTAATGTCCTTGACTCCTCGAACTAATGCTATCATACTTCTGCCCTCTATACCTAATCGATATCCCTTTTGTAGTGCCGGCAACAACCCGAAGGGATCGACCTCTGTGGGTATTACGTGTGTTTCCACATGCTAGCCCTTTGCAGCAACCCAAAGTACGGTGATCTAGCGGTACGAAACCATCGCCACTACTAATGCCTAGTGTTTAATCATGCTTTTCGCCCTGAGTGTAAGCCTCATGTTTTCAGGGAGGGACGAAAACCATGTCAATCAAACAATTGGAAGATACGGACCTTGCCCAGATCTGGTCGCACATCGCTAGCTTCCTAAACAATGAGGTCATTAATCTCAAAGGACGCTTCAGTTTCTCGGCAGCAAGCTAGGAACTTAGGATTGTGATTAGTTATATCATTACTTAGGTTTCTAGTTAGGTCATTAGTTACTTCATTAGTTTCAAAGCATCAAACTTTGTAATTATCTATCCAACTTGTGGTTTCAAATGATAAGTGCACTTGATGTTTTTAAATGTCTTGTTCATTTTTTCTCTCACTGCTAACGTGTAAGTCACTGTTTCTTGTGAATGTCACTTGCTTTACAGATGAGACTTCATTATCAATAGATATCGTGTACGGAGGCTTCGGCGAGTGGTTCTATTCATGTGAAGAACTTAAGATAGGTCTAGTTTTTTGAATTTGATTAATATCTTCGCTGTGAATTGAGTATATGACTCAAGTGAACAAGTTTTATAATATTATTTGTATGCGTATGTATGTAAATGTTTGTAGTTTATGTGTTGTGGTCTATGCGAGAATAAATGATTGAAGTGTGCTATATAAATCTGTTGTGCGTGTTGTGATATGTCATATATATGAGATGTCTGCTTTTCCAAGGAGGCTAGTAAATCAGGCAAAATAATGCATGTTTAAAAACATATCCGATGCGGTTGCAAATAAACAACCGCATAGGATATGTATTTCAACCGTCTCGGATAAGCTCTTATCCGAGGCGGTTAGCTCTTATCCGAGGTGCTTGCATAACCGCCTCCGATGTATGCCCCCATATCCGCAACCACTCCGTGGAGGCGGGTGCTATAACCGCCTCGGACATGCTATTTTAACCGCCTCGGATATCGATTTCTGTACTAGTGAAGCGAGCAAAGGAATTGAAAATATAAGATATATAGAAAGTTTGAATTGCCGCCAATTACATAAGTAATGGAAGGTGGGAGAAAGGATTGGCATGGTATACACGGAGAAAATATGTGTCATAAAAGTTGATCTAACGGTTAAAACATTTTATAATAATGTGGCTGAATGTAAGAGCAGCTTTAGATAGCGGTGAATAATGGGAGGCTTCCATAGTTGTCCTATTGTTTAATTGAAAGTTTCTTTGAACACGTGTACTTGTCTATTTCAATACAAGACCAAACAGGTTTAGCTTCTAAATTGTTTTTATAGCAAATTCATGTTTCTTGACATCAAAGTGCTGCCTTGAATTTTATAGTCATAGCTATAGCTGGTTTTATAGTCATACATTTAAACATGGTACATGTCACATTTTGCTCCGTTCTTCCATAGTTGTTCTGTTGATTATTTGAAAGTTTTCATTGTGCAGTATGCCGTGATGACAGCTATTATGGTTTACATGCCATCACAGATGTGTATGGTCACGGACTAAAACGCGGGCCTGTTGAGTTTGGCTGGAATTTTTGTTAGTCATACTGGACATGGTGAGAAATCAAGCTATAATTTAATTGATGCTGGGTTGCATGTAAGCAATATTTTCCTTTAATGAGACTCTGGAAAGAAAACTATGCATCGGTCAAACTAGAAAGAAGACAATTGTCATCGGATATTTTTTTTCACTTATTAGATTGTTTTATCACAATGTTCTTACCATTTGCATCGGAGGCGATGCTTGTCAATTTGTATCCCCTTTCTTTTGTAGATTTTTCCAAAACACCATGGTGACTCTCATCCTCACTTCTATGCTCGCTAGACTTATCTTGCTCTGATGGTAAACATATAGATACATTTATGTAGGCATTCCCAGAGGGATGGATATGAAACAACCGGGTGCTAGAACATGGACTGCCCTGGTTTCGTAGCAGCGAACGGTGCCTACTATTACTCTAGGAGCTCTCGTACATCATGTTTCTGATGTTCATAATGGACGCCTCGAAAATGTCACGCTCAAGGTGTTTAAGGTAAGAGTTGCATTGTTCTTATTTTAGTTCCAACACATTTTCGAGTCACGATATTTTCGCTGCGATATTTTCCTTGCTGACAAACATAGTTATAATCCTCGTTTGTAGTCAAAATGCTACCCAAAAAGATAGGAGCTTTGCTTATTAGCTAGGAATTTTTTTTATAACGATGTCTTCAATGACGTCCCCACGGCAGCGGGCTACTACCCGAGATCATTGTTTACCTACTTGGCACAAAAAGCTAACCATTTTGCGTTTGGTGGCTTCATGGACGCTGAAATGGAGTTCCCAACTCCTCTGATGGGCAGTGCTGCCCTCCCGAATGGTGGCCAAGGGCATGCTGCATCTTTCATCGATCTGCGAGTCTTTGATCAGGACGGGAGGAGCAACCCCATCATGACAGGCTTACCCGTTACAGTGGACAATGACAAATGTTACTCTATTACTCATGTCCATGACACCGAGTGCCTTTGGGGTAGACTAGGAGGTTGCATCACTACTATAGAACGGGTCTTTTAAGACCCTCCATCATACACGGTTCCGCGCAAACTATAAGCGATGCAAACATCGCATACGGTTGCCAAATCATGCCCTTATACGATGTGCCTGGGCAAAACGGCCCGTGTGCGATGAGGTAGGAAGCATCGGTGACGTTTTTTCCTGGCTGATCGTGTGCGATGTTGTGAGAATCGGTGATTGTTGTTTTTGATAATCGTGTGCGATGTTATATCACTTAATACGAAGAGTCCGGCTCCCTATAAACCATGTGCGATGTGACTACCCCAAGGGTCAGCGTAAGTTCAAGTTGCAAAATTATACGTGACTGGCGGGCCGGTACACGAGGTGGCGAGAGACGAGGGGTCGCACCGGTACACGAGGTGGCGGGAGACGAGGGTTCGCGCCGGTTGACGAATTGGCGGGAGACGATGGTTTGCGCGGGGAGACGAGGAGTCGCGCCGATGTGTGTATATATAATGTCTTCCTCTAGTGTTCTACGTCGTCAAAAGCAAGCGCCTCACGCACATCACCGCATCTTCTTCCTCTCTTCGATTTCTGCCCCCAAACATCACCACCTCCCCGTCCAAATGGAGCTTGTTGTTAGCTCCTCCCACACGGCCAGGAAGCGCAAGAGGGTGTCGCCTCCTCCCTCGCCGATCAAGCACGAAGCTGGAAGCGCCTCCAACAACTTGGTAGAGCGCCTCTCCCACGAGACGGTTAAAGCCATCGAGTGTGGCTATGGGGACACAGAGGGCACCCTTCTCTATGCCTACATTGAAGACGTACGGTACTCCGGTGCCTTCGTCGCCCACTGTGTGCTAGCCAAGAAGTACCCACGAGCAAAGTTCATCATGGAAGCACAACACGAGTCGGCGCGATTCCTCGTATACTGTGCTTCCAGTGGGTTGGAGCGCACCACTCGCCACACCATCGTCCGCCGCCTCCACGGGAAGTACATCTGGTGGGGTGCCAAGATGGTGAGCTTCTTCATGATCCGTAGGGTCACCCCTCTGGAGCCGGAGCCCGTGGACGAAGATCACCCGCTCGAGAACTTTTAGTTATCTATTTTTATTTTATAAATTATATATATATCTTAAATATGTGTTTGAAGTTATATATATGTTGAATTTGCTCATATATATATGGAAAGTCGATTATATATATGTTATTCTGTGAATGAATTGTGTGAAATGATTTTGTGAAATGTGTATTTGGCTGATGAATGAATTATGTGAATGTGGCTGATGAATTCTGTGAAAAGATAAATTCATGTTGCTGTTGCATTGCACACGGCCAAACTTTGGCTTTGTGTATTGTGCCCACCATCGCACACGGTTCAGACAGAAGACACATGTGTGATGTGCTAGCCAATGCACACGGTCAAAAGCTTGGGACCATGTGTGATGTGGCTAGTCATTGCATATGGTATGATAGAAAACCCGTGTGTGATGTGCCCAACAACGCACACAGTTCTTTCCCTACGCCCGTGTGCGATGTGGTATCAGTGACGCTTTTGTCGTTTGACCGTGTGTGATGATGTAAATATCGGTGACGGGTCATTTTCTATAGCCGTGTGCGATATCAAATGACTATAAGTAGCTCGATTTACCTGGAGCTGAATCTATCAGTACGATCGAGCGGGTGGTTGGAGGCGGAGGCGGTGCATGCGGTCGCGTGGAGGTGGCATATTTAGTTTTTGTAGTTTCAATTAATGCTTCATTATGCGTTTGAATTATAACTTCATATATATTTAGTTTCATTGAATGCTTCATATTTAATCTATGTAGATGGATCGGGGTTGGATGTCCGAGAGTTGTACAAGTCAAGCATATATCTGTGGCGTCGCTGGTTTCATTAAAGTCATTGAGGCAGACATGAGGAACGGGGGGAACCGTTGATTTCTTTCCATGCATTTGATTGTGATAATTTTACACTGTGGGAGAACCCAAGAGTGATCGAAGAATATTTGTTTCAGAGGGGTTTCAAGACAGGTTATATATGTTGGACCAAACACGGTGAAGAGCCGGTAATGCATGAACAAAACGACGGCGATGATATGCCAAACTCCTACGATCGCCAACCAGATCTTCATCGGATGATTAATGATTTTGAGAGCTACCATGACGATGGACAATACAGGGAATTCATGGGCTTGATGGAAGACGCCGACAAACCATTGTATCCAAACTGCAAGGCAAATCACTCCAAGTTGTCAGCAACACTTGATCTCTTGAGATTGAAGGCAAAAAGTGGTTAGTCAGACTTGAGCTTCACAAAGATGTTGGGTCTGTTCGCAGAAATGCTTCCAGATGACAATAAGTTGCCAAAAAGCATCTACGAAGCCAAGAAGGTGATTTGCCCCATGGGACTCGAAGTATAGAAGATATACGCATGTAATAATGACTATATACTTTACCATAATGAGTACAAAGATTTGCATTCATGTCTGGTATGTAAAACTCCTCGATACAAGCGTAAGTTAGCAAAAGACAAAGACAAGGCCAACGATGAGATCAAGACGGGAGTCCCTAACAAGGTTGTGTGGTACTTGCCTGTAATTCCTTGGTTGAAGCGCCTGTTTGCAAACCCAAAGGAAGTGAAGCTGATGCGTTGGCATGCGGAGGGACATAAGATTGATGGAAATATGAGACACCTAGCTAATAGTGCCCAGTGTAGAAGAATCAATGTGAAGTACCCAAGCTTCAGCGATGAGCCAAGGAATATAAGATTTGTAATGAGTATGGAGGAAATGAATCCATTTGGCAGCATCAGCAGCAAACACAACACTTGGCACGTGCTTCTGTGTATGTATAACCTTTCTCATTAGTTGTGCATGAAGAAAAAGTACATAATGATATCGATGCTCATGCAAGGGCCAAAGCAACTTGGAAATGACATCGACGTTTACTTCAAGCTACTGGTGGAAAAACTACAAACATTGTGGAAAGAGGAAGGGGTCAACATATGGGATGCGTACAAAAGTGAGCCATTCAACCTATGTGCATTGTTACTCCTTACCATCCAGGATTATCCAGCACTGGCTAACGCTTCAGGGCAGAGTATAAAGGGAGCCAAAGCATGTGTGACATGCATAGATGATATCACGGGTGTTTGGCTTCCGTTCTCGTGCAAAACTGTATACATGCGCCATCAGAGGTTCTTGAAAAGAAATCACCCTTACCGTAACCTGAAGGAACAGTTCGACGGGAATATAGAAAGAGTTGTGAAACCAAGACCTTTTACCGGCGATGAGGTTAGTGAGATGGTCAAGGATGTGAATGTCGTGCTTGGCAAGGGACAGAAACACCCGTGTGAGAAGAGTGTATGGAAGAAGAAATCAGTTTTCTGCAACTTACCTTATTAGAATGATCTAGATGTACATCACTGCATCGACGTCATGCATGTTAAGAAGAATGACAATGTCCTTGGTATGTTACTCAACATGAGAGACAAAACAAAGGTATGGCATCAAGTCATGAATGGACATGGTCCATTTGGGCATCAGACCAGAGTTAGCTCCAATAAAGAAAGATAATGACCAGACGTATCTCCCATCTTCCTGTTACACATTATCCAAGAAGGAAATAATTGAGTTATTGTAGTTCTTGTATACTCTCAAAGTCCCGTTCGGCCATTGCGCAAACATCAGGAGTCTTATTTCAATGGAAGACAAGAAACTAATTGGCATGAAGTCACACGATTGCCATGTAATGATGACACAGATGGTCCTGGTGGCAATCAGAGATATCCTGCCCAAAAAAGTACGAGAGGCGATCATGAGGCTGTGCGATTTCTTCAACACGATTTCTCAGAAGGTCATGGATCCCGATATACTGGATGATCCGCAAGAGGAGGTTGAGAAGATTCTATGCCAGCTTGAGATGTTCTTCCTGCCTTTGTTCTTTGATGTCATGGTCCATCTCATTACACATCTTGTGTACAAGATAAAGATGTGCAGGCCTGTGTTTCTACGCAGTATGTATCCATTCGAGCAATTCATGGGGATACTCAAGCACTATGTTTGGAATCGGTATTGGCTCGAGGCCAGTATCGTAGAAGGTTATACTTCGGAGGAGGTGGTTGAGTTTTGCATCAATTACATAGACAACTCACAGCCTATTGGTGTGCCTAGGTCTCGCCATGAGGGAAGACTATCTGGAAAAGGGATTCTAGGAAAAGAAGTCAGCTGGAAGGATACTCAATTATTTGACATAGCCAAGAAAAAATAGACATATTCCTCAATTAACGCAAAAGTACAATTCCAATCGAAACTTAAGAAACTACAACCAGAATTTAAGAAACAACAATCGGAACTTAAGTTCCGATTGTTGATGTTTTATTCGAAAGGGCCAGACCTATATATATTATAAAGAAAGTTATCCAGCTCGTTGATTCCTACCACTTAATCTTAATTTATTGTATCTTCCCGGAGTTGCCTCTCCGGGAATTCGGTTTTTATTATTCCAGTATATTAATTTTTTCCCTTTAATTAATGATCTTTATTTTATTGGAAATCGTGTAAAGATTGTTTGGAAAAGGGATTCTAAGAAAAGAAGTCAGCTGGAAGGACATAGCCATTTTTACGGTCTTGCAACACACGACAATAGTTTCCCCTTACGTCGAAGAACACGTGGACAAGCTAAGGCAAGAGTTTCCGAAAGTGCCATATAGTTCAATCTTGAACAAGCACAATCAGACATTATCGAAATGGTTACAAAACCACATTGCCGATGGGTGGACAGATGACACGTTAACATGGTTGGCAAAAGGGCTAGCATTTACAGTTCAAAGTTGGCAAGCATACGACACAAGTGGGTACACGTTCTACACGAAGGATCGAGATGAGAATACCACATTTCAGAATAGCTCTGTCCGAGTAGAAGCCATAGATACATATGGAAAGAAGGAATTTTACTACGGGATCATAGAGGAGATTTGGGAGCTTGACTACGTGATATTCTCGATTCCATTATTCAAGTGCAAATGGGTCAATCTATGACATGTCCAAGTCGACAATTACGACTGTACATATGTCAACCTCAGCAAAGTGGGCTACAGAAGTGAACCCTTCATTTTAACATCCCAATCTACCCAAATCTTCTATGGAAAAGATCTCGCCCATAAGAACTGCCATGTAGTGATGTATGAAAAAAGGAGGATCGTAGGAGTGGAGAATGTTGTCGACGAGGATAAATACAATTAGTTCGATGACTTGTCACCAATTGGAGAACGTATAAGAGTCGACGAGCAAGACCATGAGGAAACTTGCTACGTACGAGAAGATCATTCCGATGGGCTAGTATACAAAGGAAATCAAGTAGTGGAGTATTGTGAAATGACAGAGACACATGTGCGATGTGACACTGCGCGACCAGAAGACCGTGTCAGATGGTGTTTGGTCATAAGAGCATCCCGCGAGTTGATCCGAAATTTCTTCCCAAACGTTTCGTCTTCACGCCGCCTCGCCCCAATTTCTACTACCTCCGCCTCCGCCTCCCCGTTCACCAGCACCGCCTCCCCATCCCCAAGCACCGCCTCCCCGTCCCCGAGCACTTCCATGACCGCCTCGCCGAGCGCCTCGACGACCCACTCCCGGAGCGCCACCGACCCGTCTATGAGTGCCACCTCCACGTCCCCGACCACCTCCACATCCACAAGCTCCCCTTCCCCGCCGTCCACGCTCCCCTTCTGGAGCACCACCTCCCCAACACCGTCCCTGACAGGTTAGGGTTTTCGGGCTCCTCACATCTAGTGGCAAATTAGGGCTAAATCATATGGGTTTAGGGCATTAGGCAGTATGTTAATTGTGTATTATTTATTTATTCTCTTTTTGTGAAGCTGTAACTTCCGACAATGAATCGGTGGATTCTTCGGCGAGAACTCATCATCACAGCCGGAAGGGATCACTAAAACAGAAACCCAAGCACTTGTAAGAAAGGGAAGAGGAAATAGGAAACAAAGCAAGAAGCCAAAAGGAGGATGGCAAGTGAAGGCGATCGATAAAAAAAACCGGGGCTCCTACCAAACCAGAAAGAACAGAGAAAAAGTTCCAAACCATGTGCGGTGCAGTGGTAAGGGAAAGAGTCCCCATTGACTTGGAGTATTGGAAGAAGGTTAGTAAGGAGGAGCGTGAGGCATAGTGTTCAAGATAATGTCACACTTCAACGTGTCGGCGCAATGGAAAAGGCAGGTGGAAGAGTGTGCCCTCTCAAAGGCGAAGGATGCTTTTCACAATTTTAAGTACGTGTTGCACAAAAAGTTTATGAAGGAGAATAAAGATCCCTTGCCGAAATATCCACACATTAAGCCTGAGCAGTGGGCCAGATTTGTGGAGATTCGACGAACGCCGAATTTCCTAGCTAGGAGTGAGATAGGCAAGGCTCTAATCGTGAAGAACAAGCACCCCCATAGAATGGGGATCAAAGGATACTACGGGAAGCAGAAGATTTGGGAGAATGAGGATGAAAACGCACGCCTTTGGGGGGCCAAAGTGCCTTTTCCTGATGTTGTGGGAGATCGGGCAAGAGACTTCCTGAGAGCGAGGTCTACAACCAATTTCTCAGGTCAGGTTGTGTTGCCCAACCCAGCAGACCAGGAAGTGTACCAATCCATGGTAAGAGCAACTACCTCATTTAGTACTCAGTCTATAGTTACCATATCATATGACTTACATACTAATTATATGTTTTTATTTGCAGAAAGAGCTGAGTGCCTAGTCTTCGCAGGGATCGTTCCAGCCCCAAGGGTCTAATGGCATTCTCACGGCCACTTTGGGACCAAGGAGCCCTTGAGTCGTTCTAGGGCAATAGGGACCAATGCCAGCCATAGGAAGGCCTTCCCACAGGACCCCGAGGAGATGCGTGTGAGGAAAAGGGCAAGAGCAGAGCAGAAAAAGGAGCAGATCAAACAAGAACTACTCGCCTAGTTTGCCGGCATGATGGAGGAAAGGCTGGCAAAAGAAAGAGCTGTGTGGGAGGAGAAGTACAGAGCACAAGCGCTGGAACCTCCTGCACACCCAAGCCCTAGTGCGCGTAGGAGTAGCTGTGCGTTAGCTCCCGATGGGGGTGAAGGTCTTCTTGAGACAGCCGGGTCTCTTGACGATGACATCACGAGGCCGACGGAGCGGGATGGTTCATCCGCCGGTTGAGGGAGCTACGATCCATGGTGTACCGATACAGCCAGGATTTGCTAGGTGCACCATCGATAAAGTAGAGCCTGGCTTCCAGAGCCTCCCGCTCTTTCACATAAGCGAGGATGCGAAACACCAGACCTTGGGACAGGCAGAGTTGTCATTCGTCCAGTGGCTGAAGAAGGACATACAGTTTCTGCAGTTCACATCGCCACCATTGGGACCAGCATCTAAGTCACTCTTCTCACCACAGGTCCTCTTGAGCACGCGGTCTGAGCCGCCTTCGAACCCACCAGCTCAAGACTCACCCAAGCCAGCGCCAGTGCTTCCGACACCTCCAATTCTTGACTTACCACCACAATTAAGAATAAGAGTACGAGAGGGCTGCCAAAAGGCAAGGCCAAGGGCAAGGCTAAGGCCAAGGGTAAGGCGTGGGAGATGGGGTTAAGCGACGAAGAATTCGACCGAATATTCCCCCCAGCGGAGCAAGCACGCAAGTACAAGAAAGGAGAGCCATTGCTACTCCCCCGAGACCTGGCAGTGGCAGGTTTGTTTTGCCAAAAGCTCCATGACCATTATATGAAACTATGTAGAGCAGATGAGTCAAGCATTCCCGTGTTCTTCAAGAAGGAGCATTTCCTTCATGATTTAGATAATTATTGCACGGTGCACTTCGAGGATGTGTTCCTCCTCTTCAATCCGGATATGATTGATGCCTCCCTCATGAGGTGCTTCACATTGTAAGTATTTTGCAAAGAAATTCTAAATTCAAGCAACTCTCTTTTGTTTCCTAAATGATAATTCTTTTCTTTGCTATGCTTAGGCACATGATGACCGAATGCAAAACCCGGAAAGAACCAGTGGGTTTCTTGGACCCATAGTTGGTTTCGCAACAACAAATCGAGGGAAATAAGGAAAGGGTCTTCAATTATGTTGTCGAGGTGTTTATAGCTCAACAGAACAAATCTTTCATTCTACTTCCATACAACTAGGAGTAAATGTGTTTTTATACATTAGTTGTACCTCCATTGTGATCATTCCATACGGGTTGTGATTTCTTTATTTGTAGACAACATTGGATCTTAATTATCATCATACCTAAACGGAGCAAAGCATCTTAATTCCCTCTTTCGGTTACCTCGTGACTACTCGGGAATTTGCAATTTCTTGGACAGTGCTTTCACTGAGTACGTCAAGCGTGGAGAGAGGTGCTCACCAAAGGAAAACCCGTTGGTCTTGCAACACGCGACCGAAGTCGTTGAGGTAACAATTGGTACAACATTCCTCCTAAATGCTAAGTAATGCTAATTGATGCCTAAATTGATGCCGTAATTCCTCAACAACTTTTTAGTGCAATCAACAGCCACCTAGAATGAACCTTTGTGCTTTCTACATTTGTAAGCAAATGATGAGGATCGTCCCGAGTTCACGGACAAAAGACACTGCTAGCCTCCTTACGGGTAGTACTATATGAGACTCAAGATTTGACTTTTGACCTATATGCACCTAAATTTGAATATAATTACTTCGTGCAGATTTTGAATTCGATGGACAAAAGAGCATTAAGCCATGCCGAGATTGTCGAAGTTAGAGGGCAGTTTGCCCACTTCTTCGTCTGCCAAGTCATAGCGGAAAAGGGACAATTCAGATCGCCTTGATTGTAAGGTCTTTCTTTTCTTTGTATTCATGGATGAAACCTGTGTATGGCTGATGAATATTTCTGTGAATGTGGCTGATGAATTCTATGAAATGATATTATTGCCTGATAAATTCCTGTTGTTGTCCGCACACGGTTCGGACGGGAGACTCGTGTGTGAAGTGCTCACCAATGCACACGTTCCCGAGCCTGACCATGTGCGATGTGGATAGTCATTGTACACGGACCGATGGTAATGACCATGTGTGATGTGGCTAGCCATTGCATACGGCGCAGAGGTAACGACCGTGTGCGATGTGGCTGTTCATCGCACACGTTCCTGTTTCTGTGACGGTGTCGATGTGGATGCTCATCGCACACATTCATTTTCCCGTGACCGTGTGCGATGTGGAAACTCATCGCATACGGTTGTACAATTGGACCGTGTGCGATGTGGCACACATTGCACACAGCCCTGATAGCTCAGCCGTATGCGATGTGGCTGTCATCGCATACGTGTCTGGACCCGTGTGTGATGTGCCCCTCATATCGATGAGCGGTCGGTGGTGACGGTCGTTAGAACCGTATGCGATGAGTTTTTTTAACCATGTGTGATGATCTTTTCTGTAGTAGTGGATGAAATGTTGGCTTCTTTAGAACAGTGTTTAATTGTTGTTTGGAACTTAGTCTCTCCAAATATGGATGGAAATAAAGTATGCAGACAACCCACCTATTGAACAATGGGATACGACGTCACATTATGCTCAAGCAAGAACCGGACGTCACATTATGCTCCAGCAAGAACCCCTGCTTGCAATAGCCATGCTTCCGTCAAAAATTTCGTCATATACCACCTCCGAGGGGATCCTGCTCTTGGTACGCCTACTGCGACTCCGCCTGGTAGGAGACTACGAGCCCCCTTCCAACACAATAGTCCACACAGTTGTTTTTATTAAAATAATCATTTGATTCTCAGATAGTAGTTTGAGCTCCCTAGCTACCTAAAAATCGTGAACGAAGAACAGAGGAGTCTATCGCATTGTATGTGTGACATTGACTATCATGGTTGGCAGCACTTGAAAGCTCTCACGAATATGACAAAAAAATAAGTTGAAAGTGTTATAAGAACATGTTCATAGCCTCTTCCATTCACAGCAAATTTATAGAAGTTTCACCGTTCGACTCCAATAGAGAACTAGAATAACTCTCCTGAATCAAAAGGCCCTCACTAATATCTCTCAAAAGGAATAATATAATATATATAAACAAGTGGTTTTTCATGAAAGCATCTATATTAATCTCCTGAAATGATATGGGTAGATTTTTCAAAAGGGATTTTTGTTAAGAGTAGTATGGTACAGTTCTTTGTATTACAACTTATAGAAGGGGTTATTTGTAACTTTCCCTTTCTCCTCTGTATTTACCTGGCCCTATTGGACCTTAGCATATAAATGCTCTCTTTATAACATGGTATATATCAGAGATCATGTCTATCTATTCTTATAAAATCTATCTTTTATCTACTTGTCATCGCCGCTGCTCTCTCCGGTCATCATCATCGCCCCACTCAGCTCCGACGACATTACCCGCACTTCACTATATTTTTCTGCCATCGCGTTTTCCGATTTGGGCCCCGCTGTCAGTTCTCTGATGGCAATGTCCTCGCCTTCCATATGCTCTCCATGGTCTCTACCTAGACACTGGCGTTTGTTTTGGGTGTTTCAACTATCTCATCATTGGTGTTGATTTCTCTTACCGGTAAATAAGACCCAACTCTGTTTGTGGTCAATTCTCCTCCGGTTGAACGCTCCTTCCATATGTTGAGGACTTGATCATGGTGGGTGATGATTCTTGTTATATCGACTCGGGAAGGAAAAAGAATGTCTCTATGAGCGATCCAACACAGATAATGTCTTATCTGTGTCATCTCCGCTACTCTCTAGAGATTTGAGGTCACCAACATACCTGATGGCTATTACCTCCCAGTAGACCTTTTGGATCGTTCTGTTCTCATTGGTTGCCGTATTAGTGAGACCGCACTGAGCTTTGTCTTCAGTTTCATTCTATTTGCAACAGGTCCTTCCATAACAATTTCCATATGTGAGATCGTTTGATAACATCTATTTCTGTGTGGATTGCGAGTACATTTCCACTCAGTATATCACCGTGCATTTGCCCACTTCTAATAGTTTGGGCAGGTGTACGCGTGTCTTTGGACAAAGGAATGTCAAAGGAAATATGTTCAGTTCCTGAGGGAATCCAAGAAAACTACATTCCAAACTGGGCCCCAAATTTCAGCATTTCAGGATCACTGATACTCGGTCAAGAAGGGTTTGGTCCCGTATTAAATCTATTAATTTGAATTACATTAGTAATTACATACGCCACTCACTATCCGCCCAAAAACATGCTCACACAAATACCGTTCAGATTGCATGCATCAGAGCGCCATCCACACCCAAGGGTATACATACAATCTAGTGGAGAAAACTGTCATAGCCAAGAATGGGTTCAGTTGCTCATGATGGCAGATTGGGTATAACCTCAGGCATGTGTACGTCCCTACATGACAATGCTGCAAGAATCTGATATTTGACAATAATTTACCACATCAGTAACCAGCTTAAAACTTTCTTTCACCCTTTTGTACATAACCTCAGGCAGGTCATTTCTATGATAGTGCAGCTAATCCAATGTGATCATCTTCTTCAGCACTGGGTCCATGGTGTGCGGCAGTGCTTCGATTTCGAGCTGGATGTCAAAGCAAGCAATGTTTGTTAGTGCATGGCAGAATAATCTTCCAAATCAGCTTTGAGTATTTCATATCCTAACATGGTATCACAGGTTATTAATTTGTATGGAATAAAGAACTTGCTAGTCACAAAATTATCAGAAGGCACACAAAAATGCTCAAAGCCTTCATATAAGTCAATAGCAAAATAACCTTTTCGTGTGGTGAATAACAGATATTAGTTTCTACTCTGTGGAGAATATAGGAAGTAAATCTAGTGGATGGAAGAATGCAAGCTGGTGCCATGATATCCAATTTGATCGCTTAAATCCCATTTTGCGTAACAACAAACTAAAACAAATATGGACAGACAAAAAGGATACTGTTTTTTCACCGTGTACTGATGGAAATGACTCATGAATATATTATGCAATAAAGAAAATGAACGAAATGCAAATCAGTTTGCTCACTTGTAACATTGGTAATAACATTTGTGGTCTTTTGAGAAGCAAGAGCTCTTAATTTGTTCCCTGTAGCTAGCAGAAGTAAGCTTCGCATATGTTGCTTTTGCTCTTTTGGACTAGCAGTTTTGCTCAAAGACTCATCAAAAGCTACCAAATGTTCCTGCTTCATGTCTGGAAGGGACACAAGAACCTATAAGCAAAGTACTTTCTATTAGTCTCGGTGCTCAAAACTCATAAGGTTAAACCGTATGGATACCCACAAACAATAGAATTTGGTATGTCCAACTATTAAAAATAGCAATGAAGAGACAAATGTACTATCAATTGAGTCATTAGAATGTCAGTAAATAAAGCACCAGAACATGCCAAGTTAAGCATATGTTCACATACACTGTACTGGAGTCCATTAAATGTACCGCATTATCAACTTTTGATAAGGTTTAACCAGCAAACATCACTGCCTCAGCAAGGTATACAGACAAGATTGGCAGCTATCCAAAATACATTTTGATAGAGATTTTGTCCGTGTATAGTGTAATTTATTGATTATGTCTAAATAAGTATACCATAGTAAATCAAAAGGCCTGTCACAGCAATGCCTACAAACATGACTGGGAAGCTACCCAAAATAAACCTTTATACAAAAATATTTCTATTGCGTAATGTATTGATTATGTCTGAAAATAAACCTTTATACAAAAATATTTCTATTGCATAATGTATTGATTATGTCTGAATTTTATACAACAGAACTATTAAAAGAAAAAAAGGTAATTAACTCTGAAGATAAAATGATGGTGATGACAGCATTATTCAAGGTTAAGGGGATAATGATGTGTATGAAATGGGGGTCACATGGCAAAAGAGTGATGCGTGGCATGAGCCACAGATGTGGCCATGAACCAAGTAAAGGCTGCATAAAGCCAAACTTGCCTAACTTGACTGGGACATTAAGGCTAATAAACACAATCCTTAAACTCAAAACCTGGTCGAATTGGTCCTAGGGGGTAATTTGTTCGGCTTTGATAGTTCAGGGTACATTCTGCCCATTTTTGGAATTGAGGGAAAGTTGAGAGTTTTTTAAATAGTTGAGGGGTGTAAACTAAACTTTTTCCAAGACATAAATACAAACAGAACTGCAAAAATTTACACTGATATACACAATCTAACTTAGTATCCATACAAGGAGGTATTATTACAGTCAAAGAAACAAGACCCTAATGACAGTTATATGGTACAACATTGAACATGTTCATGTCTACACAATTCATTGCAGCTATATGTGCCAGTTATTTATACTATAAGCAATTAGCTATAGCACTGAACATTGTCATAGTACATGATCTGTTGTATAGCATAGGCATAGCTTTCAGGGTCTAAAATGTAACAGCACACCTATTGCAGAGATAGAGCCATCTAAGATCATAATTTTTAAATCACATCTTTTCATAGAGGGATTAAATTGACTCAGTTATAATCTCGGAAAATTACCTGTCTAGGTGCCGGATCTTTATCTGACAGATAGACATATATTTCACGACAAAGTCCAACAAGTTCTGCACTAATAATTGCATTCAACTCAACAGATAAGCCCTGTATTATAGAAGAAAATAGATCCTTTCCAACAAACTGCCTCAGCTCAGCTCGGTTTGTCGCAACAGCAAGGTGAATCAATGCACCACAAAAGGGAATTAGTTTAGTCACTGCTTCACTATCTGTCCAACTGAACACTTCAACAGTTATCCTCAATGCAGGAAGGGCCGTGCCAACATTAAGCATAAGAAATCTGTGAAGGATAATTAATCAGTCTTTCTTCATTTGTTGAGGTGCTATTCAATTAAATTAAGGAACTACAAGGAAAACACACATAAGTGGAAAGAAAATTTTGAATTACCCAGTAAGTGAACGAGAAGCAAAGAACTCCAGATCTTTAAGAGAAGAATCAATCCGGTTGGCAGGTCCAAGTTGTTCCAAAGATGGAAGTCCACTGTTCAAGCCTGGTGATGCTAAAAACCCAAAGCACAGAACATACTTCACGAGTCAAGTCTCGTAGCAACTTCTCTTCCATTACCTCTACCTTCAGTTCTGACCTAGAAAGATTACCAAAGTTGTCAGGAACCTTAGCTCGACCCTCATGAAGAAGGCTGGACCATGAGTAATCAAGAGCTTGCTGACAGTGAACAAATATTGGCTGTAAAAGGTTCACTATCCACATCTGCCATAGTTCAGCAGGGCAATATTTAACCAAAGGAACAACAGCAAGGTGGATGAGTTGGCGCAAATGACGAAACTCCATAACTTGCACATTCTCCATAAGAGCAAGGGTGACAGATGAACCCTCTATGCATCGGAAAAATGCTTCCCCGAGAGTGGCTGCTAATCCTATAAGATTGTACCTACAGTATGGTATTTTCACATGGGTCAAAAATATATTACAGGAGCAATGGCTTCTTAACATAGTGAACTGCAAGATGCAAATTTTCTGGTCAAGTGACTCGACTGTTCTTGCATTATTAAGGATTATCAGAACATCAAATTGATGATGACATTCAAACATTTAGATGGCATCAATAATGGTCTTTTGAGACTGAATGAGGATTCGAGAGACCTCGAGGAAAAGAAAAAACATCAAGTAAATATTTACAGTACTCAAATTAATAATACTTACCCACTGTCACGGATCCCTCGTAACCAGTTTCTTATATTATTTTCCTTGGACTCGCCCTCCCTTTGAACATCCAGTAATCCATCAGCAGGTGCAACCTGGCCCTTGGTGAGTTTAGTTGTCTCTCCCAGTAGGCTGGCCTGCTCCCCAATAGTCATGCTTTTTGCCGCTTTGACTTCTCCTGTCAGCAACTGAGCAAATGGCTCGGCCCAAAGTGCATGTATACATCGCAACAGCTGAAGATCAGGTAACAAAAGGAGAAACAGAAATATCAGATTAGCCAATGCATAATAGCTACAGAAAAATTAACGAACATCAGGCAAAGCGCATGTATACATCACAGCTGAAGATCATGCAACAAAAGGGGGAAATAAAAAGTGAGTTAAAACTCTAGTTAGCTATCAGATCAGCCAATGTATAATAGCTAAAGAAGAATTGACGAAGGATCCGGAATTATTTAACTTCCATCCTTGATTTTCTTGTTATTATCTTATCTCAACTGATAATAAAGAAGTGCAAATTACCCTTAAGAGAGGGGGCACAATCCATGATAGATGTGAAGACATTGGATGCAGAGAACCAGTTACTGCTGTTGTGGTGGATGCTTGGGGAGCTGTTGTAGACTTCTTGGTACCGCTCCTCTTGAGTGCCTTCTCAAAGAATGTAACCGTGTGATAAATTGACCACATAAATTGGCTGTCAGCAAACATGTGTGTCAAACCAGATGGATCAGACAGATATGCAGTTTGCCATTCCACTTGGGTCCACGTTTTGTTAAGTGGTTCAAGTAACCAGGCCAGGACTTCCTGTTGCTCTTGAATCCTATAAAGATGTTAAAATATATAAAACTATGATGGAAGCAACACTGACAATACCATAGTTGTGGGCAGAAATGTGAAAAGCTGTAGCAGCAAATACCCAGCAGAGGAGGCCATAATAAGAAATGCTTCACATAGGTGATCATGTTCAGCACGTAGTAAGCGACCCTCTCCTTGAAGGTAAGCCATGGTGTCGGCAATGTTCTACATCATTGGCAAAGCATTTTCAGCAACCAAAATACCAAAGATGCAACAGTGAACTGCATTCCGGAAAACAAAATTAAAAAAAAACTAGAATGCGGTCTAGATCACTGCATTTCTTATGTTGTTCACATAGTATGTTTACACCTTGGGTGAAAAGTGCATCAACTTATGCATTAGTTGTCTCCTTTCTTGTTTACATACATTATAAAAATGTATCAATACATCTTTACAAATCGACTTATGCAACTGAAGTTCTAAAATGTATTCTGTAGTTTGAAGGGATGGTAAATGGATAAAACTAATAGATTTTCATGTAGCATGACCTACTTGTATTTACAGGTCTTTACAATGGGCATAAAGCAAATAGCACGCCGTTTGTTAGACCCTGACAATAGTAGAAACCAATAGTCATTTCAACAAGATCATACTACAAAAATCTGGAAAAAAAACATTAGTTAGGCTTAGTTTGGCACAGCGGTGGTTTATATTCCACGGTTTCATTTTACTATGTTGGGGTATATTAACCACTTGGAAACATTTCTTCAGCATCTTTTCAGAGCCATAACAGCAAAATCTTGCTAGAATACATAATGAATCCCATAACAGCCACAGATTTTACTGTGTGCCACGCATAGGGATCAGACAGACCTTACTCTACCAAACAATAATAGCTTCTCTTTTTGTAATTATACTTAACAACTTCAAGATAGTACTGTAAGTAATCTGCCATAGAATACTAGAACGTAGCTCAAAGCAATTCCATGTAAGCTCAAATAGCAACAAAAATCAATTGTGAACACAGCCTGACCTTCATATGAGGCAGAAGTGCTTTATCAGCAGCTCTTGATATACGAATGAATGACGAGCAAATCTGTAACCTAGCTTGCCGGGAATTATTTGATGGGTCCTGTTGCTACAACAAATGACACAAAAACGTAACTAAAAAAACATGCTACAGTAACGAAATAACTTTCTTCACTTAAAAAAGAAGTAACCAAATAATTCAAATAGAGTGAACAGAAGGAAAATAAAATGCATGAAATGATTTGCACATGGAGAGATTTGTTGAGCTCAATATGGCATCAGTAATTAGAATTGAAAGGATTTACATCCCCGCCTCACTAAATCATAACATCAGGGTAGTTAATGCATTAAAGAAAATAACAAAATGTACCTGAATTGTGATAGGGAGAGATGTCAATAGTTCAAAAAGCTTATTCACAATGCTGGCAACTGCATCTGGATAGTGTCTCAAGAAAAGACCCAAAGAATCCAAATAATGACCATGAATAACTGCAAGGCTAGGTTCTGTCCACTTCAAAGAAAGAAGCTTCTGAAGTAAGCCTGGTTCACAAGCAGAAGTAAGAGTGCTGTAGACCCAACAATAAATCTAACATAAAGTTAAAGATAGGTCAAACCTTCAAAAGTCCTTTGAATTTGTATTTGTGTCTCCTGATCAGTCTTTGTATAATCACCTGAGACATCAAATATGGCACTAACAACTGTTTCAAGCCCCAGTTGTGCACCTACCATTGCGTCAAGATCCTGAAATGGATAATTAATTATAGTTAAATAAAAACATGAATTAGAAGGTAGACTTTCTTTGAGGCAAAGTGGCAAGACAAAACATTGAGTTGATATGGTAAATGTATGCAGCTATCCAACCTGGGTGGATTTTGTTGCTTGATTAGCATCTCCAAAAACAACATTTATTCTCTGTACAGCGTTTGCTGCAGCAATAACAGGTCTTTGAGAAGCAATGACTCTTATGAGGTCGAGCTGCAGGAAGGATTTAGAATAATTGTTAAGTAGTAAAAGCATTATATACTGGTTTTAAAAAGGAACAGAAGCATATACAGTAAGATAAACTTTAACTGCATGGCAAACATCTTCCCGTTACCACAGATCATAAGGCCAAATTGAAAAGTTTCAAGAAAGAACAAGGCAGTAGGCAAATGAATGTAATGTGCATGACGGTAAATGATTACCAACAGCATGCCTCCTTGGCATATGACATAACTGGTAAACAGTTAACAGCCATGTCTTCGTTTAATACAATGCCCTGATGAGAAGCCACTGCCCCGCAACATTCATGTCAAGAATGAAGAACTTTTAATTCGTGAGCTACACTTTTAACTGGGAAGAGTTTGTTCATTCAAAACAAACAAAGCAACCTTCAACTGTGGAAAATTTGCACTTCCAACTTAAAGGAATTGATTTCATCCAGGGAAATTTTGCACTTTCAACTCAAACAAATCAACTATAAACTGCGGGAATTCAGCTTTCAACTGAAACACCGACTTTTAAGTAGATACTTATGAAACTTCCAACTCAAGTTTCAGCTTTCAAATGGAAATTTTGGGGTTTTCACTTGGTATTTTTGAAACTTCCAATCACCCCCAAAAGCGCAGAGGTCAGCGACTGTCATGCCCCAAAGCAAAGGGGGACACGGAGGAATCTGTCAACGATGCCAGGGAACAAGCAAGGCAGTTCCATGCACAGCACACAGCCGAGCACAGGTTGCATCTAGGGTTTGGAGAGGGATCAGAGAAAGGGAACAGGGAAGCGGTGCAGCGTGGCTACACTGGTGGCAGCCCAGTGGCACACGAGCCAGCAGTGGAGCAAGTAGAAGGAGAGAATGGCTGGTGGACAGGAAGAGGAGAGGGAAGATGACACGTGCGAGAAATGGACATCCACAAGGTCACGATGTCCTCTACCCAGTGGACAGAGCTCGCATAGAACATTGACGTCACGACTACAGGCGCATCCACAGGACAGCGATACCACGGATTCCACATTTTAGGAATCTCCTTGTTTAAGTTTATTACACATACATATAAGTGTAAACCAACCAAATGTGCTTCAATACGCAGTTATACTGACATTTATCACATGATAGGTCAGGTTTAGCATGCTGACTCATCAGTTTTTCTCTAAGTTGTTCCAATTCTTAAGCAAGGGCAAAGGGCGACTTCTGAAAATTGTTGAAGATTAAGCAAGGGGGCAAGGGCCACTACAGTTTATAGATGTCAGGAGAAAACAAGACATACCAATTTGGTACGATAGTTGCTGAAGTCACTCTTCCCCTCAAGCTCTTCATTCCATAGTTCTAACAGACTTGAAGATGAATTTGCACTTTTCTTAAGCATTCTTTTGAAAGAAACGTCCAAAATTGTACTGTATATCTCATCAGTAATAAAAACTGACACCCCTTTCTTCTCCTTTTCAGTTGAATTGACACCAGTAGATGCCGAATTTCCAGCGGGAGGTGTATCCCCAGAAACACGTGCAACAGACTTAGCTTTCGATGGTTCCCTCAATACCACCTACATAAAAATTGTGTTAACTTCTTCGGAGTTACAAAACAACATGACATGTATTTTAACTACGGGAGAACAGACCAGGAGTATACCAGCCAAAATAATAAAGATTGGAAATGGAGTGCAATCCTGTAATGTTGGTAATATTCCAGCATCTGTGAGGAAACCGAAACAAATTAAACACAAGAAAGTGAACAGTATGAGCCAACTAGTAACATGTGGAGATCTTCGTGTTGATGAGATTTAAGACATCAATAACTTCGATAAAATATCCAACTAGTCATTTAGTGACAAGCCAGCTAGCACTTAAAATTAGAAGGGAAGATGCTATACAGCAGCACTAAGCATGTATTTTTGAATCAAAAATTTGGAGAGGTGTATTTGGAAATGCTCACTTGTTGTAGGAAGTGTGAAGTCCTAGCCCCATCAGCTAGTATGCACTGCATGTTAGAAGAACCTAGAGCAACCATTGTCTCACAAATACAAACTGCAAACTCATATTCACTTTCATCAATAGCACTGGGCTGCATCCTAGATCTGGTTAAAAATTCTTGGGAAATGCTCATCAACACCTGGAAAATGTTGCTCATTGCTGCATCATACTCGCAAACTGCGACATCCACAGGTCGCTTTCTGAACTAGGTCACATTGCACAAGCAAAGAACATATCAGAAGAGGCACCAATATAAAAAAAATTTAGTTATAAAATACATCAGCCTTTCTGTACCTCTGACAGATTACTTTAAAGAACTCACAAGCATGGAGGCGAAAATCACTGTAAGAAAGCAAGGACCCACATCTGCAAAATAGGAATGCTAGTGAGATAAATGAGAAAGAATGCCATCAAAACTTGAGATATCAGAATTCAAGCCAACAGACCCGTGAATTAACCCATATTTGGCAAAATCTGTCACAGGAGCCCATTCAGCATATGCATTGACAGCATTTAGAACAGCTATTACTGTCCCTACATGTTGTTTAGCCAACTCCATTTGCTGCTTCGTGTGCTCGTTTAAAGCAGCTACAAAATTTTTCTCAAGTAGCTACAGAGAGACATCACAAGATGCTTATGTTAGTATGTCGTGTAACATGATGAGCCTCATTTTTTGGACGCAGAAAGACAAACTTACAGAAAATAACAGCGGTAGAATTTGTGGCAGTGACTCAGTAAGGCCACGTAACAGTGCTCTTCGTTTATCACCTATTGGATATAAGTGACAATTTAACAGAAGTGAAACAAAGGTATTTGTTCGATTTCAGTTGAAATAAATATAAATACAGTTTCAAGCAATTATGACAGGTAAAGAAAAGAACAAAATTGACCTTCTAAATCCTCGTTGTGAACAGTGATATCCTCTGGAAGCCACCTTAGAATCATGGCAACTAACTCAGCCTAACAGTTATAGACAGAAGGGTTACGGAATGGAATTTAAAATATTGGGCAGTAGAAGTACAGATCTTTTGCTGCAACGCTGTTGAGAAACGTACCTCGACAGGACCACTATTAGACAGAGAAACAATAGATGGAAGTAAAGTATTCAACAAAGTAACTCCCTCCCTTCTAACTACCTACAAAGATAAGATAATTGCTAAGAACTAGTATTTCAAGTACAACAAAGGTAGAAGAGCAAAAACACATGGTGATAACCTCTGCTACTAAGGCAGCTGTTTGACTCTTCAAAGCCCACTCCTCATGGGGACCAATAACCTCTGACATCAAATTAACAGTCAAATTAGCAAATTCATTTCGTTCTGCAACACGGAGTTCCTCCCACCTCAATCTCACCAAGTGCTGTAAATATCAACAAGAGGACCATCAGACAAGAATAGCTACAATAGAGAAAAATATCTTATTATCTAGAAAACTGCAATGGTTATGCAACATAACCATAGGCATCAAAGGGCGTCAAGTTTAAAGCTATATGGCACTGTGCATGATTCAACCGTTGCTGAGGAAATGGCTGATGTGGTCCTGCAAAAGTTGTAATGGGCATATTTGCGTCATATTTAGAATAATCTTTACAGTGTATCCTTAAGTCGATCATACACATGGTTTTCCCCTACAAAAAGTTCCTGGCCTGACACCATGACTGTTAGAATTAATGGGCTAGGCCCAATCGGTTCTACAATTAATTTCCAATAAATCCCAAAGGCCCACTCATGCATGGCAATAGCTAGTGAAGTTTTAGTCCCATATTGCTAGTTGAAGTGAAGGGAAACCACCTTAGGGAAACCACCTTAGAAAGGTTGGTGCTTCACACCTCTCTAAAGTAATGTGAGAAGGGAAGGAAAATACCACACGCGCGCGCTCGCCCGCCTCGCCTGGCGTGGCGTGGCGTGGCGTGGCATGGCGAAGGGCGTGTGCACACGACATGCGCGTGAATGGTCTGGTGAATTCGGGTTTCTCGATGGGCCCAGTCGCAACTCTCTTTTGCTATTTGTTTTGCCACGCTAGCAGTTTAATGAGGACATGTGGTTCAAGTGGATAAAGATCCAAACCGAGACGTTTGGGTCGTCGGATCCGAACTGCGTGACGGCTCATCTATAAGAAGCCTAGCTTCCTCTAGAGACGAACTGCGCGAGAATCAGTCTATTTCTCCCGTTCTCTGTTTTTCGCATTGTGCTGCCGCCCAAGTATTCTCCATCCCTTCTCTCGGCGTGCATCGAGCAACGGAAGAGCAGATCTCCGAAACCCTCCGCTCTTGAGATCCTATACGGGAGAGAGCAAATAAGGTTTTTGGGAAGCAATCACGCGACTACTCACTGCTGTTCTGCACTGCATCGATCTCTTCTCCGCTTCGATTTACGATGCATCAATCACGCGGCATCAATTTCTTCACTGCGGCAAGTCTACCTACATTGCTTCTTCACATCTCTGGTACCACCTTGATTCCGTAGATGGAGTTGATTGTGGTGCTACTCCCGGCGTTAGTGTTAATCTGTGATCTAGATGTGCGTTGTGAAATAGTTGCTATGATGTTGATCATGTCCAGGTTCGATTCATTGTTTCTAGTCATGTTATGCTTTTAGAATAGTTTCATCATATTATTGCCTAATTATCCAACAATGACTAAGGTAAAATATTGTTGTGACAATAGCTTGTTCTCATGCCCCCATCATCTGCAGATGCAACATATGTGTTGTGAGCACACAACAAAAGGAATAAAGGAGCTTTGTATGTGCAGGCAAAAATAATGAACGTGGCATTTTCCATTCAAGAATCTACACATGCAAGTCTTTACAGGACACAACCTATACCGTTCCATCATCCTAGAAAAGTCCCTGTCTGGAAGAGTTCCCTAGTTTGAGGCTTTGAGCTGCATCAAAAATCCCCTCTGGACCAGTGCAACTGGATTTTAAATTATATACGGTTATGCACACAGCTTCTGATTACCTCATAGTCTCATAGATCATATTGCACCCACCTATACATACATGATTAGATCTTGGATTTCATCCTTAGTGTTTCCTACACATGCCCATACTGAGATCTCGAGTGTTCAAATTTGACATGGCTTGTATTTGTTTTTTGATAAGTTGCCTCATCAATCATCCAAAGCAAGAAACCAATAAGGGCCTTCCTCGTGCGCACGCACACACATGCACACACGGTCACACATACACAAAAGAAAAGAAAAACAACTATACACTACCATGTATACAGGAACTTGACATGTGGGTCGTCCAAACATCATTCCCCACCTAAAATCCAAGTGTTACTAGACACTAGATTACTCATTGGACTAATAGGCAGATTTCAATATGTTTTCACCTAACTCAAAAGAAGTTTGCACAGAGATTCTTTAGATTCGAGAAGATGCATCTGAACTTAATTCTCATAAGAAACATGCATTCGACCTACCTTTCCCATACAGCCATCTAACCGGATGACTATCATGTAGCACTATTTGTTGAGCAAACAAATTTAGCAGATAAGCAGTTATGCTGTCTTAGCGCAGACAGGCACACCTTGAAGCACATACGTGGATGGATACACAGTGTGAGCAGATCTTGGGTATATGAAACAATATGTGATATACACCTGAACTCCTAGCGACTAAAACGCATAAGAGATATTATGATGTGTGCAAGCAAAGGCCAGAAATATAAAATAATATCGAGAACTAATTGCTGAATTGAGTGCTTTTCTTTTATTATTTATATTCCCAAAATAAGTGCTTATGGTCTCAAATGATAAACAGCTTACAACGGGGCATACAATAAGTGGTACATGGTAGGGTGGCTACTCATTCAAAGCAACCCCCTTACTAAATTATTGCACCAGTTTGGTCATACGTTGTTGGCTCATTAAGAACATTTGAATATATGCCACTGAAAAACTGTTACCAAATATGTAGCAAACCAAGTATTTACAAGTTTACGACACACCATCAGGAAACATCAGAGGGTAGTAAAAGCTGCACGAATTTGCATTTAGAAGTTACAGTACTCCTGCATTTAAATGAAGGGAATTTTACGCATTACTTCTTGTACCCAAGAATGACATTCTACAATTTCAAGATAGTTCTTCACTTTCATGACAAACTGTGCACATATCTTCCTAATTTGACCTTTGTTGCCATTATATGAGATCATTAGTCACTTAGCCAAATCAGCACCACACTCTTCCTCTTAACATCTACCTCATTAATCATTTGAAACAAATCTACTCATATATGCTAGGCTAATTTAATAGAGGTAAAAATGTTAATCCTTCTCTATCTCAAGGACTGATCTAAGGTTACTTGTCAACAGCCAATTTTTTTACTTTTTTATTATCATTTTTGCATATTCTCAAAAAAATAAGTAATAGAGGTTGAGAAGTAACCTTAGATCATTCCTTTACATAGAGAAGGATCAACATTTTTAATAGATTTACATGTTTTTATGGTATATTCATAATGCATGGTTTTATGGTTGCATATACACAATTTCTAACTTTTGCGATGGGCATGCAATTACTCCATTAAAGAAACGTGTATGCTGTCTGCTGAGCCATACAAGATTTACTAGAACGCTAGAAGCCAAAAAAAAATGATCATGTGTTCAACTGTTCGTATAGCTTTATGCAATTTACTGGTGGTCCGTTACTAGTTCTAAAGCAATCAGCACAACATCAATCACTAAAATCACAAGATGGAGATAGGATGCAAGGTTCACCTGCAACATTTTGAACCCATGCAGTCGGATCTCTGAAGCCTGGTTCTTCCGGACCAATAGAAAAGATGTACTCGCCAACGCTCGGACATCTCCGCTCTTAACCTGCAGTTGGAAGCTATTATCGTCACACCAAGGTTTCCCAACAGCATTACATTTGCAGCAATAGGTCACTACAGCATTTTTCTTATTACAGCAGAAATGTGCATACAGATTGATAGGGGAAATGAACTGTTTGATCAGAGCATTAGCCTTGCTCTACCGAAGAATGGAGCAAGGTATATCTAACATATTAGGCTCTAATTCAAACTGCAGAACAGAGGGACACGACCGAAGCACCAACAAATGCTCACCACCGCACCAAACCAAGCAACAAAAAGCAGACACGGGCGGGGAGACGGGGACAAGGAGTGTCACGGACCGATTCGAGGTAGGCGAAGGCGGCATTGCGAGCGTCGGGGGAGGAGCGCCAGTCCATCACGGCGGAGATCGCAGCCGCCGCCGCCGCCGCAGGGTCGGCAGCCATCTTCGGATGGGGTATTCCTTCTGGAACGCGGAGGAGGACTAGCGGGAGGTAGATGCTAGGGTTCGGTGGCGGCGCATTGGCGTGCGGTGCGGTGTGGAGTTGGCGGTTGCTAGGGTTTCGGCGTTCGTCGCGGCCGGAGATGTGCTGGCCTAACGCTGGATTGCGTGGGTTTAAGGCAGAAAGAAGAGTGGGTGAGCGTGAGAGTGGGGGTTTGGGCGGCAGAGTAGGGGCAAGGCAAGGAAAGGAAAGCGGAGGAGAAAAAAGGAGGAAGGGGTCGGCGATCGTGGGCTCGTGGAGTCGTCCCGGATGCTGTATTCCTCGGTCTTTTTGCAGCGTCTTTTTTCTCCTGTCTTTACCCTGAATACAATTGTTCTTCCATGGGTATTTCTTTAGGATGAGTTGGGGAGTGGGGCCGGGGGAGAGGGTGGGAGTCGTTGTCCTTTCCAGGTTGGATTGTAAATTTTATGCAAGCTAAAGATTAAGGGCCTGTTTGTTTAGGCTTTTTTTCGCTTCTGGACTTTGGCTTCGAAGCCAGAAAAGCACCTATTTATCTGCTTTTAGCTTTTGGCTTCGAAAAGCCTGAAATAACTTTAGCTAAAAGCCAAAAGCAGGTAAATAGGTGCTTTTCTGGCTTCGAAGTCAAAGTCCAAAAAGCCCAAAGCCAGCCAAACAAACATGCCCTAAATTAAGAAGATGTTTTGTTCAGATATTTTGCGTTGTAAATTGATTATGTGGGGACTTGATAATGTTAATTGTGTTTGGATCAGGTAGACCGTAAACAACTCCCGCGTAATCAGATACCACGCTAATGCAAATCTCATTCCGCTCCCCACTGAGTGTGATAGGAAGACGATACCGCGCCTCTCTCGCTCGTCTTCGTATCATTCGAGACCGACCCCTCCTCCACGCTGAGCAACACGTCAGCGCTCAAATTTCTACTCCATCTCTCCCGTGGCAGTCCTCATTCGGATCTCTCCGCTATAATCCACGACTGCTTTCGGAGGACCTAGACGGCGGAAGGTGACAGGTCTTGATGGCGAGCATGGCCACCGATCGAAGAGGCCACGGATCTGATTACGATCATGGCCGGTGAGGCAAACGATCTGTCCGGGGCTCATGCTTTCATCCACCTCCTGATTTTATGCACAACCCGGCCTCGTCGCTGGCTTCGTCTCCCCAACCTTTGATGAGTCACGCCGTGTTCCAGGCGGCAAGTATGTGATGGCACATGCGGCAGCGACCTTGGCGTCGAGCGCGGAAGGCTGCGGGGTGAAACGCGTGAGGATGCGGCAGTCGGAGTTGGCACTGGCTGTCCTTGTTGTCAGTGCGGCCGATCACACGCGGTGCAGACCTTGCTTTGCTTCTCTTACGGTGGTGAATTGACAATGTGTACTTGTTCTTTGAGATTATTGATTTGGTTGCAAAATTGATTCTAGATCGGTGATTCACGGTTTGGTGGATTGAATTTCTTTTGGTTTTGGATTGTCAATTTTGATGAGCTTTTTTTGTTGCATCGTACGCAAACCAAAGATAGGAATCAATTATGTTACATTCAATAGTTGAAACCAAATAAGTTCTTGTTTTTCTTTATTCCGTTTACATTACTGATGTAATCACATTTCCATTACATTTACATTGCTTCTCTTGAACCAAACACCTTCTAAGAGAAAACTTGAATGTACGATGATGTATATCTAGGTAGAAGCTACGATGATGTATATCTACATTGTATATCTATATTTGCTACAAATAATATTATTTCAATACCGAGTACGAAGTACATATGCATTATCAACCAACTGTTCTACCCCATAATAGAAACGGCATATTTAACCATGAAAAGATCACGAAATAAACAATGACAAAGATTTGGGGACAAACCAGTAGACATGATTTTTTATATTTTTTATATTTTTACATCAAATTTTTTATATCTAATTTTTTATATTTAACTGTGCACATGTCTAATTTTTTATAGTTTTCCATCTAAGATAGACAATCATACACTCAAAAATTTCTACCTAGATATTTGCTATATAATGCTTTAGAGCTCTCCACTAAGATATTTAAGGATACTAAAATGGACGCAAGCATGTCAAAATACACTACAATATATCTATGGCACAAATCAATCCGCGAAGGAATGTGATTTTGTCTTTATTATTGTTGCCAGGGGGATTTAACTGAACGGAAGTTTTCTTAGGAAGCAATGTCTTCGTTGTTCTTACATCTAAAGAGATCTAACTGAATGGAAATTTTCTTAATGGTCAGTATCTCAAACTAAATTTGAAGACAAAAAAGTAACATAAATTCTGCTACAAAATACGGTTTCAATTTAATGCAAGTAAATTTACAATGATAGACGTTAGATTGCAATAGAAGAACATTGTATCTTAATATTCAGCAGTAACTTTATGTGGTCAATTTTGTTAGGTATAATAGAAAAATGTACTAATTTAGATCTTATGTTGATAGAACAAGTTATAAAAAATAAAAAGTTTAGTATAAATAAATAAAACCGTTGCTTTTAACTCGCTGATGCCCATTAGTTGTTGGGACCAGTCCTATACAATCAAAGGCCGGTCGCTGGTAGGCAACTGCAACATCGCAATAAGAACTAATGCAATTCCGAAGTCCTGTAAAGGTTTAGCATCATTCTCTAGTCTGGTGAATACAATAATCTCGGAGGAGCCCGGCTCTAACCTAACTCTAAGTCTAGTGGGTTGCTCAGAAGCTCGGTACTCTTGCCCACATCCTGCCTAACTGGCTAGCACATCACAGTTAGCGGGTCACTCAACCGAGAATCATCCTGCTCATCGAACCGAGAGAACTACCATATCTCTTCATGGCTGCCCCCATACATTTCAAGACATACATACAAGGTGTATAGAGTGTCACATGAACAACTTGAATACCACAACAAAACTCTAAAGAAATGAGATATAAAATACATATATCACATCCCATATACAAGGCAATTAAATAGTTTACATCCAACACGACTCGAATGTCGTTTACAACAAAAATATAAGTAAGGACGGCAGCAGAACAAGTTTGGAAACACTAAAGTTGGCTGCCATATCCCTCTCCAAAAGTTACCCATAACACCCATATAACTAATCAAGCAAAGTACGCAACTAGATATTTGAAGCAACATGATCGGAAGCATAAAACTCTTCCACGCTAGTATCACCTATAGGAATGGAATTCCTAAATAAGTATTTTCGTACTCGCAAGATACTAATGTGCTCATTCCAATTAACTTAAGCATGACATGAATAATAAATGACAACATAAATCATTCATCTCGATTTAACATAACCTCATAAAGAGAGCTACACATGACATTTATCTCTAATGACCTTAGCATATTCAGTTGAATCAAGTTAACCACTTGATGAACATATCTAAAAGAAATCATTCTCAGATGTGAGCACTTGTGAACATCCATCACAAACATTTCCATTTTATTCCCTTTAAGTGTTCCCCGACTTAAAGAAACTCCGGGATAGGGTTACAACACCTAAATCCCAACTAATGTGGAGTTGAGGAAGGGCTACATCATCCTACTCTCAAACGACAAGTGTTCCAATGGTCGTTGGTTCATAGTTGGTCCACTATGACCATCCAAAACCACTTGCTAACTCGCCATGGGTGAAGGAAAGAATCCCAACATGGTATCGGTCTGGGTTACACCACCCACCAAATCCCTCAATGGGTATCAATTACCGGCTCCAACATCTCACTTTTTAAGGTTCAAGTATTTAGTTAGATAATTAAAGATCACAACCTTGCTGATCAAAACACACAACCAAGCATAATCATCTATCATTCAATCATGAATAACTTAATCAGCATATTTCCAACAAGTGTGCATGCTTGCCTTGTTGTTCAAAGTTGTGCACTTGCTGAGGATCACCCTCGAAATAGCCCCCAGTGCTGGGTTCTATCGCAATTGAAACTGAAATGCCGGAAATGACGACAAAGAACATTCAATCAATATAAAAAATTTCAGTGACCATATTATGTATTAAATGCATTATAAAATATAGGGAAATGAAATTATGAAACTAATGCAATCAGTTTCATTCAATTCGGAGTCGTAGAACTAAAGATAAATTTTTTTCAAGTTTCAATTTCATATCTTAGGGTTTGAGAGCAATTTGTGAAATTTGAAATTTTTCATAATAGGAACATGGATTAACCTTATACCATTGAAATCTACATATTAAAAGATGAATTTTCCAAAAAAATAAACAACTCATTTGGAGTTCATATAAATTTTCTATAAATTATACAAATTTTCATCAATTTTAGCATTTTCTGTCCTTTTCTTAGTAAAGAGATGATATAAAATATTTCATACTCATCTAGGGTCTAGCTACAGAGATTTACATGGGCCACTGGTCAAGGTTAACTAGTCAAAATTGACTGGTCCAACTGACAGTGGGACCCACATGTCATATTCTCAGAATAAAAAAATCTCAAATGTTTATTTTTTTTGTACAACTAACCAATGGGATCCAAATATCATAATTTTTCTTTCATAATCTTTATTTTTCTGTTATTTATATGGTGGATCCAGCATATCATTATCACATCATTTAAATTTGCATTGAAACAAGTATTTAAATCAGGCGGGCCCACATGTCATTGAGGTTAATGCATTCATTACGACCTAATCTGAAATAACCTAACCTTAAATCAGCCATAACGGCCAATGGTTTTACGGCAATGGATGTGAGGATCGTAACGGTCAGACCGGCCGTTATTGCCGTACCGACCGTTTGGTCAGACCGATCGGAGGTTCGGTCTAACAAGCTGGCACTGGCATGCTCTGGTGAGGTGACGATCATTGGCGGCAAGCTAGCAGGGGCATCAATGAGGGAAAAGGAGGGGGATATGGGGTGCATTCAGAGGCTGGCCTCACCCCGAAGTCAACTGAACCGAGGCCGAGGCTGGAATGGCTCAAGGTGGCGGTGGTGATGTTGACGGCAACCGGTAAATGTCGGGGGTGACATTGGAGTAGATGGCGATCTCAGTAGCACTTGAGAGAGACCGAAGAGACTTTGGGATGCCCTAGATACTTGACTTGAGAGATGGAACTCACCAAGGAGAGGTAGCCGGTGAAGTAGATCCAGCCAGCTTTGGAGAAGAAGACCCTGCAGCGTTGTTCCCTGCGAAGAGAGGCACAAAGAAGAGAGATGGTGAGGCCGGGGAGAGGTGGAGAGAGCTCTACGATGAAAATGGAATGGGATAGCGTGCAATCGGAGTTGGGAAAGGTGGGTTGCGGAGTGGACGAGGTGTGGTTAGGGTTTGCCGGTTAGAGGAAGAAGAAGAGAAAAGAGAAAATGGAGAGACCGAGGAGGATTAAAAGGAGTTCGGGCGACTTTGCCGTGCTCGGCAAGTGACTCACGTCTGTGCACTAGATGCATGGGGAAGAAACCCTGGCAGGCGGGTCCCACTTGCTAGTGAGAGGAGGAGAGGAGGTGCATCGGGCGAGGGCATTTTCATGCGAAAGAGGAGGCTACAGGAAGAGATGCCAGTACGGGATGCCGATCATGCTGAGGAACTGGGCCGTAGCCGGTCCAGCTAGATAAGAATGGTTTTGTCCTTTTCTTTTCTTTTAGTTTTGTCTTGACCTAGGGTTTGATACATAGGGGTTCAAATTTATGTTTTAAATTTTGAAAAAAAAATTACAGAGGGTCCTTAGGATATATATTTTTTCCATAAATTTTCTCAAGTTAAAATAGCTTCACTTAGACTATCTTTTAAATATAAATGTAAAATTACCCAAAATAGGGTTTGAACTATAGACAGTTCAGATACATTTCAAATATTTTTGAACAGTTTACATTCAGGTTCAGAGATGTAAATAACTCTTAGATATAAAATTTGGAGAAGAGAAAATTTACTTAATTAACATACTTTAGTTCTGTTCTTTTGGAAATAATTTAAAGAATCATTTATTTAAATAGGCATATCAACTTCAACTGACTTGAAATTTTTTTGAGTGTTCCTCTAAGATATTTAGAGCTTAGAAAAATTTGTGGGTTTGGAGTTTTAGTGAGGTTGGTTTCAGAAGTTTTATTCAAATTGATTCTATGTCAAAGTTTTATGGTTTTTGAGTTAAGTTATTTTTGGATGATCTACATAATTGCATCAGATGAGAAAATTTTAGCTTATACATGATGATCTTTACTGACCTCATTTACATGGTTTATTTACAAGGTGGTCACTACAAGGAGTATTGACAATAACTGTAGAATCACATGCAAGGATCGTCTGTAGCTCGAAATGCTCTACATTGAGCAACGTCTTGAGTGAACATTATGGTTTCGACCATGGAAAACATTTGAACATGAGCATTACATGACCATTGAACAAGCACTTGGCCCATGGCATTGACTCGTTAATGTGCTTCAACTACATTCAAGACCTATTTGATCTTACTAGGCTATCAGAAAAATAAAAAGCTTGCATTACCATACCATACAATTTTTTCTTCCTTTCTCCAAAGAGATAAAAGAAAACAAGGAGCTAGCAAATGAAAAGACAAGTTTTAGTTACTTTTATCACATTCCTTCGCACCACCTATAAAAGATAGGCAAATCTTACTCTAGCACACTGTTATTTTCCGCCCTTTGCTGACTGGACTACAAGAGCAACTGGACTGCAAGATTTACAAATCGTCATGTTAAAATGTTGTCAGATATTTTGGAGCAAAATCAATTTTTTTTCTTCAGAATGTGGCTAGAAGATTTATAAATATTCATGTCATATATTTTGTTCAGACTTAGTTTTTTCTTCTTTCATTGGTGGGTGGGGGTGGTGGTGGTGGGGATGGGGGGCATCCCAGAATGAACTGAAATGGGCAGGCCGAACCATTTATTGAGCAGCCAACCAAGTATTTCAGTTCGTCTTGACCCCAAAGGGTGTAAAAGATATTTCACTTATGTTCTCCACCTCCTAGACCAGGAAATGATCTTGTAGTCAAGGTGTGTGTTTTAGCGTATGAAGTCTGTTTTGTAATGGTACCGAGCAAAGGCGTGTTTTTGGGATGTCTATAATCAAAGAGTAGAAAATAACATTGTGTTAGAGCAAAAATTCCTAGAAGATAATCTGATTGAAAGTGCATCTATGCCCCCTAAGTAGTTATTTTGGTGACTAATGATAAAATGGTTAAGGGACTAATGGGTACATAAAGTATTGATTGAGTTTTAGTCCTAAAGATATGGCATTGATGACCCCAAAAAATATTAAAGAAGAGACATCTTGGATAGCTAAAAGATGAAGGACATTTTTCTTGCCCTTTAAATGGTTCGAGGAACCATGTTAAGTATAGGGAAGCCATACTATGAAGAGGAGAGTAAGTCAATGCTAGGTTGGAAACCTATTGTTACATGCTCATTATGACCCGATGTTGAACCTATGAAATCCGTGAAAGTTCTCTCGACACAAAATTCTAAGTGTGCCTGGAGGTCCCGGACCAGTCCCGAACCACAGAACAGTGTTGTGTGTTGAGTTCTTTGCTGTCCGGACCCATCGAGTGCTGCTAGTTCAAATGCTCCGGGGTAGTTTAGTACTTCTGTCCATAAGCACATCCTTTGTCTAGATAGGATAAGCCAATTTTTGTTTACGTCTTCTGATAGGATAAGCCAATTTTTGTGTTGATAATCTTAAACTTATAGGTCATAGGATATATGTCTGTTTCTTGCAAGTTTGTTTGTGTAATTACTCATGTTTCAAGCAATAGCTTTGCATGTTAATAGAAGAAATATTTTTGATGTTCTGAACATTGTTCACAGGGAGCTGTAAAAGTTATGGCGAAGGACCTTATCCGCACAAGAAATCAGATCACAAAATTTTATGCCCTGAAGTCCCAGCTGCAAGGTGTATCTCTTCGTATTCAAGTAACTATATAATTTCTTGAATTTGGCTACCCAAACCATAAATCAAACACGAGTACAAAAACCTCCTTGATTGTTAGCTTTACTACTTTCTGTCTCCAATTTTAAGTAGGAATTGCATTCGAAATATTGGTACCAATTGTATCAATTTGGCGAAAATGAGTTTAAGTCTCACTCAATTGTCTTTGTAGGTTGAGAAGCATTTGCCGAAGTACCTTTTCCTTCTCAGGCAAATTCTTTTGTGCGTGGAATTCTGCAAAACTTCTCTTAAGCATGTATTATGTTTGTATGTCAGATCTGTGCATCCTATCATTTGTACTCAGTTAAGTAATTGACTGTAAATGGTGATCTGTGCTGAAGTGCTGATGCATATAGAAGTGCTGTAATGTGTAATGAGTGTATTGTTTATTTGTTTTCCAAAATTTATTTTTTTTAATCCCTGAAAGGGAACTACTGACGGGCAGAACAATATGTACCTGTCAGTGGAGGGATAAATTATTGACGGGCCATAACCAGGGGCCCGTCAGTGGTGACAGCCACTACTGACGGGCTGCCAGCCCGTCAGTGAAAGTTTCACTTCCACTGACAGGAGCGTACTGACGGGCGCTGAACCCGTCAGTGATTGCGGGTTTTTGCCCGTCAGTGATGATGTTTACTGAGGTAGTGACTGGTTTTTTAAAAGTATCGTGTAGACTTGAATAATCTCTACTAGATAAAATATCACTTACATATCTACCTGAGCCTAATCAAACCAAGCTCGTGCTCAGCTCGTAAGGGTTCAAGCTCAAATAGATGAGCTCGGATAGCTTATTGAGACTGAGATTCCCTTTGGAAAAAGTCCATTTTGGACTCTAAACTTTGGTGCGAGATCTGAGTTAAACTCTCAACTACAAAATCAGATATTTATAACCCTCAACTTCTAAAACCAGGTCATTTTGGACCGTAAGATGATTTTGAGAGTGGTTTTGCTAATGTGATCAATGATGTTGACGGTTTTGCCGATGTGCCATGTGACGTGATTGGCAAACTGGATGCTTTGTTGCAAAAAATAAAAATTGAGGAAAAATAAGAATTTATTTGAACAATTCAAAAACTAAATTATGAAGTTTTGAATTTTTCTGAATTTCCGGACATTGCCAAGAATTTTTTTGAATGTAAACAACATATTTTCTAAACTTCTGTAAATAACTTTTGGTCACAAATAAAAGTTGAAAAAAATAAGAATTATTTTTTTCGGTTCTAAATAATCCAAAGTTAATCCTCATAATTTTCTAGAGTATCTTAATCTAGTTCAATATTTTCATAAGATTAAGTTCAATTTTTATCATTAATTTAAATGTGACATCATATATTTTTAAATCTCTTCATTTTTATTTTTTATTTTTTATTTTTTTGAATTTTGATTTTTTAATCAAATTATTCACATTGTCAGCCGCATCATGTGCCATATCATCAACACAACCCATGTCATATGTCATGTCAGCAAAATCACCATCAAAATCATCTTAGGATCTAGAATAAACTAGTTTTTGAAGTTGAGGGTGTAAAATATATGGTTCTGTAGTTGATGGTTCAATTTGAACCTCAGACCATAGTTCATGATTTAAAATGGATATTTTTCATTTTTTTATGGTCACAATTGCAGGAGCAGAGGAGTTAAATGAGAAAGATATTAGGCACGAGAATCTTCAAACATATCCAACCTCAGAAACTGAACTAAAATTTCAAAAATATTGTACCACATTTTTGATATAATAATGCATATTTTGTGTAGTATTGAAATATCTTTGACTATTTATTTACCTTTCGTGATGACCACCTACTAAATTTGTTTGTACGAATGTCTGGTCTTTTTTATTTACTGAAATGAAATTTCACAGCAATTTGCAGAAGCTTCGTTGAAACAGTTCAATTTTCAAAAAGAATTCCCGTGGACCCTCAAGTTGTGAAGAGTTAATTTTATAAAACTCCACATTTATTGCAGAAGCTTCGTAGAAACAATTTATTTTCTGAGAAAATTTTCCATAGGCACTCAAATTGTGAAGGCTTAATTGTGGACCTTCAATAAGATACTAACAAGTGGATTATACTAGTCTGACTAGCAGTAGAATAAAAATGTGAAGTCTTATAATATATTATATTTTTAATATGGAATTTCGTGAAACTGTTCTTTTAAAGAGAAACAGATGGTATCGATGTGTTCCATGACCCATGAAAGAAATGAAAGAACCGGCAACTCACTCCCGTCCTCTCCAACACCCCCGCCGCCCTCACCCTCCGCCCTCCCTCTCCTCCACCGGAGCCCCCTATGTGCCACCAATCCTCCCCACTCGCCACCCCTCCCCTCAGTCCGAGATCCTAGCCCTCACCTCCCGTTCAGCCAACTCCTCCTCATTCAAGGTACCTTCTCTGCCTTGCTTGCTACTAATACCATACTTTGTTCTTTCGTTACTTCCAATCCTAATTGGGCTAACAAAAAATCTTAGCTAGAGCAGATCGATTGATTGTTTGATTCATTGTGAAATTGCAAAGCACTTTCTAGGACAAAAGATGGCCAACAGTTACTTTATGAAATGAAGTGAAAACACACATTATACATTGTCCTTACTATCTTAAATCCTTTATAAACCTTTGCTACTACCATCCTTTTATATCCCTTTATAAACCTTTGCTACTACCATCCTTTTATATCGACTGATTTGATCCACCTGCTCATGGCACCATTGTTTTGGTCATGGTTCATTTGCATATTTGATTGTCATCCAAATTAACCTACCGGCCACCTAATTTTGTGCCTAATTTCAGGACTAAAAGAAAAATAGCCATAACCTAGCTGTTATTGAAGGCTAAATAATTAGGACATGTATGGTTGAGCTGTGGCTTTTTGATGAATATTTGTGGGAAAGTAGCTATCTATTGCATACTGTGGAAAAGCATATGAAGTCATTTGGTTGAGCTATGGGAATGTTTTGGCTGTGAATGAAGATGTCTAAAATGCCCCTAGCACTCTGAGTGCCTATTTATCTGCTGATTTAATGTTTGTCACCTTTTTTATGCTATTTAACCTATAAATGATATAGATACAAGTAAAAATTGCAAAAACTATCACACGATTCAAAGTATGGTAGTAGATGAGAACAAATAGGGTCTAACTGTTCATGGTCATAGATCACACGATTCAGCTTGTTGTGGCTGACATGGAGCTGTCGGGTTGGGCTCGGGCTTCCGCCTCCACCGCTTCTGGTTGTGTTCGGGAGGAAAGAGTTGGCCGAATCATTTTTCTCATAGTCACTTAAATGGCATTGGTGGGTAATTAGGGTGCAACTCCAAAGGCAAAGTTTGAAGGTGCAGTAGAAAGCCAGAGAAAAGTACGTTTAGAGCTACTCTGCCCTTTGCACTACCAAAGTAAGATGCTTTGGCTTATAAGTATCAAGAAAAATACTATTTGGTTGGGTTTGCATTTTAAGGAACAAAAGACACAGCAAAAGCTCAACCAAATAGGCCCTTAGTCTGATATAGTCCGTAAGGTCCAAATATGATGGGGATACCAGTGACCAAAGTATAGAACAAGAGAATTGGCAGAGCAACAACCAAAAGAAAAACAGCATAACTACAGAAGAAACACAAATGATCAAAGATATAGGATAAAGTTTTTGTACAACAAAGACACTAATAACCTTAACGCATCCTTCTCTTGCAATAGTAGACGCCATGGGTGCATATTATATGATGAAGTTTTTGTACAGTATGTCAATGTGTTGCTTGGGCAACATATGTGACCGTAGGAAAAAGGTCTCATGTGTCGCTCTCCATGAGCAATCTAGGAGAAAACCCTATCCGCCATCAGGGGGCTCTCCTCCCGCTGCCGTTATGCCGTTGGCATTCGCTGCGGTGACGATGGTGGGGTTCGCCCTCAAAGGGGTAGACGGTTTCTTATGGTGTGCGGCATCTCCAAAGTGGGCACACATTGTGTGGCTTCCTTGGGGTTGTGCAGTAGTGGCTTCGTGTGGGCAGGTGGCCGGCGTGGACGTGGGTCACCGAGGCAGGTGGAGGTGGTGCTGCTGTCAGGTCGGGCGCAGATGGATCTAGCATCCGGGTTGCCAGGCGTGGCACGGCAGCGATGAAAGGATTGTCATTCTCTATGTCTGCTTCAGACATCTGCGATTCAGAGACAGGCTCTTGAGTTCTGAGTGTGCCCCTTGGCAACACTACATTTGAGATGGATGACTTCTTTGTCACTTTTCTGATTGTGCCCTTTGGCTTCTTAGTAGCTATCTTACTCAAAGATGTCTGTTCAGCATCTGATGAGGATCTTGTCCTCTTGGTTGAGATAATCTGTACTGAACTGGACTGACCAGCCTTGGATGCTGTAGTAGCAGCTTTCTTTGCTGTAGCTTTTCTTTACCTGTAAGCTTTCTGCTGAGCTCTTCTTCTCTGAAGAGTTTCCTCTCTCTGTCTCAGCCTCTCCCTTTCTTGATCAGAGTCTGAGATAATAATCTCTCTGCTTGACTCTTCGGGATCTGACCACTGGAGACCACTGTCTGCTCTGTCTAACCCTGAAGACATCTGTGGAAACGAGATAGATAAGAAAGAGTGAAGGAAAGAGGTGTCCCTAAATGTAGAAGATAGTAGCTGTGTTGGCCACCTATGTGAGGACAAGGTGGCACAGGTGAGGACTTAGAACCAAACTAAAGTCTCCGCCTGTTGAATAGGCATGCCTGTGTGACAGGTGAGACCTTAGCGATGATACAGCTACGCACAGAAAGCTAGGGTTTAATAAGGTTTTGCCACTAGGTTTCGAGCTAGATGAGTCCAGAAAGCTAAACAAAAGCTAAACCAACCCTAATCAAGGACAATGCGCTACTAGATTAAGTTCTCGAGCGATTGCATTGACATGAATTCAGGTTGAGCGCAAAGAAGGGTTGGCCGGAACTTACTTTGATCGAAAACTTGGCAAGGCATGGATGAAACAATGCTGGAACACCTCGGAAAGCTTCTCTAACGAGTTGAAATTTTTTCGAAGGGCGGAATTCGCGATTTCGACGAAAACTCAAAAGTTTAGCGCTCAGCGGAAGTTTGGGGTTTCTGCGGTCGAACAGGGTTCCATGGGAAACACGAGTTCCTTTATATAGGCCGAAGGGTTATAAAGTGGCTGTGTCACAGCTGAGTGGATGACCTGTGACACAGGTGAGTGAAAAGAGTCCCTATGACATACGATGTTCAAAAGAGTACACCTGAAAAACGGGTGGATGACTTAGGTGACAAGTTTTTCATCCGAAACACCAAGATAGAGAGAATTTGATTAGAGAGAAAGCACTTGAGTACTATCAGAGGGTCCTTATGAAATCTTCCTAATGTTAGTTTGTCAGAAAATCAAATAAGCAAAGCTAAAACTGACAAGAGTTGATTTAGAAAACCCAGTTAATATAGGAAAACATGCACACAAAAGATGTGCACAAATAGCTCAGCGAAAACTCTTAACTCAAAGCATAGAACACACCTGTGACACAGGTGGGTAACGCAGATGAAAACACAGATAGCATAAATAGCAGGAACATATGAGCTAGACACCAAGCCAAACCTTTTATTACAAGTTAGAGACATCAATGATATTCAATTCACTCCTCAGAGCACAACAGAATCTAGTCTCATCTAAGGGCTTGGTGAATATATCAGCTAATTATTTTTCAGTCCTTACATGGCACAGCTGTATGTCTCCTTTCTTAACATGGTCTCTAAGGAAGCGGTGCCTTACTTCTATGTGTTTGGATCTTTGGTGGTGTACTGGGTTGTTGGCTAACTTAATTGCACTTTCATTATCACAGAAGAGGGGTACTTGATTAAAAGATATGCAAAGAACCTATCATAGACCTAAACTCTTGCTGATTAATAGATTTACCTTCAATGTTTAAGTCCAGATGACCATTAGTTTTCATGGGAGTGTGAATAGGCTTTGCATCCTTCATGCCAAACTTGGTGATGATGTCCTTGTGAACTTTTCTTGTGAGATAAAAGTCCCTTCCTTGAGTTGCTTGATCTGGAGTCCTAGGAAGTACTTGAGCTCTCCATCCATGGACATCTCAAACCTCTTGGTCATCATCTTGCTAAATTCATCACTCATTGAACGGTTAGTACTACTAAATATTATGTCATCGACATAAATTTGGCACACAAGTAAGTTCTTTCCATTTCTCTTAGTAAAAAGAGTTGTGTCTATTAAGCCCATTTTGAAACCGTTTTGAATTAGAAAATCTTTCAGTGTATCATACCATGCTCTAGGTGCTTGTTTGAGCCCATAAAGAGCTTTGTGCAATTTGAAAATATGTTGTGGTTTCTTAGCAACCTCAAAACTAGGTGGTTGCTCAACATAGACTAATTCAGAAAGTCTACCATTTAAGAAGACAGACTTCAAATCCATCTGATATAGCTTGATGTTATGATGTGCAGCATAAACAAGTAGAATTCTGATTGCTTCTAGTCTTGCCACTGGTGCAAAAGTTTCACCAAAGTCCAGACCTTCCACTTGAGTGAAACCTTGAGCAACTAATCTGGTCTTGTTCCTCACCACCAGTCCATTTGTATCTTGCTTGTTCCTGAAGACTCACTTTGTTCCAATGACATTGTGGTCATGGGGTCTTTCCACCAGGGACCAGACTTGATTGCTTTCAAACTGATTCAGCTCTTCATGCATAGCATTTATCCAATCAGCATCATTGAGAGCTTCATTGACGTTCCTGGGTTCAACACTGGAGACAAAAGAGTAATGTTCATAGAAATTTGTAATACGAGAACGAGTAGTCACTCCCCTATGAATGGCACCAATGATTTGATCTACAGGGTGATCCTTCTGCAGCCTACTGATCACAAGGGGTTCTGGGTCAACCACCTGTGTCACAGCTGTTGGTGTTGCCTGTGACACAGCTGATTCTTCTTGCGACACAGCTGGCTGAGACAGGTCCTTTACATCCAGTTGATCATTGGCTGGGTTGTACTCAAACTCGATGTCTTGCTCTCCAGTGTCTTTACACAGTGGTGCAGCAGGTGGTTCATGATCACTTGGTGAAGCAGATTCCTCCTTGACAGTAAGTCTGATCTCACTAGTAGATTTCTTGAAAATGTCCTTACTCCCTACATCATTAGCAACTTGCCCTCCTTGAGAGCCACAAGATTCATCAAAGTCCACATCTATAGATTCTTCAGTAACTTTTGTAGAGGTGTTAAAAATGAAAGAGCATCTAGGTCCCAAGTTGGTTTTGATGGTTAATGGCAACTCAAACTGGAATCTAACGTTTACATGAAGTGTAAGCAGGTTTACAGGTTCCAGGAAGAAGAGTCATCGAGGGAATGATGACCATAAAAAAGGTACAAGGGGTGAGCTCCAGGACTAAGGAATGGCGGTGCTAGGCAGCTGTGCCACAGCTGTGAAAGAGCCGGTGCTGTGCAAGGAGTTGCAAGCAAGGTGATGGTGGCTTGATGCGTCAAGGACCGTGACTGCAGTTGGTGGGCAGGTAAAGCCTAGATTTGCTAGTTTCTTTGAGTCCATAGGAAAAAAAACCCGTACTATCAAGAGGGATGCAATCAGTATTAGTTGTCTAAGGAACTTTTGCTCAATGCTTAGAGAGTCAGTGTGTAAGCGGTAGAAAACCCCAGGGGCTAGAGTCATCGGTGTGACACAGTGTGTCACAGGTGGTCTAGTGCTCTAAGACTCAGGTACTTCTCTAGACTAGGGGAGAGCTTGTAAATGCTAAGGGAACTGCACTGCGATAGCTGGTCTGGTGAATCAGAGGGCTGTCGGAGGTTCTCTTCTTATAGGTTTCAGAGAGTGTTGTATGCTGAGGGCATGTCATGTGCCAAGACCGGGCTGAGTAGCTAGGCTGCGTCAGTTAAGGGTTCACCTGTGTGTGCCGCCGATGACACAGGTGTCGGTCTGCCCGAGCCGTTATAGTTGGGCGGAGTGGTTGGCTATGTCACCAGTGGCTGACACCGGTGGCTCACTAATCCTACGTGGCAACAGTATAACGGTCGGGTGCCTGTGAACCTTATATATAGGGGACCAGGGGAGGACTTCGTCCTCAACCTTGCAAAAACCTGTGAATCACATACGACCGTTGCAAAGCCTCCAACCACCGAACAAAAGCCAAAAGCCTAAGTGATAGTTCGGGTGAGTGTGTGAGCTTTGAGCAAAGAGCAAAGGTTCCTCTAAGAGATTGCTGCTGGTTCATCTGTTACTCTTGGAGTGTCTGCTCGTAGACGGATGTAGGAGTTGCTGGTACCACCCAAGCTTGTGTGGGCTGGACCAGTAAGTTTGCGAAGGTGATTGAAGTCTACCTGCTGCAAGCAAAAGGACTTCCACAAGCTAAGGAAGAGGCCTGAACGTCAGGTACTCGGAGAACAAGCACGATTTAGTGCTGGCGATCTCTTCGGAGTAGCTTCTCCAACGGAGACGTACCACTCTGCAAAGAGTTGAGAACTTCGGTGAAAAACACCCTGTCTCTCTGAGTGCTTACTTACATTACTTCTGTTTACCTGTTAATTGCTTGCTTGTGTGATCTTAGTCTTAATCTGTTCATCTGTTAAAGATCACCTTTACACCTGTGTTACTCTAGCTGTGTCTCAGTTGCTACATATCTTACCTCTCACCTGAGTCTGTTACCTGTTACACAGGCAGATAGATTGCTACTTATTTGCTAAGTCTTAGACCACCTGTGTTAGGCACCTGTGTGACAGCTGCATGCTATTTAACACCTTATATCATACCTGTGTCACTCACCTGTCACACAGCTAGCTGATCCTAGCTTCTGTCTAAGACATAACTTAATCAATCAAGTTAAAAGAAATAATTTTTATTAGCCTCCTATTCACCCCCCTCTAGTCGGCACCTTCGGTCCTTTCAAAAAACCCTATAGGCGTGGGAGTTAGTAGCATAACCAAGAAAGATACCAACATCAGATTTAGCTTCAAACTTAGAGAGGCGTTTGCCTTTTCTAAGAATGTAGCACTTACAACCGAATACTCTGAAGTATGACAAAGTTGGCTTGTTGTTGGTGAGCAGCTCATATGGAGTCTTCTTGAGCAGTGGATGTAGATAGTCTGTTGATTGAGTGACAGACGCATGTGGATGTTAGAACATTTATGTGAGTAGCACAATTTAAGCACGTTTCAACAGTTGCAGAAGCAGGCAAAGATATAATATCAGAAGCAACAGGAGAGTTAGTATCATCAATGCATTTGGCATGCTTTGCCTTCAGCTCCTCATGCTCCTTGAGAAGAAGCTCATGAGCTAGCCTAAGCTTATCATGAGCAATATCTAGGTTCTCCTGATCTAGCCTGAGGTTCTCCGTGTCATCCATAACCTCATCGCAGGTTTCTCTGAGCTCTCTGAGCTTATCCCATAGGGATATGTTCTCCTTCCTTTTCTTGCCATAGGCCTTATCTATTTTTTCAAGATACCCATTAGTTCAGCATAATCAGGAAAGTCATCTTCAGTAAGTACCTTTGATTCTTTGGCCATGAGGCACAAAGGAACGGAGATGGATGACAACTGATCAGCCTTGGCATTGATGTTGGAGTTGTGTGACTTGGCTGTGTCATAGCTAGACACATCAGTCATGCTGATAGCAATCCCAGCAACTTCACCTTCCTCTTCAGATTCTTCCTCTGATCCTAAATCATCAGATACCCAAGCTTGTCCAACATAAGCTCTTGCAGTAGCTTTGTTCTTGGCATAGGTTGGATGCTTGTTGTTGAAGATCTTCTTCTTCCCGTGGAAGTCTTTCTTCTTCTTATATTGGCTGTTGTCCTTCTTCTTGGTTGGACAATCCACAGTAAAATGACCCTTTTTTCCGCACTCAAAGCATTTGTTATCCTTGACCAGCTTATTTCCTTTGAATCTGTCACTTGAGCTAAACTGCTTCTTCTTCCTATATAATTTTCTGAAGTTTCTTGTGAGCAGGTTCAAGTCATTTTCTTCTCCACTGGTCATCTCCTCATCTAGGTCTTCACTACCTTCACTTTCAGGTTGTGAAGCTGAGGCAGTGGTCTTCTATCGACGATTGGTAAACCGCCGATCTTACAGTAGTCGTGGAACTATGATACTTAGGGGGTAGGGACCTCTAGGGCACAAAGCCAAGATATCTGACTGCAAGGAAATGCCCTTTTTATACAGGTTCGGGCCTCCCTCAGGATAATAACCCTACGTCTTGTTCGTATATATTGATCACACAGTATCTTTACAAGGGATGTGTATGTTAGTGGCTACCCTAGACCTAATCAGAGGCTATGTCGACTAGTTCCGCTGGGCTCGACTCCTTCGAGGCAGCGGGTCTTCTCATGGGAATCGCTGGTGTAATACCAAATTGTAATGAAATAGGTATTTGCTTTGCATGCATGCATACATGTCATCATCCCCGCACCATCTCGTTTAAACCTGAAAGGATATAATTGTACTTTATAGAATATGTTAATATCTCATCCTCGGTGGATATTTATACAAACACCAATCAACTTATTTGAAGTAGTTGAATTGACAGTGTCATCAGCAAAGGTGGGGGGGAGTCATCGAATTCTTGGAAGAGTCCCCGATCCTAACTTCAAACCCTAACGAGAGCTAGCAGTAGGGTGGAGAGAATATAGCAAATTCTAGTAGTTGAAAGGTTCTCAAGCTTTGCAAATAGTTTCAAAAAGTGAAAACCCTAATCCTATGTGCAATTTCAGAATTATCGAATATACCTAGGGCCTAGTCGCAGTGTAAACCCTAATTTGAGCCCTAATTGAATTTGAATAAGGACATAGGTCCAACCTTGTCCAAATTGATTCAAATTCTCCTAGTAGCTCCCAAATAACATATTAGAGCCCCTGTAAAAATTTCAAAATATTTGGAGAAAAATTTGAACATAAAATGACGTGGGGAAGGAATCAGGAATAAATAAAAAGAAAAAGAAAACTAAAACCCTAATCTACTCGGGCCGACAGCCTGCTCGGCCGGCCCAGCTGGCCGGCCCACTTCTCCCCGCGCGCGCGCGCTCCCCCTCTCTCCCTCACTGCCATCCCGGGCCCGCCTGCCAGTCTCTCCTCCCTCCTCTCCCATCGCCCGGGCCCCACTTGTCGGGTCCTCCTCGCCACGTCCCGGCCGCGGGTACGCCGGAGTGGGCGGTGCCCCGCTCCCGAGCGCCGCTGTCCGGGGCCGCCGCCCTTTAAATGCACCGCTCCAACAGCCGACCTCCTCTTCCCCTCCAATCTCGCAAACCCTAGTTCCTCCCCCACTCTCCTCCAGCGCCCGAGCATTTCCTCCACCGCCTCCGTCTTCAACTCCGACGAGGGATTCCTCACTCCCCAGTGAGCCCCGCTCCCCTAATCCCACTCACCCGAGCTCCCCTTCTTATCCCTCACCTCCCCCTCCACTCTATTTCACAGGTGCACGCCCGGAATCTCGACTCCACCGCCTTCGTCTTCAAGTCCGGCCCCGATTCCGGTGAGCTCTCGCCTCAGTTCCAGAGGCCCCCGAGCCCCATTTTCTAGCTCTTAAGCCTCCTCTTCTCTCCCCTCACCCCCTCCGCTCTCTCTTTGCACAGATCTGAGCCGGAGACGTCCTCCCCGTCGCCAACCGAGGTTTCTCCCCGCCGGTCACCGTCGCCGACCTCCTCCCCGGCCTCCTCCAACCTCCCCGAGCACCGCATCGAGCCCGGGGTGAGCCCCTCATGCCCTAGCTGCCTTCCCTGGGTAGATCCGAGCTCCCTAACGCCCTGGAGCTCCGCTCCGGCGAGCCTCTGGCGAGGGCGCCGCCGTCTGCGCCTCGGCTCCGGCCGGTCCCGAGAAGAATGAGAGAGAGAGAGAGATCCCAGGACGCGTGTCCAGATCCGGTTGGCTGTGAGATCCACTCCGGATGACATGTGGGCCCCTGTGAGCTGAGCTGGATTAGAGAGGGAGAATATGGGGTGGAATCTTCGGGTGGGTTTAGTGGTTTGGATCTGGGACGCTGAGAGAGAGAGGAGAAGTTTGGGGTACGCATAGCAATTAGGTTTAGGTTAGATGTGAGTAGATTTTGTATGAAATTTCAAAAGCTCATAACTTTTAAACCACAGCCCCAAATTTGAAAAATTTTATATATTTGGAAAGCTCTTGGAATTCTCTACAATATGGCTGAATCAAAACTTGATTTTGAGCACATGCACCAGATGGTATTTAGGGTTGATGTTTTGCTGCTGTCGAGGGTCGATAAACCCTAGATTCGCGACCCTAGCTCCGATTTCGACAAACCTTATAGTTCTAGAAACCTTGTGATATTTCCTACGATTTGGAGCAATTGGAATTCCAGTAGGGTCACATGCATAGTCCAACCTTGTAGGGTGCAAGTTATTAGCCCTCTTATCGTCATTCGTCGTCAAACCCTAACTCGATGACTGTAGCCCCAAACTGCACGATTCCAACTACCTTAGTCTCGTATTCCAGTACGCCTTCATCTGATAGATTTCGTAGGTCATGACCACCCTTGGTGAATAGTAACATGCAAACCCTAACCCTGCATAAAATGACATGCATGTAGAATTAGGGTTTTTGCACAACTTCTACTAATTCACTCTAGGTAATTAGACTACTCTAGGATTCGAACCTCCTCAGGTCACTTTAGTAATGCACATCTAGCATGGCACCTCATGCATACATGCCGAACTCATACTCTTTTATCGTTTCTTTTCCGGTGTTCGTGTTAACCGCAACAGAGCCCGAAGAAGGTGACCACCCGGCTTACGACTCCACGCAAGATCAGGATCAACCCAAACAAGGCAAGCACAGCTTGTTGCATTTCTTTCTTGTCGTTGTTCCCATGCCTTATCTTATTATGTATGCGTGTGATGAAATGCTTGTTTAAATCGCTGTTCGGAATTCGCAAACTAGCATGTGTAGGAAGGGTCGCTCTGTGGAGAGTCTTAAGGGTTGCCCTAATCACCTAAATTTGTTCGAGTGAGGTGTGAGAACCGAGAAGGTGCACGGTGAATAAAGTTGGTATTTCACGATGCCAACCTGAGGTGACTTCATCGGGCACGATGAATAAAGTTGGTGTTTCGTCGTAATACAACCTGAGGTGACTTCACCGTGTTACCTGAGAGTCGAGGGGAGGTTCACGGTGAATAAAGTTGGTATTTCACGATGCCAACCTGAGGTGACTTCATCGGGCACGATGAATAAAGTTGGTGTTTCGTCGTAATACAACCTGAGGTGACTTCACCGTGTTACCTGAGAGTCCAGGGGAGGTTCATGATGAATAAAGTTGGTATTTCACGATGCCAACCTGAGGTGACTGCATCGGACACGATGAATAAAGTTGGTGTGTCATCGTCATACCAACCTGAGGTGACTTCATCGTGCTCCTTTCCTGTTTGGATCGATTGGATTTGAATCATGAGCTATCTTGTTGGCTGGAATCGGTCAATTGGATTCGAGGGTGAGTTGGATATTGTGTTGGATTGTGTTCAGGACTTGGATTCGAACTGGATATCGGCTTGGATTGTTATACCTGAATGTTCATTCCCTTATGTTAGAGGTTTACTTGTATATTGTTACTCTGAGAAGCATTCATGTCTAATTCGTTGCTGTACTAGTATGGGTAGGACATTTAATCAAGCACGGATAAGTCTTGCGAGTACTTTGTACTCACCTAGGTTATTCCTAGAGCTTGCAGGTGAGCCGGTGGTCGAAGGCTATTTCGATGACGCGTAAACTTATGGTTTCCTTGGTTAGCTATTCGGCTTTTGGGATAGGTGGTAACTTTTGATCAGCGGTCAATGTGCCGCTGTGGGACACTTTTAATTGCTTCCGCTGTTGTCTTAAGTACCGTACTCGGATATGTTTCCGGCTATGCCGAATGATGTAATCTTAATAGTCCGATGCGGACAACTAATTTATTATCGTAATGTAGTGCTTTGCTGTGATATCCAACTTGTTATTCAGGCTGCCCGTATGCAATGCGTGTATGATATGAAGCGTATAGGTACGCCGTGAAGGGTTACTGTTGTTCCCCTTTTTACTATGTCGAGCAGGAATCGGTTGAGTGACCCGCTGGCTGAGATGCTGTGCCGGCCAGGCAGGGTGTGGGCATGTTCTACCGGGCCTTCGGGTGACCCACTAGCTTCCGAGCTAGGTTAGGGTGTGGGTAGAATCGCCGGGCTCCTCCGACCTTGCTTTGCGTGGTAGGATCCGGGAACGGCTCTAAACCTTCACCGGATCAAGGAATCGTATGTGGTTCGGGGAAGTCTTGTCGCTTCCGACCGGCTCGCGTTGTGCAGGTGTCGGATCACTCAGCCTCGGTGTGTACGGCGCAGGTACTGTGCCACCAGGTCGACTGGTCCTTCGGCCCTTGGCGACCAGTCGTTCCCCTAATCATATGCAATTCCGGGTCCGTGACAACTGGGGCTTCTGGATGGCTTCAGACATCATATGCAATTCCGGGTCCGTGACAGCTGGGGCTTCTGGATGGCTTCAGACTTCTTGGATCTCACTTGACCTCCTCCCCCTTCCCCCATGGGATTGCTGATCCTTTTACAGGGGGCTCCCCGAGTCGTACCGGACATGGACTTATGCCCGAGTAGAACTCTGGCTTCCTTAAACATCGGAATTGACTTCCTAGTTTAAGGGGTGTCCTTCCTCCTTACTGGGAGTTACCATATCTCCTGAGATCCTTATTGGACACGTATTATACTCCGATAATCCAGGGACTCATATACGGATACCTCCTCATATACGGGATACTATACTATCTATCGTCATCTTCAATGCAATGTTCTTCTTGAGTGAGGAGGATAGGCTGTGCTTGCTTTCCTGCTTGATCTCTATCTCATGTGTTAGTATCCTCCCAAACACTTTAGTGGGCTTCATCTGATCAAAACCATTCTTCTCTTTCAACATCAGCACAAGAGTTCTGTAGGGCTTTGGCAGCACTGACAGAAACTTCTTGATCACATCTTTATCATCTACTCGGTTTGATCCAAGAGCCCTCAGCTGATTGGTGATGATGGTGAGTCTTCACCATGTTCATACTCAAACCTCTCAAGCTTTGATTCCAGCAAGCTTCTCTTAGACTTCTTCAGAGTGTTGCTGCCCTCATAGATTTGCTCTAAGGTGTCCCAGATTTCCTTGGCAGAGTCCATGGTGCTGACCCTATTGAAATCATGTTTTTGGAGACCCATGAATATAGCTGTGGTAGCCCTTGCATTATTTTGGATATTTCTCTTGTCATTGATGCTTGGCGTTATGGTGTCTTCCAACTTGTAACCTGTATTCACAACTTTCCAGACATCTGGATCTATAGCGATAAGATGCATTTGCATCTTTCTTTTCCACAAGGCATAGTTAGTTCCATCAAAGACAGGGATTTTACCCTCATAGCCGGACATCCTTTAAACTCTAGCTGTTAGGCCAATTCAAAGAGCAACCTGCTCTGATACCAATTGAAAGGATCATAGGCGCCTACTAGAGGGGGGGTGAATAGGAGGCTAACCAATTTCAAACAATTACTTTAATTTATCAAGTTTAAGGCTTAACAGGTTGAAGGGTTTAGCTAGCTGTGTGACAGGTCAACTACTCAGGCAGTATTTGATATGTAAATTAACACACAGCTGTCACACAGGTGGCTAACACAGGTAATCTAAAAACTCTAAGCAGATGTATAAGACAGATAGCTGTGTAACAGGTAACTGGCACAGATATGAGACAAGCAGTAAGGCAACTGGGACACAGCTAAACTAACATAGGCAAAGAGTAAAGATCACAGTTAGATTATATATATTAGTGAATCACACAAGCATGTAACCAGATGAGCAAGTAAGTGCAGAATGAAAAATACTCAGAGAGACAAGAGATTTTTCACTAAAGTTCCCACTCTTTTCAGAGAGGTACGTCTCCATGGAAGAGGCTACTCCAAAGAGATAGCCAGCACTGAAACGCGCTTGTTCTTCGAGTACCTGAGTTTTCAGGTCTCTTTCTTTTGCTTGTGGAAGTCTTTTTGCCTTGCAGCAGGTAGACTTCAGATAACCTTCACAGACTACTGAACCAACCCACACAAGCTTGGGTGGTCACAGCAACTCCTACACCTGTCTAGGAGTAGACACTCTAAGAAAGAATCTGCAACAACAACTCTTGGAGGAACCAGTGCTCTCTGCTCAAAGCTCTAACTCTCTTGAACTAAGACTTAGGAAGTTTTGCTTCTATTCAGGAGAAAAGATGTTTGCAATGGTAGAAAAGGATTACAAAGGTTTGGCAAAGGTTTCGGTGACACAGGTGAAACCCTAACTGACATAGCCTCACTACTCAGCCCGGTCTTGGCACATTACATGCCCTCAGCACACACAACTAACTCTAATGCCTACTCAGGAGAGAACCTCCAACAGTCTTCTGATTCGGCAGACAAACTATTGCAGTCCAGTTCATTTAGCATTTTTAAGCTCTCTCCTGGCACAGAGATGTACCTGAGTCATAGAGCGGTTGTTCACCTGTGACACAGCTGTGCCACACAGGTAACTTTGGCTCTAGGGTTTTAGGATCTAGCACAACAGTGTGCTAGCACAACCCAGTTTCATACTTGTGCAAAACTGTTGTTACAGGGCCACTGACCTCAAGACATCAGTGCCACTGTCCAACACTCTGAGCATTGAGCAAAAGAACCTCCAAAAATCATTGCTACTTCATACCTCTTGATAGTATAGGTGTTTCCTAAGGATTCAAGAAAACTAGCAAACCTAGGCTTCAGCTTCCACCAACTGTAGTCACGGCCCTTGACACATCAAGTCACCATCACCTTGCTTGCAACTCCTTGCACAACACCGGCTTCTTCACAGCTATGGCACAGCTGCCTAGCACAGCTATCTCCTTGTTCTGGGAAACCACCTTTGTACTTTTGGGTGGTCATCCTTTCATGGATGAATCCTCTTTTTGGAACCTATTCATCCTACTTACACTCATTGTAAACATTAGATTCTAGTCTGGGTTGCCATTAACCATCAAAACCGTTTAGGGGCCTAGATGCTCTTTCAAGTAGCAACTGGCCATGGCGTAGGGGCGAGTGGCGGGCGTGCGTGGAGGCTACTGGCAGAGGGTCGGGGATGTGCGCTGGCCGTGGCACGTGGCGGTGGGCCCTAGATCTGATCGCATGGGTTGGGGTCCAGCATCCTAGATCTGCCCCCATGCGACAGGCAGATCCAGGCTATCTTGGCGTTGCTATTGGTGAGCGTGCTGACCTACGCGGATGTAGCGATGCGATGGCCTAGTGCGAGTTGCAGTGGTTTGGCAACTGCATGTGGTGGTGTGCATGCAAGAATGGGCCCTTGGGCCTGTTCCAGATCGAGCTGTGCGGAGGTGGCGTTTGCTCCAAATCGGGCTGTGCGATAGGCCTTGTCGTGGTTCCTGTGGAGGTGGTTGCAGCGTGCGTGGCCTATGGTTGCCAGGTTGGGGTGGAGAAGCGGTGTTCCAAGAGAAATCCTTGTCTTGCTCTAGCAGTATCGGTGACGATGGTGCCCTTCGGTGCCGTTCCCTTCCTTGGAGGCATCGTAGAGGAGCTCGTTTCCCTCCATCTCTTGATCTCCAAGTGAAAACCCAAATCTGATTCTATCGGATTGGCTGACGGCGGCGTTTTGATGTCACTCCCTTCTTGGAGGCATCGCCTTGGAGACCTTGATGCTTGTCGTGGTGGTTACGGAGGCCAGAGGTGATGGGGCAGGCATGGGGAGGCCAATCGATGATGCGTATGGATGGTGTGGTGACTCGTATAGCAACAACGATGATGAGAGCAGTGTTTGGGTCACGGCTTGGGCTTCAGAGTCAGCTAGTTGGCATTATTGTTGGGTCTTCTATGTGTCGTTTTGCCATGTTGCAGTGAAGTCAGAGCTGCCATATCGTGGTAGACGACAAGGCGGTGACGATGACTCGTGGATGGTGGCTTCGGTGGACGGCACCTCCCATGGTTACGGTTGACCCAGTCAATGCAAGCCTCGCGTATTTCTCATAAGAGGCTCGTCGTCAAAATCAGAGCTGCCTTGTTGTCGGCACGGTGGCTGATCTCTGTGGCTTGGCTTGCATAAGTTTGGTGTGGCGTTGTGGCGACCGGTGTTCTGGTGGTCGTTCGCGGTGAATTTGGAGTCGCCGGTTAGCTGGACGATTAGGCGATGACGATGACGTTCAGGGTGGCTTTGGTGGATTGACCTTCTCAGTGTTGCGTGTAGAGTTTGTGCAGTCTTGGCCATATTGACCGGTGGTGCCTTGGGCTTAGTTGGCTAGGTTTGAGCATGTTTGTAACTTTTTTCGTCTAAAAGTTCTCTTTAATAAATTGCACAATTTTTTTGGCTTAATTAATAGATCAAGACAATTTACCTAAAAAATGTGTTGCAAAGGAAATTTCTTTTCAGTCGCACTTTTCTGTATTACAAATAGATCAAGACAAGGTTGCAAAGATATAAATTACCAAAGAGTTGCTGGCACCACACCCATATTATCCAATCACTATGAAATTTCAGAGTGAGTACTTGTGCTCTCTCCGGTCAACTTTTCCTTGTGTAAGTTAACTCTTGCCAGGATTCGGGGAAGAATTAGATCCTTACATCTTAAGTTTTGTCAAGATTAGCAACACCATAGCATGCATATACCGTAGTATTCCATCTTGTTGCCAATAGCGCTAATTCTTCCTCTTGTTGCTAGTAGGAACTTTGTAGTAATGTGGCTGTTATGGACTCCATGCGTCTTCTTAATGTAGAGGTTAGGAGATCAATAAAGTTTTTTTCAAAAAATGGAAGCACTAATTTTCATCTAATTGCAGGGTGTGAACACTTCTCATTATAAATTAAATAGCAACTTAATCTATTTTATATGCTCTAGACCAATATATACATACGTATGAGACGTGATAAGATAGGAACGCAAGTACTGTTCTAATATAACTGTATCTCTCTAACATCTTTTCCCATACTCATGGTAGATCAACAATACTGAGTTTGGAGAGGTAAAAATTATGCTAAACACGAGTTTGTGACTCTGTGAAGAAGTCTGCCAACTGAAACTTTAAAGGCACATATTGAAGAGCAACAATTTAATCTTGTACCTATGACCTCATATAAGTAGCGTTAACACCAATATGCTTAGTGAGCTCATGCTTCACCAGATCTCTAGAAATATTGATGCCACCTGTATTGTCAGATAAAAGAGGAGTTAGTGTAGAAACAGAAACACCAAAATCCTCAAGTAATCACCATAGCTAAGTGACCTTTGCTGTGAAAAGAGCCATAGCTTGCAACTTTGCCTCGACACTCTAACGATAAACAGTTGTCTATTTCTTAGGCTTCTAAGCAATTGGAGAACCAACAAGAAATCACAATAGGCAGAAAGAGACGACGATCAGCACAATCACCAGCCCAAGTCACATTGGAAAAGACGGCGAGAGATAATCCCATGAAGATACCGTAGAACACGATAAGATGACTATAGTAGAGCTAAGTGGGAGCAGAAACAAACTGACTCGGAATATACACTGGATACAAAATGTGAGGACGACTGACACTAAGATAAACAAGACTCCAAACAAGATGACAATGACTGGTGGGATCTGTAAGAGGCACAACATTAGTAGACCGAAGGTGAACATTAAGCTCCATGGCAGTCTCAGCAGTGCGCAGATTAGTGAGATCAGCATGATCAATAAAATCCTGAACATACTTCTCTTGAGACAGGAATAAGCCAATAGTCATAGAAGAAACCTCAATCACAAGGACGTAACGAAGAAGGCCCAGATCAGACATAAAAACTGCTCACCTCACTGAGACGGGCATTTACAAAGATAATATACTCAGATCATCTCCAATAATGATCATATCATTAACATATAGGAGAAGAAGAGTCTGGCCAAGCGTCAAGGTGTGGACAAAGTGCACATGATCATAAGCACTAGTTAAAAAAACTAGTTGCAATGATCATAGAAGAAAAGCACTCATAAAGAAAAACTAGCAGGCACGAGGGGCTTGGTTAAGCCCATAAAGAGAGTGAAAGAGCATCTAGGCCCCTAAATGGTTTAGATGGTTAATGTCAATCCAAACTGGAATCTAATATTTATAATGAGTGTAAGCAGGATGATTAGATTCCAGGAAGAACAGTCATCCAGGAAAGGATGACCACCCAAAAGTACAAAGGTGGTTTCCCAGGACAAGAAGATAGCGGCGCTGGGCAGCTATGCCACAGCTGTGAAGAAGCCGGTGCTGTGCAAGGAGTTGCAAGCAATGTGAAGGTTGCTTGATGTGTCAAGAGCCATGACTACAGTTGGTGGAAGCTGAAGCCTAGGTTTTGCTAGTTTTCTTGAGTCCTTAGGAAACATCTGTACTATCAAGAGGGATGAAGTAGCAATGATTTTTGGAGGTTCTTTTGCTCAATGCTCAGAGTATTGGACAGTGGCACTGATACCTTGAGGTCAGTGGCCCTGTAACAACAGTTTTGCACAAGTGTGAAACTGGGTTGTACTAGCACACTGTTGTGCTAGCTCCCTAAAACCCTAGAGCCAAAGTCACCTGTGTGACATAGCTGTGTCACAGGTGAACAACCGCTCTATGACTCAGGTACATGTCTGTGTCAGCGGAGAGCTTGAAAATGCTAAGGGAACTGCACTGCAATAATCTGTCTGCCGTGTCAGAAAACTGTTGGAGGTTCTCTCCTGAGTAGGCATCAGAGTTAGTTGTGTGCGCTGAGGGCATGTAATGTGCCATGGCCGGACTGAGTAGTGAGGCTACGTCAGTTAGGGTTTCACCTGTGTCAGCCTCCGGTGACACATGTGTCGGTCTGCCTGAGCCGGTTACCATTGTGCGTTGTGATTAGCTGTGTCACCGGTGACCCACTTAATCTTACGTGGGATGAGTGTAACGGTCAGGTGCCTATGGACCCTATATATAGGGGATCAGGGGAGGTCTTGGACCTCAACCTTTGCAATCTTTGCCAACCTTTGTAAATCACTTTCGACCGTTGCAAACCTCTCTTTCCCTGAACAGAAGCCAACCTTCCTAAGTCTTAGGTCAAGAGAGAGTTAGAGCTTTGAGCAAAGAGCGCTGGTTCCTCTAAGAGTTTGCGTTGCAGATTCTTTCTTGGAGTGTCTACTCCTGGACGGGTGTAGGAGTTGTTGGTGACCTCCCAAGCTTGTGTGGGTTGGCCCAGTAGTTTGTGAGGGTGATCTAAAGTCTACTTGCTGCAAGGCGAAAAGACTTCCACAAGCTAAGGCAAGAGACCTGAAAGCTCAGGTACTCGGAGAACAAGCATGATTCAGTGCTGGCTATGTGACTTTTATGCTTTGCCTGTGTTAGTTTAGCTGTGTCACAGTTGCCTCATTGCTTGTCCCATATCTGTGCAAGTTATCTGTTATATAGCTATCTGTCTTTTACATTTACTTAGGGTTGTTAGTACACCTGTGTTAGGCACCTGTGTGACAGATGTGTGTTAATTTACATATCAAATACTGTCTGAGTATCTGACCTGTCACATAGCTAGCTGAACCCTTCAACCTGTTAAGCCTTAATCTTGATAAATTGAAGTAATTATTTAAAATTGGTCAGCCTCCTATTCATCCCCCCTCTAGTCGGTACCTACGATCCTTTCAGAGAGCAACGAAGACGAAAAAACCATTCTCTGAGGAACAAAATACCCCGGTGGTGACTACATGTACACCTCTTCATGTAACTCATCATTAAGAAATATATTTCTGCAATCAAACTGAGAGATGGACTAAGCACAAACAGAGGCCACAACAAGAAGAGTGTGAATAGTGGTCATGTAAGTCATAAGAGAAGTCTCATCATAGTCGCGACTCCTGCTGAAAACCACGCGCCACAAGACGAGCCTTGTAGCACTGAAGAGAACCATCAGAACGGGTTTTAACCTTATAGTCCCACTTGCACGTGACGGGCTGGACTCATGAAGGAAGAGGGACGAGATCCCACATGTTAGTGCGCTCAAGGGTAGCGATCTGCTTTGCCATGGCATGCTACAATTCCTCATGAACAATAGCATTGCGATAAGAAGTCGGCTCGGCAAGAGCGACACCAGGAAAACCAAGACTGTCAATATGCGGACGCGGACAAGCACAAGGGCCATAGCAAGGAGAAGATGGCACATCAAGAGAAGAAGATGGTTCATCCGAAGAAGATGACCCATCATGAGAAGATGATTCATCCGAAGAAGATAGCCTAACAGGAGAAGCCAAAGAATCATCAATTCGCAAACGACGAGTATGGTAGAGAGGATAAGAGGGAACATTGCTAGGAGGGGCCTCACGAAAAGGTGCCAGTGGTAGAGACATGATAGGAGGTGCTCTGATACCATGTTAAAAAATAGCAATTTGATCTATTTTATGGGGTCTAACCCAATATATATGTATACAGCAGACGAGATAAGATAGGAATATAAGTCTTATTCTACAACTCTATCTCTCTCACACACGTGACTCGGGGGATGCCCTGGAAAGCTGCGAAAGCATTGACAGTCCATTGGTGCTGTTGTTGCGGTATCAGGAGCCGTTGATTTCATCATAGATGGGGAGCAGGTCGTTAGTGCGAGTAATTCGTGTGGCCATGACGCAGAAGATCACGGCAACAGGGTGTGCTGTGACCGCCCTTATAGCGGCTTTTGTCGGCGCAGATCCTTCTGATGCTCTCGTCGCGGCAGCATATGCTCTTGCCATATTTGGCCTGACTGGAGAGATCAGCATGGAGTCAGCAAAGGGACCTGCCACTCTGAGGATGCACCTCACTGATGCTCTCTACTGCCCCGACGAGCAAACCGTCACTTCTCGAGTCAAACTATCATAATGCATGTGTGCCGTGGCTATCAATGTTCAGGAAATGCGGAGTTTGGAGTAATGTACCATCTGACTTCACTTCGTCAGTGTTTTGAAACCATGAATCAAATCAAATTGGCCGTTACTTGTTCATGTATAGGGACTGTACTAATTATGTAGTTGCGATGCCAAATTTTTTATGTGCTCAACAAAATAAAGAGACTTGTTCTTGACCAGTTGGACCAAGGACAACTGCACGAGTGGTTTGTATGTTGCTGCTGGTGTTTCTGCAGTAACTTTGAGATGTCTGAATGAGCTGCCTGCTCCAATGTTTTGGTGAAAAGTAAAAGTTAAAAACGAGCTGAGTTTTTCGTTATGTGATAGTCACTACTAAAAATATCAAGATGATTCATAACTTCAAAACGACCGTTAGTTGAGATGGCCGAGTTGGTCTAAGGCTATGGTCGAAAGGGCGTGGGTTCAAATCCCACTCTCAACATAATTTTTCTCTTCCATAACCATACGAAATTCATCCCGTAACTCAAGTTCTTTTCTCACACGAGTTTGTGCACCCAAAAAAATATACAAATATACAAATATTTGAAACCAATTCCGGAATCGAAACGCCACATACAGCAAGAACCGGTTAGAGAAGTTATGACTTTCACCGACAAATTTCAAACAAGGCATATAATTAAGTACGCGTCACCGACAAATTTCAAACAAGGCATATAATTAAGTACGCGTTACAATTTATACTTATCTACCAACATCAGATTTCACCTAGGTGCGCCACGATATCCAGAACGAAGCGACGATTATAATTTTAGGGATTTTTCAGAATATTATTCCACAGATTTTGTTTCCTGTTTTCGGTGTCCTTGGGTTCCATGTATCCGGATCTGATATCAGCACCGTCTATTTCTTGAGCAATGCTATACTTAAAAAACCCTACAAATATTTTACTTGTGTGATAGAATGGATAGTAACAACTTACATGCACTATAGTTGGAAGACATATTTTAAATGAATCTGTTATTTCTTTTTTCTCTTTACTCACTTCATGTAAGTAAAATTTTGTAAAACTTTTAGCTAAGAATAGGATTATTAGGTGCCCGAAATAATTCCTCTTGGTAACGTTGCCACCACTGCCCTACTTCTCCATCTCCAGTGGCCACCTCTCCACATGCCTCCCCGTCGTCAGTCCTACTTTCCTATGTCCACTGGATCCCCTATCGTTGCCCACCACCACCTAACCACTCATCGTCGCTGCCATCGCCACCCTTGTCCTCGTCCTTCGTCCCTAACAACTGTTGTCATAGGGTCTGCCTCCACCACCCATGCCTCCTAACCCTCACGTCTCCTCCTTGACCAGCCCTCTGGCACCGGCCCACCGGCCATCTTCGTCGCCCGTTGTTGGTGACGTTGCTGCTCTGCCTCGCCAACGCGCACCGCCTCCACCACTGGTCTATCAGCCCCATCGGCTTCCCTCTAAGCTCTAGATTAAAAGGTTTTTGTGATAGCTAAACCTGAGGGAAAGACCATTGCTACCGTTAGTCAATAAATCCTTTTATCAAGTAGTGGGAAGGAGGAGTACGTGATTCTTCTCCTTGTCAGCAGCGACCTCTACGTCGATGTCGTGGGGAAGGAGGAGGAACAAATGAGGGAAGAAGAGGAAGATATCCACCAGACTCAATTTTGTTTTCAGGAAACTGAATAATAGGAAACGTGTTCGAGAAGGAGGAACAAATCAGGGAAGAAGAGGAAGATATCAACCAGAGTCAATTTTGTTTTCAGGAAACTGAATAATAGGAAACGTGTTCAAAAATACACGTAGGTTCTAACTGTTACCTGTTCGTGGGGGCTAATTTGATCACCTATTTCTGTCATCAGTTTCATTAGCTTCCCTGGTCATGCCACTCGGCGGGCGTGAGTCCCATACAAGTTGATTATGATAGCAACCGTATCGTCTGGAAGAAAAATATTCTGGTCACAACTACTAGTCAACATGGGAATTATGAGCCGGGCCAGGCCAATGGCTCTACGGACTGTTAACTGCATGCATGCAGTCGTGTGACCTTTGAACACCATCTAACATGTGAACATGTCTAAAAAAAAATAACATGTGAACATGCATGCTTTCAAGTATTGTAGCCAGCATGCATGCTTGTTACCGAGTAAAGATACTACGCCATCTCACATGCATGTACGGCTATGATGAGTTTATGACTCACACTAATATTGTTACCACTACTTATGAACTTTTAGTGATGATCACAATCAAATCGATCGACGCGCGTGCCGCGACTCATGAGATCATTCATTGAAACCAAGTAGACCATCTGCATCTCCAATGATCGAATTGAATCAGCATGCATGCATCTAGCTAGCTAGTAGTAGGAGGAACTCTTGTGGATGGTGAGGATGGCGAGCATGAGGTGGACGAGGTTGGCGAAGGCGGCGAGCAGGGAGACGATGACGGCGGCCATGGCGCGTTCGCAGAAGCTGCCGTAGACGTTGCACACCTTGCCCCACCGCACGTGGGAGTTGCCGCGCTCCCCGAGGATGCCGAACTCCGCCGCCGCGCCCACCGCCGAGAACAGCAGCGCCAGAACCAACAGGTCGCCGACCATCACCGGTACCACCGCGCTCCCGCTGCGGCACGCCGCCAGCGATACCGCCGAGAACGCGCACGCTATCGCGTTCGCCACCACGAAGTACCTGGATGCACGCGCGCCATATAAGAATTGGTTACTTTAAGTTCATATACATTACCGTGACACCAACTCTAAAAGAAGATCGATGCGCAAGTTCGGACCAAATTTAAAGAAGAGGTGCTCGAAGGAACACGTCTCCGGTTTATGTTTGATGGGTCAGAAATAGTACTTAGTACTTTGCTACGTTTGCATATCGTATTCAGCTTCAGAATGATCTTTCCAGAATAAATACAGAAATTACATCTACTAGTGCAGTGCAGTTCGTACGCTACGTAAAAGTGTGTACACCGAGAGTGAGGGACATTAGTGGGTGTGCGGTCTGGACGTCTAGTTTCGGGAGTATTCAATGCCTTCTTTGTAATCCTAGATCCCCGTCGTTTTCGTACTTATCTTTTGTCATTGTAGTTAGTCGTTCGTTTTTCTAAATCGGTATATATAATTACCCAGCTCTCGCTGGTCCTTGAGATGATTTGTACTGGCAACATCTTTAGCTGCAAAAGATAAACTTGGGAAATATCCGAGTACTAACTAATTAATTAAGCCATTTATAAGAAAAATATAGACCTCAAGCTAGCCGTTCTAACCAATGCTTATACTCTGTTCCCTATATGACCATTTTATTGAGAAAAATCTGCCGTTTTCCCGGTTAATAGTAGCCGAGCAAACAAGCATCCATCCATATCGATCATATCCAAACGAACATATCACATCTCTGCACGCAACTGGAAGCGCAGTTGATCGTCGAAACGAGTGGATACCGAGAGGAATGGACAGGACGAGAGAGGCAACACGTACATCTCTGATGGAAAAGAATCTAACGGGTAGCTGCTGGCTAGCTAGCTGGTTCAGTAAAAAAGAAGATATTACCGGATCTGCCGACGAATAATGACATAAATGTTAACCGAGAATATGATCTATAATAGATAATGATCTCGATGAGCCGATGAGCGTGCATGGGCACCCTCTCGAAATCTCGGCATCAATTTTCGCTTTTATGGAAGGCCAAAATCTGTGGTCGCTCGGAGTTGGACCTCATCAATCGATGAGGATGAGCACGTAACTTGTGGCCCAGAGTGCATATGATGGGCGAGCAGTGAGCTGAGAATGCATCATCTGATACTCCTATATCTCTTTCTGCAATAATGTAACGGAGGATCGAGCCACGTGGTGCTGCATTTTTTCTGCGATGCAATAATGTGGACTGAAGGAAATTGTTTTGTTTTGTTCTAGAAAAGATGTTTTTGGGATTTCTTCTTGGGTAGAAAAACGTCATTGCAGCTGCCATCACTCGCACCGCACTATTGTTGGGCCTAGCCGTAAACTTAGCATATAGAAGTATGTATACAAACTGCGAACGAGATGGGTGCGCTAAAGTTTTACTTTTATGCTTTGTCATTCTAAGGTCTGCATCTTTCTTTTTACTGTCACTGACCTAATTAATACTCTAAGGTGAGTATTGGAATAAGCTAGCTAACATAACGGGTCAAAACTATTCTATAGTTATTTTAGCTGAACCAAACACAACCTAAATAGCTGTCGTTTTAGACATTGACATGGTTTTTAATATACATCTTTGACAAAAGAAAAAAAAACTTTGACCGTTACTTATATATATATATATATATATATGTTAGTAAAAAATTAAAAAATTTATATGTTAAAAATATTTTTAATGACAAATCTAATGATATAATTTTTCATATCATGAATCTAAATATTTTGTAACCTATTAGTAGTCAAAGTTTAAAAATTTTGACTACACACTTTCTAAAACATTACCTAATTCTGAAGGGAGCTAGTATCAAATAGGAAATACTGGTACTTGAATTTATGTGAACTTATGTATAATGTTTACTAATAGTAATGTTTTGTTGATGACAAAATAATCAATTACACACCATGCTAATATTGAATTTCACTAGCCAGATATAGTGCAAAATAATTGAAAGCACTATGCAGCCCAAAGAGAGATATTGGATTGATACAGCAGGAAGTAAAGCAGGTTAATTAACTTAGTCGCCTCAAAAGTTATTGATAATTCTAATTTGTTGTGTTATCCTTGTCTATAGTACATTATAAAGGTTCTTTCTAGGTAGGAGAAAGAGAGGGCCTTGTTTGTACGTGGAACAAAAGGAGAATCGAGAGGCCAGTGGACGGTAGGAATCAGCTGGACAGACATGCACGACATTTCTTTCGTGCCATCCTTCTCATGAAAGTATCGATCCCTGTCGCTTTTTTTCTCAGCTGCATATCAGTGAGATTGCGCGATGATATCTACCAGAAAGGGCAGATCACTTACAGAAAACAGGAAGAAATGATGAAAGTCTAGAAGCATTTTTGCTGTGTCCGGCCGGACTCTGGAACGTCAAAACGAAATGTACTTGTTGCTTTCTACAGAAATGGCATATATACACGTACGTACGTACGTAGCCATGACTGGAGTACCGTACAGAGCACTAGACTACATGCAGAGGCATGTGTGACATGTGTCTATGCCGGAACTGACACTTGTTCACTTGGAAGATTCATATTGTAGTTTTCTAAACGGATGCTTCTTTACAAAATTCTGCTAAAGGATAGATCGATTTGGGATCATGCATGCATGTGCTTGACTGGGATCATATTAATTTGGAAGATACGTGTATCCTTATTTGTCCTATACAATGAGTATGTCGCTTTGCTAGGTAGTGTTGTATCTGAACAATAACCGCAAAAAATAAAATAAAATAAAATAGAAAAAGCAAAATGGAAAAGAAATAAAGATGCAGAGAAGAAGAGATATATATATGCAAAATTTAATGAAAAGAGCAGCAGTACTGTAATTGTACTAGTAGCTAGGACTAGAGTTGACTGATCAAGTAGTACAGAGAGACTTACACGAAGGCGGAGGAGTAGGACCACTTGGCCGTGACGGGCACCTGCAGCGGCGGTAGCGTGTCGGCGATGGTGACCTGGATGGTCCTGGTCTGACGATCCACGCCCATCACTACGGCGGCCACCAGCGTCGCTGCCAGGATGAACACCCGCAGCGCCACGCCGCACCCGTCCACCGGCGGCACCTTGCCACCGCCCGCCGCCGCCGCTGCACCCGCTCCCATGCAGCCCCGGCGGCTGTCGGAGGCGCCGCTCACGCCGTTGAAGCCGGGCTTCACCCGCGGCTCCATTGCTGCGCGCTTAGGTAGGCGGGCAGAATGATGTGTGTGTGTGTATGTGGCGGAGAAAGCGTGCGTTACTAGTCGAGAGAGGGAGCGATGGAGGTACGGTGGGTGGTGTATGTACAGGAAGGAATGAGTTGGGGGTCGGTATTTATGGTTGGACTAGTAATAGTGTACGTGACCCTTCATCATCTTTGGAATAAAATAAATTTACTTTGGAGTTTCAAAATATATTCAGGAGTTTTGCCTGCTTACATGTGATATTCAGATGATACAGATAGCCTAAACATAGCATGTTTAATATAAGAAAATATAAGGTATTGGCAAATGAAAAGAAGAAATAGACAAATAGTGGTTTACAGTTTACATCAGACTATCCTATTCCTAGCCAAGAGTCTATTGGTTCTGATTAAATGGCTTGATGAACCTTATATACAAAAAGAAAACAATTGGTACCAACATCTTTGGAAAAAAAGGATTTGATACCTGATGAGTTTTCCTTGTCAAGAGATTGAAATAGTCAAAGGAATAGTGATAGGATTCAACCATTAAAAGATTTCCCAAAAAACATCTAACACTGGAGCATCGTACTCCAGTAATAGATCAAAATTGTCATAAACAATTAGAAGTTCACAACATCTGGAGTTTGAGGTCGGTAAAAGATCACAATCAAAAATTTTAGATTTCAGGTGTCTACAGATAGCTACTTCTTGTGCTTCAGATTTAACCACTTGTTCTACTCCAGTTCTTAGCTAATGCTGATTCCATCTACATCACCACCATTTAGAACATCATGAGCAGTGAGAGATTCATTAAAAGTCAAATACTTAGTGAATTAAACTGGAATCAACCGAAATGGTCAGAGGTGCCAGGCTGTCACTTGATTTAGATCATTAAATACTTGATTTACTGAATACTAAAAACTTATGTCATCTCACTTCCCAGATTTATATTCCTCGTGCCCATTTCATGAAAGTTCAACACAAACCAGAGTGGGAAGAAGTGAGTGCAATTCAGATGGCAAGATCAAATGGCATAAAAAAATGTCACAATAGTGGATATACATAGTTGTTGCTCTCTGCATAAGCCACTCCATGTGTATCAAAATATAGGGCAGCTTTCTCTCCATCTTGAATGGTAATAAAGGTCGAATCAGTTTCCTGAAAACCATGAATGCAATGAGATCAGAATACACACCTACATATGGAATTGCTAAATAAGATCAAAATACACACCTCCACTACACTAAGACATCTCTATACATAATATTTTTTGTGTTTTTTCCGGTAGGGTCGATGTCAGTCCTTGGCTTGGCCAGAATCCTTGTTGTCTCCCTAGATACACCTCTAGATAGGGCGACGTAAAGCTGACCATGTGAGAAAACAGGCTCTGGAAGATAAATACCCACATTCGGTATTGTCTGTCCTTGCGCTTTGTTAACTGTCATCGCAAAACTGAGACGGATGGGGAACTGCTTTCTCTTGAACTTGAATGGAAGGCTAAGATCCTCCGAAGGGCTCAGTGGAATCCAAGGTATGAATACCCGCTTCCCAGCATGCTGGCCTCCCACAATCTCTGCGTCAATTGTGTTATCTTGAAATGCTCTCACCATCAGTCTTGTTCCATTGCACAAGCCATTGTTTGGATCGAGATTCCTTAGCAAAATCACTAGGCAGTTGACCTTCACTTTTAGAACATGTGGTGGCAATCCATTCGGCGTCAGCGAGTTAAGAAACTCATTAGGATAGAGATTATGTAGATCCTCCTCAACAGAGTCAAAGCTGTAGTATATCTTCTCTTGCCCAGGAAACTTGTCAATCATTTTAGCATTCAACTCATCAACATACTCATTCTTCGTGGCGAGGATAGCACGTGCACTCATGTAAGATGGTGAGCTGGCATTATGCTCAAGGGATGGAAAGATGTCATCAATCAACTTGTTAATGGACACTTCATTGGGAGCATAGGGAATAACAATTTCATCAGGGAGGCGCACATAATCATCACCTATCGATTCTTCAGTTTCATTACCGATCCTTAACAGAAACTCGGAGAACCATGGATCAGTTTGTGCCCTCATGTTGCGTTTGAGGCGAATCTTCCTAATACTTTCCCACAGGTAGGATCTTTGGAGGGTGGCATCCGTGATCTGTGCTCTTGTCCCACGCGGAACCGCAGGTAGGACCTGCCTAAAATCTCCTCCGAACACCATAATCTTCCCTCCAAATGGTGATGAACAACCCATGACATCTTGAAGTGATCTGTCAAGTGTCTCCACTGAGAGGCGTTTTGTCATTGCGACTTCATCCCATATTATCAACGACGCCCTTCGAAGCAACTCCGCTGTACCACTTTGCCTAGTGAAATTGCACATGCTATTCTCAGCGATGTTAATTGGAATCTTGAACCTAGAATGTGCGGTGCGTCCGCCAGGCATTATTGATGCTGCGATACCAGACGTCGCAGTTGCAATGGCAATTAGACCCATTGACCGAACTCTAACAAGCAATGCTCTATACAGGTACGTCTTGCCCGTACCCCCGGGGCCATCAACGAAAAAAACTCTGCCTTCCCTTCTCAGCACGTGCTCAATGATCTCATCAAATCCAGCCCGCTGCTCAGTGTTTAAAGACTCAAATAAATCTGCTTGCCCTTGCTCTACCTCTATTGACATTTCCTCGGTCAACTCCATCATGTCATTGTTGTAGGAATCACTTGTTCCGTCAAATTCCTTTAGTCCATAGCTCCTGATCGATGTCCTTCCCCATTGAATGTACCAAATCCCTTATGTTTGCAAGTACCATCTGTTCAACCAAGTGTTCATTTGTGTTGTGTCTTCGGAAATCTTCTGACATTGACTCCAAATGCTTGTCCCATAGCTCACGGATATTGGTAGCCTCACAGAAGACCAGGATGGTAGCAAAAAGTCTTCTTAGTGCACACGGCATCTGGAATGTTGCAGCCTCAGTCAGACAATCATCCAATGTGCTGTCAGACTCCATAAGACCCCTTCGTTCCGCCGCTTGGCAAAACGTGGAGCATGTGACACCTTCAACCGTACGAAGATCCTCAAACGAAGTTGCTCCACGCACATGGTTGAGAAGCACTCTCAAATAGTACCTCTCCCCTTCAGCCGGATGGGCAGCCACTATTCTGCCAATTTGCGACCTTTGTTTTCGGCTCTGCCACTTCTTAGGACCCTTTAGCCATCTAAACCATTCTGGAAACTCCTTATATAGGTAATTCCGTGCATAGCTATGCACCTGGTTCGCCTTGAAATACTCGGTGAGCATTGTCCGTGAAGAGGATTCGCGGCCAGCGACATCTTCCAAGTTAGCATCACCTCTGAACGTGACAGTATGCATGTCTGGGAGATGCAGTTGCAGCTGCAACACAGGAGGAGACATCTCAAATAGATCAAATGCATAAATCCTCCATACAGCCTCTGCTGGCCCTATGAATCTTGCATCTCTGTACTGACGGATCTCATTCACCTCCACCCCGTCGCTTGCAGAGTCAACAGTGAAAGATGCACGATCATGTCCTTTATAAATGTACTTGAATAGGTACTTGACTACCTTGATGCTAGAACACGCCTCTACGTTGATATGGCAATTATAGCGCATGAGCAATCCAGGATTGTAGGGGACCACCCATCTATTGTCCAATTCACAACGTCTGACCTTGACTCGACGACCATCATCCCTTCTCCAATAGATTGGATATGAGTCCTTCCCTTGCTGTGTAGATAGGCAGAACTGTCGAGGATAGCGGAATCTACATGACCCATCTATCATGCAAGCATTATCTTTCTTGAGTTCACCACATGGACCATGCATCATGTGTTTGATAACCAGAGCATGCAACAAAGGATACTTGTCCTTGTCAGGTATCTCAGCGGATATAATCTTGTCATATTGATCAGGATTCATTAACTTGCAGCTCGAATCCATGATCAATAAGAAGTGTTCATGAGGGAGGCCTCTCTTCTGAAACTCAGTTACATGGACATATGCTACAACCCGACCAAAATAGTGCTCCTTGAACATAAGGTCCTTTATATTCCGCAACTTTGCCTTGAAGACTCGAGCAACCAAGTCTGGTCGATCCTGTGGTGTCTGCCCTGGCGCAAGCTCAGCACTTATCTCATCCCAGTGGGGGTTGCACGTCATTGTTAAGAAGATATCAGGCTTCCCAAAGCGCTGGACTAATGCCATAGCATCAAGGTATCTTCTCTTCATGTCCCGGTCCCCACCATGGAAGGTGGCTGGGAGAACAATCCTCTTGCCCACCATAGACGCACGGGTCTCACCCGCAGCAATGGTATCGACGACACCTTTGTATAGGTCAGCACGTATGAGCTTCTGAGTTGATTCTTTTGAGAAGAAATCTAGCCTCATAGACTCGATCTTGATGTATATGTCAACAACAAACTGCTGGAAAAGCCGGCTTCCGTAAAGGATGATGTTAAATATTCCAACACGGGTCTGTAGCTTGAAACAATAATATTCTCTTGCACTGATATAGGAGCAGGACTCATCATCCTGGCCTCCATCTAACAAAATACAAACAACAATTAGATTCCACCATCATGACACTGTGCTAAAGAAACAATACTTGGTAGTTACCTTCTTCTATGGCGGTTGATGCTTCACGGTAAGGGTGCTCGTTCAGAGGTTCATCAACATAGGGCATGAAGCGATTCCATCCTACTTCTCCACCAGGGAAAAACAATGGATATGACAAAGGATCATAGCACCCATGGTATGCCTTGATATATTGAGGGCGACTTTGCCTACCATAAACAAGGACGCTTCGATCGAAACAATTTTGCGGGTCATTTCCTTCAACCCAGATTGCAGCTACCTGTGGTGCAGTGGGGGCATTGTATCATCGTTGGTCCAAAGTGATACATGTGTTAAGCGAGATTTTGTACTCATCAATGTTTGCCACAGATCCGATGCTCCTAAAGGTCTGCACATAAGGATTGGCTGCAAGAATACGAAGCAACTTTCTGATGAGATTTATATCAAGGTTAGGTGACCTCTCAACCCTGTGTGCTAGATTTGCGTCTGTATCATAAAAGTATAGCTGCAGATGACGCGGGCCGTGATCACCGGGCATCAAGGAGTCTAGCCGGTGGTAAAGTTGACCTTGTGCACGGAATGTGTATACACCTGATCTATTGTTGCAATACCGTTGGTCGAGGGTGACTCCAAGTGACGTGAAGGAAAAATGCGAGTTGAAATGTCGTATGTGCTCTCTAAAGTACTTTGCATCTTCATCTTGAGTTGTAAAGAGCCAACGTAGCTCATTGGGAACATTAGGAGTAACAATGTTGATCTTCCCAGCTCTGCTACAAAATCCTTTAGACTCATACTGGAACCTCTTTGCACCGCAGAACATGCAGTCAGGAACTGGCTTCAACACATGATGGCCTTCTGGCATGTTATGGTAGATACTGTCATAAGGATTATTGATTGCATTGGACATCACATGATCTGTATATGGCATGAAATAAGAAAACAACTGACTATTTTGATAAGTGGCAGATAGTGTAAGGAGGTAAAATTTCAGTTATCACAATAATAGCCAAAATTAACCACAAAAATGTGTAATGAAAAAAGAGATTCAACAAGCCATGTATACCTGGAATAGATGTTATATGAGTAATAGTGCTTATTTCAGATCCATGCAGAGTGAGTGATATAGGGGTATTGGCTGAAACAAACATCCTTTTAGAAGAAGAAGGCTCACTCGTCCCTCTAGAAGATCTCGTACGGTTGTGCTGTTTGTACTCACGGCTCCGCTGCAATCGTGATTCCTTACTCACTGGACTCATGCACGCTTTTCGTTCCCTGTCACACTTCCTTCTATGTTCGGCAGCAATAATTTCCATGGCTTTCGGTCCAACTGATGATAATTTGAATTGTAAAGAAAAATCTGTACAACTCGCAGGCCCTGAACATGGTACATGAGATGGTATCCCTAATTAGAGGAAGAATCAAGAAATTAACAACCACAATCCCATTCGAGGGCAAAAAAATATCGTATAGCGCTTACTGATTACTACCTGGGTTGACCATATCACTTGATGTCCCCAAAAAAGTGCTCTGACTTGAACTACCCATCTGTACAACAGCAGGATCGAGAGAGATAGGGGTCCCTATGCACGCTTTCCGTTCCCTGTCACACTTCCTTCTATGTTCGGCAGCAATAATTTCCATGGCCTTTGGTCCAACTGATGATAGTTTGAATGGTAAAGAAAAATCTGTACAACTCGCAGGCCCTGAACATGTTACATGAGATGGTATTCGTAATTAGAGGAAGAATCAAGAAATTAACAACCACAATCCCATTCGAGGGCAAAAAAATATCTTATAGCGCTTACTGATTACTACCTAGGTTGACCATATCATTTGATATCCCCAAAAAAGTGCTCTGACTTGAACTACCCATCTATACAACACCAGGATCGAGAGAGATAAGTGTCGTAGGAGCCATGTTAACGGAGCTCACTACATTTTCACTTTTTATAAATTGACTTGATTCTTGAATGCTCGATCTGAGTGGAGTAGTAAGGTCATGCCGACTCATTGGACCGCACATAGTAGAATCTTGAACTGAAAAAAGAGAAATTACACACCGGAAGGATAACTATTTTTATTTAATTGCTTTGTGCGTAGTTTTATGTTTTACCTGTGGCAAGTGCATCACACGGCGTAGACAACATATTGTTGTAACATAGTTGTAACCACTCAGTAACAAATGTTGATGAGTCTTCATTGGTAGAAGGAAGAGTGCATTGCGACGTAAGGTCATCTTGCATAGTCGATGAAATGTGGGTTGATGGATCTGCAACTGGCAATAATTTGCAATGAGTATCGAGAAAGGGGTAAACAGTGGAAAACATCTGGACAACTTTGTTTGTACCTGGGGAAATTGCATTACCCTTTGTCGATAGCATGTTGTTGTAACATGAATTATACCAATCAGTGACATTTACTGTTTTGTGTACCGTAGACCTTACTTTTCGTTTAAACTCTCGTTTTCTTTTAAGGTATTGATCTTTCTTATCGGTGCTCATTTGAGAGTATCGTTGTTTTTCGGCGAATTGTGTGTAGCTACACCGAGTCGACACAACTGTGCATAAAAAGCAATATAATCAAATAACAGGAGATATATATGCAAATTAATATGCTTCGTGGTTGGCTGGTGTATGCAGGAAACAAACCTTGAACCCTTTCTGATATTGTGGTGCCATGAAAATTAGATATATCACCGAGAGGGTGTCGTAGTTGGGGATCCTTATCAATGGAGGCTGCATATGAATCCATTGGTTTAGATGCACGGAGATAAACTAAAGACTGATATGCAATAATACACAACTTTTAGGTCTACCTGCTTCTCTTCTAGATTGTGGATCGATATTAGAGATATCACAAATGCCAACGGAGCTAGCTGGGAGAATCAGAAGAATAATTTTATCAACACTCCCGACACAATCATGAATGTCTCCTAATATGCAGAACCAATTAACTAAGCTCTGCTATCTCTACCTGGATTCCTTGTAGCACGTGGTTGAAAATTAGAGATATCACCAAGGGGGGATCGCCGTTGTTCGGAGACACCAAAAGAGCCAGCTTTGAAATTTAAAAAAATCAAACATGAACACCCCATGTATAACCAAGCAGAACAAGCTAGTCTGCATAATCAGAAAATTTAGAAAAGCAAATAAAATAAGAGAATAACAACACCTGCATGGTGCACATCTAGTTCCATTATGGCAATGTGGACTTCGATCTTCTCATCCACCCATAACCTGAAGCTAGCACTCATACACAAAGAACAGATAAGACTCATTTACAGTAACTACATAATTTCAGTCAACTTGCTTTAAGTAAATCATTTTATACATGATAAATTTTTTGAAAAAATGTGCAATCAATAGAAAAAAAGTGTGCACGCTCTCTCTGCTCCCTCCACGCACCGCAATTAAATATAAAGTATGATATACAGCTGCAGCTTGCTCTAAATCTGCAAAGGAACAAAGCAAAGGAAACGTTAATTGCATCCTCATTTGATGATATTTCAAGCATCCAGAATTAATGCTCCCTTGAAGATCACACATGCATGCACACTAAACAGATTTTCCAGGAATGGCACACCATATTTTTTCCAGAAGCTGAGTCAATAATTATAGCACACCATATTTTAGCAGCTATGAACTAAACCGAAAGCAAACATTGTACCCTCTCCACCACACTGGACCAGGTAACATCGTTAATCAAATTGGCATAGCTCAACTCCACCACACTGGACCAACTACCCTCTCCATTATTTGGTTCCTCTCCATTATATGGTTTTAGCATTATTTAGCAAAGCACTTGGGTTCAGAGGCATGCATACGATCGGTTTAAGCAATCGAATTCAAGACAAAATAGGGGAAAGATCGGATAAAATAAATTTAGAACACAAGCTGCTGCTAGAGGCTAGCAAATATCTCATATGCCAACACCTACTCAACTACAAAAACATCAACCACAGCTTAACAACTAATCATAGCATATGGCAGCAGCAAGAATAATATTAATTTAACATTACCACTTCCCCAGCTACTCGTGAAAGATGACCAAGAATCACCATTTAGGTATCAAATTAGGGGGAATTCAAGATTCCACCAAGGCAGCCTCAACAAAGCTATAAATAAAGCCCTAGACCTCAGTACACACATACCACACACCAAACCACAATAGAAGTAGCAGAAGGCCAATACCAGGAGACAAGGACAAAATCAGTAGCAAGGAGGAGCAGACCAAGAACAGGAATTAGGAGGAGAAGGCAAGGACAGGAGCCAGGAAGAGGAGGCCTAGAACCAGAATTCGGAAGGGAAGGGAAGTCCAAACACAATGCCTAGCTAAACCCTAGGAGTGCCCACCCGAGTTAATTAATCTGTAAAAACAAACCAAATATTGGCCAAACATTTAGCGAAAAGGAAGATGCTCGAAGTTTAGGCATAAATAATACACCTACCAGAGATCATCACAGAACATAGAAGGCAACTAATATATATATCTGTCCCTACCAGCATACAAATACCCTCAAGAATTATATCCATTATAAGGTTTAGACCAGGAATCAAATATAGAGATCTATTTTTATCACTTAAGCAACAGATATTCATCCATGCAAGATAAAAGATGGAATAGACTATGATAAAGCATAGTAATCTGTTCTTTTCAATTTAAAAATCTAATAGTAGAATAACAAAGACAAAAAGTAATATCTGCTCATATCTCTTGATCCAAGAACACAGGAACCAAAGCAACACATCAGAGATTTAGGCAAAATATATTTATTCTCTAGGCATGTGAAATTAAATAGCACAAGCACATACTGTACGCATGGTATTAGGATTAATTCCTAGATTACTGTTATTGAATCATGCACTCAACATGGTCATACAGAATTACTCAAGAGGAATCAAGAAAATTAGCAGGGGCGACGGCACGGCCTGGGGCAGGGGCGGGCGCAGCGGCGACGATAGGGACGGGGCAGGGGCCGGCGGCAACAAGGGCAGGGCGCGGCGGCGAGGGGGCCGGCGGCAACAGGGGCAGGGCGCGGCGGCGACGGGGGCAAGGACGGGCGCGGGCAGGGACGGGGGCGGCGGCGACGGGGGCAGGGACTGGCGCGGCGGCGACGGCAGGGCCGGGCGCAGGGGCGGGCGGCGAGGGGGCCGGGGTGGGCACGGCAAGGCGGTAGGCGCACGGCCGCGAGGGCGAAGGAGCGGGCAAGGCGGTTTAATCGGCAAGGCAGTTAAGGGAATAAGTGATGAAACGTGGAGTTGAATTAGCAGGGGTCCAAATTAAAACGCCAATCGTTGGATAAAGATAGATGAAAGGCTCAGATTGATTGGATTCCAGATTACTATTCCTTTTTATATTGGTACAGAAAGAGGTGGGGTTACCACGATGGGCATGGTTACCGCTCACCACCCTAGCGGGTTCTCTGGGTAATACGCGGAATTATTGGGAAGCCCATACCAACGGCACGGCCTTGCGACTGCTCGATCTGTTACGAATGCTTGGGATCAAATGTAGGAGAAATTTGCCTCCATCAGAAATTCATATCCTCTCCCGTTAATTCCTCAGTCCAAACCGTCCGAGATCCAAAGACTAAACAGTGGTCTGAGTGTGGCACATTCCTGTGCTTCTTTGTCTTTCCAGTAAGCTTTGAAGAGAATGAGATGCTTGGTACCCAAATCTATCATATCATCCTGGAATAACTCGTTCTCTAATTTATCAGACAGATACTCAATTTGGAATGGAGGGGCATACAAAAATCTATATTTGCGCAAAACGAAGATCAATATTTTAAGGTTCATACGCAGTTCACGGGTGGGTGTGTGCCGTACCCAAATGTTTGCTAGCTAGTCCAACACACCTCACTTAACTTTTTTCAGTGAATCAAGAGTTTTAGATCATGTACATGCCAAAACTAACTAGGGAACATGCCCTAGTTAGTGTTACAAAAATGACGCCCCACGTCGTTGCCCTGTGGTGGTGAGATCAGTTGAGGAAGAAGAGGAGCAACAGGAGAGGAGGGGGCTGACTGGAGGTGGAGGTTGATCGAGCGTGTGCAGGGTGGCATGGCAGCCCGCGGTGGTGGACGGCCTATGGGCGGTTTAGGCATAAGCGGATCCACAATGATGGTGGTGGAGCAATAGGAGGGGGATGAGCAAGGATGGGGTGAAGGAGCGGATCTGCGGCACTGACTGTAGAGGATGAGCTAGAGGCAGACGAGGAAGAGGATGGAGAGGGGGTGCTAGATCGGGAGTAGGATGACCAGGAGGATGTTGAAAGTAAGGAGGTTCCTAGAACTCATGGAGTAAGCCTAAATGGAAGGGAGTGGAGGATCGGTTTGAGAAGAAATTCAGTAGTTGGAAGGGTAAATGAATATCTTATGATCGGAGGCTGCAACTCAGCGTTGAAAAGCTTGCTGATGTTCATGTTGTCATTTTTTGAGATACCCAAAGGGATACACATACAGTTAGTTTTCTATCATTCTAGATTTTTTTGGCAAAATGATAATAATAGAGGAAATATGAACTCACCAAATGGACTATCATATGCCAACCTAGAGATCACAGGGGCTAGGCATTCAAGACCTCGATCTAAAAAATAAATGCTTTCTCAGCAAACAGCTCCTCAAATTGCTTATTAAAGATGGGGTGTGGCAAGAGTTGTTTTGAAATAAACACCTAAACTCCAAAACCCTCATGCAGGTTGAGTGTAAAGTGGGTGATTCTTATTTTTGGGTAGGACTGATGAAGGTCAAACATCAATTCCTTCAGTTGGTACTTTGTTGGCCAATAATGGCGTGGCGATTCCTTTCTAGGAAGACGTATGACTCGATGCCGTCCCTCTCGATGAACATCCCCGCTTGTTCCATGTTGTCTGAAAGCAACATGCCACCCAGGTAGAGATTTTGAGCTCCAACACGATTAATCTCTTTCTAGTGGGCATTGATTGTCCCAAAGATCACTAAGTGGCTGAATCTTGTGGAGCGTCCAGTGTTTAGTTGACACATGAATGGGATAGGTTTCGATGGAATTTGCATACTTCTGGCAAATTTAGAGTGCAGTCTATGTATGCTCTTTTGTGGACACTCATAGCCATTTTCATCATAAATCAATTGGAAAAATAACCCCCCCCCCTAAAATTAAATTTTTTGTTTGGTACCTCTGCCATGGGGTTATCCTAACAAAGAATAATTTGTTAAAATGGAATTGAAAGGGTAGTAAATAATGTTACTTTTATAGCAAAAGTGAGACAATACAACACATTTTCTTTAATTGCTCTTTCAGTCACCTAATGTGGCAAACACTATTCATGGCTTTTATCTCTGCCCCCCTCCCCCGCCCCCTAAACATGTCTAATATATATTTAGGAACGGGTTGTCGGGTTTGGATAGTCAACTTAAGGTGCAAATTCTAATAGGAGTTTGTGCTTTATATTGGGCAATTTGGAGTTGTCACTAATGATTTGGTTGTTGATAAAAAGAAAGCTTTTAACTTTTCTAGGTTGTCTGGCTACCAGCTGGCTCCATATGTGGTCCTTACTGTGGCGACCGGAACAATAGTGTTTTTTGGCTACTGGATGCAACCTCTTGGAGAAGGTAGCGCGGGGTTTTTTTTTCTCCCAATTTGGATGGCGGCATAGCAATAGGCTTTGGATGCTTGATTTCAGTTTTGGTTTTGCTTTTTTTCCTGAAACCACAGGGGAGGCCCCATAGAAATATATTAAAGAAAATGAATTATGTACGAGATATATACAAGGTGAAAGGACCGAGGATGCCGACTAGAGGGGGGTGAATAGGAGGCTAACTGTTTTTCAATTGTTTTAACTTTGGTTATCAATTTAAGCCTTAACAGATTGCTAGGATAAGTTAGCTGTGTGACAGGTGAATGACACAGGCAATATGTGATATGCAGATTAACACTTAGCTGTCACACAGGTGTCTGACACAGGTAAGCTAAAACCTAGAACAGATAATCAAGTTAAGCAGCTGTGTAACAGGTAGCTGGTACAGGCAAGAGATATGATATTCAGCAACTGAGACACAGCTATGCTAACACAGGTGTAAAGGTAATCAATCACAGATGAACAAGATATGAACGATCAACATAAGCAGGCAAGTCTAATGAACATCTAAAAGCAATGTAGAAGGCACTCAGAGAGACAAGGTGTTTTTCACCGAAGTTCCCTACTCTTTACAGAGAGGTACGTCTCCGTTGGAGAGGCTACTCCGAAGAGATCGCCATCACTGAATCGTGCTTGTTCTCCGAGTACCTGAGTGGTCAGGCCTCTTCCTTTGCTTGTGGAAATCATTTAGCTTTGCAGCAGGTAGACTTCAGATCACCTTCACAAACATCTGGTTCAACCCACACAAGCTTGGGTGATACCAGCGACTCCTACGCCCGTCTAGGAGTAGACACTCCAAAAGTAATAGATTCAGCAGCAACGACTCTTGGAGGAACCAATGCCCTTTGCTCAGAGACTCTAACTCTCGTGAACTAACACTTAGGAAATTTGGCTTCTGTTCTGAGAGTAGGAGGCTTTACAACAGTCGAATATGATTTACTGGATTGAGCAAGGTTGAGATTGAAGACCTCTCCTGGTCCCGTATATATAGGGTTCACAGGCACCCGACCGTTACATTGTTGCCACGTAGGATTAAGTGAGTCACCGGTAACAGACACCAGTGACACAGCCAATCACACCGCCCAACTATAACCGGCTCGAGCAGACCAACACCTGAACTGATATATTTTTATTCTGATGCAGTTATAATAATCAGAGCATATGAATATGTATCAGGGCACAGATTCTGACTAAACATGTGTATCAGAGCAAAAGTTCAGAATAAACATATGTATCAGAACAAAAGTTTCATAGAGACATATGTAACAGAGTAAGGCTCAGAAATATGTGAGGAAAAGAATCATAACATAGTGAACATCATCCACACATATCAAAGATAAACATTACTGCATCAGAACATAAACTTAGATAAATTGTAGTCAAGACAGAAGAATCAGAGATTAAAACAAGTCTTGATACACCAAAATATATGCTCCCCCTATATCCAAAATACTCTCCCTCTTATATTTCTCCCTCTATACTATATATATTTCTCTGATATTTCTCCCCCTTTGACACTAAAACACCAGAAAGGGGTGAGGAGAGGGAACATTCAGGGAAGCTTAGTCTTCAATAGCTGGAGAACTTCTGAAAGCTGAGACTGCATTTGATCAACTTGTGATTGCAGACTGCTGACTGCTTCTCTGAGCTGACGATTCTCTCTGCGCAGAGTTACAAACTGAGTTGGCATGATCTTGTTCTGATAGGCTCTGCCTGCTACTTGAGACATAAGAGAGGAGGACAAAGTGCCATCTGCAGCCACCTGTGTCACAGATACTAACTCAGCTGAGTCAGCTGTAGGAGGATCAGCTGTGACACCGGTAGGCACATGGGCTTGGGCAGCTGGCACTGGAGGAGCAAGCATTTGAGGAGCTGTGGGAGCGGCTGTGTCACCGGGAGCTGACACAGCTGGATCAGGTGAATCACCAAATAAAGCAGGCACAGCAACCTCATCAGGATGGTCATCAACCTGAGGCCTGAGCTGGGTCTTTGAGGTCTTCACTGAGGTGTCAAAAGTTGATTCTAGAAGACCTGTGCGTTGAAGGATCATGTACATGATGTAGGATCCATACCTCAGCTTGGCTTTCTTGTCCTTCTGAACAACATCTATCTCATGAAATATATATTTGGCCACATCAAAATGTTGGTTCTGTGCAATATGCACTAATACCTGCCAAACTGGGTTGTAAACGGCATCTGTATTGCCTCCCTTGGGCTGAAGAGTAACATTCAGAATCTTGACCAGATGCTTAGCAGTGATAGTGATGCTCTTGAAGTAAACATGATCTGGAGGGGCATTGGCAGGGAAGAAAAAGTTTCTGGGATAAAATTTTCTTCTGTCAGCATTGAAGACTGGCTCTAACTTGAAAAAATTTGGCATGTCAGGCTCCACTGGTGCATGTAACAGGCTGTTGAACTCTGGAGCTGTTATTGATAGCAGCTGACCTCTTGTTCTCCAGAGCATGACATCCTGGTTTTCTTGTTCTATCCACACTATGGCATAGAATTCTTTAATGACTTCAGGGTCATATCCTTGTTGCAGATTGCAGATAAACTCAAGACCTAAGGCTTAGATCAGAGATGGAAGAGACCTCAGTCTTGTATCTGTTAGAGCAGACCAATCAATGGCCTTGCAATCCACAAATCCCTTGGAAGATAGGATTTCATGATAGACACCTCTTTGATGATCATTGTGAAATCTGGGGTCTGTACAGTCTGGTTCCTGGAATTCCTTATCTTCATTGAAGTAAGGGCAAGTTGACCTCAGTCTGATGAAAGCACTTGTGCTCATGGAGGCAATCTTGCTCTTTGACCTCTTGGGGTCACTCTTGGGAAGCTTCTTTGCTGCAGCTCTTAAAATAAATTCCATCTGATTTGCCTCAGTCCTCAGAGCATAGGAGAAGATATAATGATACTTGGATTCTAGATCCTCTTCTGCTATTGAGGGATTGGGCGAGCTGTCCTCTTGTTCAGCTTCCTTTTTTGGTTCACTAGCAGATTCTGCGCTGGGGGATGAGCTTTCAGCCTGGTAATCTTCATCAGAATCTACTCTTTGTGCTCTTGGCCTGGGTGGAATTACTGACACTCCTCTGTCATCATCGGATTGACTTTCTGAGCTAGCTTCTGCTTCAGCTGAGCCATTTGCCTATGCCACAGGTGAGGACACAAGAGCATGAGAAGTAGGGGCTGGGTCAGCTGGCGGTGACACCGGTGATGGAGACAGGTGAGGTGCTTGGGCTTGCATATCTTCTGCCTGAGACACAGCTGGCTGAGGCAGCTGTGGACTTGGTGATTTGGCAGTTTCTGAAGGCTTCACAAATCCAGCCTTTGGAGATGTAGAAGGCACATGGGCCTCTTTGACAGCTTGTTCTTCGGCCTCAGATACCAGAAATTGGGAAGGAGACATTTGTTTCTGGACATCCAGAGAGGAAAGTGATTCGACACTTGTAGAGCTGTGAGTTCTTCTACTCCTCCTCTGATATGTCTGCAGGTCAGACTTAGCTGGGCTAGCCACCTGTGACACAGGTGGTGGCATCTCCTTCTTTAATTCTTTTATGGCTGCCTGCTGTTGCTCAAACTGATCTTTGACTGATGGCTTGGAGCTCTGAGAGGTTTCTGATATGATCTCAACATCTGCCTCTGGCTGCTTCTTAGCTGGAGGCTCTTCGGTGACCACAACTGTGTTAGATCTCTTTCTCTTGACACTTGGTGCAGATGGGGCTGCCGGATCTGGTTTGGGATTGGATGCAGCCTGGAGCAGAGCCTGCTTGACTTTAATCTCAGCTTGCATAGCTGTTTTCTCAGCACCCCTTGGCATGTTCTTGATCTTGCCTAGCAGCTCATTTAGCTGTAGAATTAGAACGTCTTCTGAAGTTTGAGCTTTGACCCTTGATCCTGGAGCAGGTGAAGGAGTAGCTGGTCTCTTTGATCTGAAATCTAGAGAGAGCAGGCCTCGTTTGAGTCTGATCTCAGCTTACAAAGCTTTCTTGTCAAGGCCTGAAGGCATATTGTTTACTCGCTGGACCAGCTCAGAGATCTGATAAACCAGGTGATGATCTCTGGCATCTGTATGAGTTAATTCTGTTGGTTTATGAGATCCTGCTGGCAAACACTTGGTTGAAAGATTATCCTGCTTAGGGTTAGCTTGGAATCTTGCACACATGCATACACTTAGCATTATATCTAGCGTAGATGCACATAAGTATAGCAGAGAACCTATCATGGATCTAAATTCTTTCTGACCGGCAGACTTACCTTCAATGTTTAAGTCCAGATGACCATTTGTTTGCATGGGAGTATGAATAGACTTTGCATCCTTCATGCCAAACTTGGTGATGATGTCCTTGGTGATCTTTTCTTGAGAGATGAAAGTTCCTTCCTTGAGTTGTTTGATCCGAAGTCCTAGGAAGTACTTGAGTTCTCCATCCAAAGACATCTCAAACCTTTTGGTCATCATCTGGCTAAACTCATCACTCATGGAGCGGTTAGTACTGCCAAATATTATGTCATCGACATAAATTTGGCACACAAATAAATCTTTTCCATTTTTCTTAGTGAATAGAGTTGTATCTACTAAGCCCATTTTAAATCCATTCTTGATCAGAAAATCTTTCAATGTGTCATACCATGCTCTAGGTGCTTGCTTTAGGCCATAGAGTGCTTTGTGCAATTTATAGACATGATGTGGTTTCTTAACATCTTCAAAACCTGGTGGCTGTTCAACATATACAAGTTCAGAAAGTTTACCATTTAAGAAAACTGACTTCATGTCTATTTGGTAAAGCTTGATATTGTGATGAACAGCATAAGCAAGGAGGATCCTGATGGCTTCAAGTCTTGCCACTGGAGCAAAGGTTTCCCCAAAGTCCAGACCCTCCACCTGTGTGAACCCTTGAGCCACAAGTCTAGCTTTGTTCCTTACCACCTGTCCATTGGTGTCTTGTTTGTTCCTGAAGATCCACTTTATTCCAATCACATTATGATCATTGGGTCTTTCAACCAGGGACCAAACTTGGTTTCTCTCGAACTGGTTTAGCTCTTCATGCATTGTATTTATCCAATCAGCATCCATGAGAGCTTCCTTTATGTTCCTGGGTTTAATATTGGAAGCAAAGGAGTAATGTTCACAGAAATTAGCAATTCGAGAACGAGTAGTCACTCCCCTATTAATGGCACCGATGATGTTGTCTACAGGGTGATCCTTCTGCAGCTTGCTGATCACAAGGGGATCTGGGTTAACCACCTGTATCACAGCTGTTGGTGTTGCCTGTGACACCGGTGGTTCTTCCTGTGACACAGCTGGCTGAGTCAGGTCCTCTGCATCCAGTTGATCATTGGCTGGGTTGTACTCAAACTCAATATCTTGGACTCCAATGTCTTCACCCAGTGATGGAGAGAGAGGTTCTTAATCAATTGGTGAGGCAGCTTCCTCCTTGATGGTGGGTCTGATCTCACGAGTAGATTTCTTTTGAATGTCCTCATTCCCTACATCATTAGCAACCTGCTCTCCTTGGGAGCCATAAGACTCATCAAAATCCACATCTATAGATTCTTCAACAACCTTTGCGGAGGTGTTAAAAACTCTATAGGCATGGGAGTTAGTGGAGTAGCCAAGGAATATACCAACATCAGATATAGCTTCAAACTTATTGAGGCGTTTGCCTTTCCTAAGGATGTAGCACTTACAACCGAATACTCTGAAGTATGAGACATTAGGCTTGGAGTTGGTGAGCAGTTCATAAGGAGTTTTCTTGAGTAGTGGATGTAGATATAGCATGTTGATGGAGTGGCATGCAGTGTTGACAGCTTCAGCCCAAAATCTTGGTGAAGTCTTGTACTCGTCTAACAGTGTCCTTGCCATCTTTATCAAGGTTCTGTTCTTCCTTTTCACTACTCCATTTTGCTGTGGAGCATATGGACTTGAAGGCTCATGCTTAATTCCATGTTTATCCAGAAATGCTTCCACCTTGGAGTTCTTGAACTCTGTCCCATTTTCACTCCTGACCTTCACTAGATTTAGCTTCCACTCATTTTGAACTCCAACAATGAGATGCTTGAATTTCTTGTAAACTTGTGTCTTCTCCTTCAAAAGAACACCCAAGTATAGCGAGAAAAATCATCTACTATGACAAAACCATACTTGTTACCTCCCAAGTTTTCATATGTTGTAGGACCAAAGAGGTCAATGTGTATGAGCTCAAAAAGTGTGGTGGTGGTCATGATGGTCTTGGGACGATGAGCAGCTCTAACTTATTTGCCAGCTTGACATGCACTGCAGGGCTTGTCCTTCTCAAACTTTACCTTCTCTAAGCCTATGACATAGTCATGTTTGCTCAGTTTGTTGAGAAGCTTCATCCCTGCATGTCCTAGCCGCCTGTGCCACAGCCAGCCGACACTGGTCTTGGCCATGAGGCACCATGGAGCTGCTGCAGGCTGTTCATTGAAGTCGACAATGTATAGTTTTCCAAACCTGTATCCTTTGAATACTTGAGAATCATCAGATAGTTTGGAGGCTATAACCTCATCAGGATAGAAAGTCACTTTCATACCTGTGTCACATAGCTGTGACACAGACATAAGACTATAGCCTATCTGATCCACAAGCATTACATTGGATAAAGAGTGATGTTCAGATATGGTAATTTTACCAATGCCATTTACATTCCCTTGGATTTATCTGCATAGATCACATGTTTGCTTGGAAGATTTTCACTTGTGATCTCTACAAACTTCTCTCTGCCTCCTGTCATATGTTGTGTACATCCACTGTCCACAACCCCAGTCAGTTCCACTGGAGGCAGTGTCCTGCAAGATTAGTTATGGGATTTAGGCACCCAAACTTGTTTGGCTCCCTTAGCAGATTTACCATAAGCAGAAACAGCAGTTAATGGGTTAGCAGATCTATTTCTAACAGTGACAGCATTAGCAACAGATGATATAACATGAATCGTTTTTGGCTGTTTATCACCTGCAACCTTAGACAAAGGGATTAGCTGACTGTGTAAGTTGCTGGTGACATCGGTGGGTACACAGCTGTGTAGTATACCTGTGACACAGGCAACTGTTACCTTTGGAACCCAGATGGCAGGTAACCACTTTGTCAAATGCTTGTGACCTACATATTTAGCTACAAGTTTTCCTTTACTGTCTTTCTGCAGGACATAGGATGGGTTGGATGGAATGTTTACAGCATTCCTATTTCTCTGCATATGACCAACAAATTTATTGTCATTTGTACCTGCCTGTCTCATAAATTTAGCTGCAAGATTAAAGTTAGTGACAGCAGGCAGTTTATCTTTTCTTGCAGAAAAAATATAACCCAGGCCTTTTCGGCCATCATTTTTCCTTAGCATCTCAGCTCTAATCAGCTGATAATTTTGCATGCCAATATTGGCAGTGCATAGGCCTTTTCTCATAAGCCTCTTAAGCTCTTCAAGCTCCTCCTTGAGCTTGTTGTGTTCAGCTGCATCCACAGATTTAGTAGCAGTAGAGGTTGAAGCCTCTGTTGAGTTATCAATTACACAACCTGCGGAAGTTAGAACATTTATGCGACTAGCACAATTGATGCATGATTCAATGATAGTAAGAGCAGGCATAGGTGCATCAGTGGATATAGTAGAGGAAATATCAATGCACATGAAATGCTTTGCCTTAAGCTCCTCATGCTCTTTCATGAGAGATTCATGAGCTACCTTGAGCTTTTCATGGGCTATTTCCAGATTCTCCTGGTCTAGCCTGAGGTTTTTCCTGTCATCAGTAACCTCATCACATGAATCTCTCAGCTCCCTGAGTTTATCCCTTAGGGATATATTCTCCTTCCTCTCCTTGTCGTAGGCCTTATCTGTTCTTTCCAGAATGCCCATTAGTTCAGCATAATCAGGAAAGTCATCTTCAGTGAGTACCTTAGATTCTTTGGCCATAAGGCACAAATGAGTAGAAGTAGATGATGTCTTATCAGCCTTGGCGTTGATCTGGGAGCTGTGTGACCTGGCTGTGTCACAGCTGGGTGCATCAACCATGCTGATGGCAATTCCAATAACTTGTCCTTTATCTTCAGATTCTTCCTCTGAACCTGAATCATCTGACACCCAAGCCTGTCCAACATAGGCTCTAGCACTGGTCTTCTTCTTGGAGTAGGTTGGATGCTTGCTGTTGAAGGCCTTCTTCCTTCCATGAAAGTCCTTTTTCTTCTTGTATTGATTGTCCTTCTTCTTGCTTGGACAATCAGTAGCAAAGTGGCCCTCCTGGCCACACTTGAAGCACTTGTTGTCTTTGGACAGTTTTTTTCCTTTGAATCTGTCACTTGACCCAAACTGCTTCTTCTTGTAGAACTTTTGAAATTTCTTGTGAGGAGAATAAGCTCACTCTCTTCTCCACTGGTCATCTCCTCATCAAGTTCTTCACTGCTATCACTCTCAATTTGTGAAGTTGAAGCAGTGGTCTTCAAGGCAATGTTCTTCTTAACAGCTAGGGAAGAGCTTTGCATGCCTTCTTGCTTAAGTTCCATCTCATGTGTTAGAATCCTTCCTAACACTTCAGTGGGCTTCATCTGGTCGAACCCATCTTTCTCCTTAAGCATGAGGACAAGAGTTCTGTAGGCTTTAGGGAGCACTGACAGAAACTTCTTGATCACATCTTCATCTTCAACCCGATTGGAGCCTAGAGCCATCAGCTAGTTAGTGATGATGGTGAGTCTTGAAAACAGAGAGTTGATGTCTTCACCATGCTCATACTCAAATCTCTCCAGCTTTGATTCCAGAAGACTTCTCTTTGATTTCTTCAAAGTGTCACTGCCCTCATAGATCTGCTCTAGAGTATCCCAGATATTCTTGGCAGAATCCATGGTACTGACTCTATTGAAGTCATGCTCCTGTAGACCCATGAATATTGTTGTGGTAGCACTAGCATTGTTCTGAATGTTCCTCTTGTCAATCAAGCTAGGGGTGGTGGCGTTTTCCAACCTGTATCTTGTAGACACAATCTCCCACACATCTGGATCAATGGCGATAAGATGCATTTGCATCTTTCTCTTCCAGAAGGCATAGTTAGATCCATTAAAGACAGGTATTTTACCCTCATATCCTGACATCCTTTAAACTTTGGCTGTTAGGCCAAATCAAAGAGCAACCTGCTCTGATACTAATTGAAAGGACCGAGGATGCCGACTAGGGGGGTAAATAGGAGGCTAACTATTTTTCAATTGTTTTAACTTTGGTTATCAATTTAAGCCTTAATAGATTACTAGAATAAGCTAGCTGTGTGACAGGTGAATGACACAGGCAATATGTGATATGCGGATTAACACTTAACTGTCACACAGGTGTCTGACACAGGTAAGCTCAAACCTAGAACAGATAATCAAGTTAAGCAGCTGTGTAACAGGAAGCTGGCACAGGCAAGAGATATGATATTCAGCAACTGAGACACAGCTATGCTAACACAGGTGTAAAGGTAATCAATCACAGATGAACAAGATATGAACGATCAACACAAGCAGGCAAGTCTAATGAACATCTAAAAGCAATGTAGAAGGCACTCAGAGAGACAAGGTGTTTTTCACCTAAGTTCCCTACTCTTTACAGAGAGGTACGTCTCCGTTGGAGAGACTACTCCGAAGAGATCGCCAGCACTGAATCGTGCTTGTTCTCCGAGTACCTGAGTGATCAGGCCTCTTCCTTTGCTTGTGGAAGTCCTTTAGCCTTGCAGCAGGTAGACTTCAGATCACCTTCACAAACGTCTGGTTCAACCCACACAAGCTTGGGTGATACCAGTGACTCCTACGCCCGTCTAGGAGTAGACACTCCAAGAGTAACAGATTCAGCAGCAATGACTCTTGGAGGAACCAATGCTCTTTGCTCAGAGACTCTAACTCTCGTGAACTAACACTTAGGAAATTTGGCTTCTGTTCTGAGAGTAGGAGGCTTTGCAACGGTCGAATATGATTCACTGGATTGAGCAAGGTTGAGATTGAAGACCTCTCCTGGTCTCCTATATATAGGGTTCACAGGCACCCGACCGTTACACTGTTGCCACGTAGGATTAAGTGAGTCACCGGTGACAGACACCGGTGACACAACCAATCACACCGCCCAATTATAACCGGCTCGAGTAGACCGACACCTGTGTCACCGGTGGCACACACAGGTGAACCCTTAGCTGACGTAGCCTAACTACTCAGCCCGATCTTGGCACACTACATGCCCTTAGCACACAACTAACTCTGATCCCTAATATGGAGAGAACCTCTGATAGCCTTCTGACTTGACAGACAGACCATCGTAGTGTAGATCCCTTAGCATTTACAAGCTCTCCCTGGTACAGAGGTGTACCTGAGTCACAGAGAGAAAGACCACCTGTGACACAGCTGTGTCACACCGGTGGCTCTATCCTCTAGGGTTTTTCTACCGCTAGCACTACAGAGTTCTAGCACAAGCTAGTTTCACACTTGTGCAAAACTATTGACACAGGGCCACTGACCTCAAAGCATCAGTGCCACTATCCAACACTCCGAGCATTGAGCAAAAGAACCTCCACAGAACATTACTACTTCATCCCTTTTGATAGTACGGGTGTTTCCTATGGACTTAAAGAAACTAGCAAATCTAGGCTTTACCTGCCACCAACTGTATTCACGGCCCTTGACGCATCAAGCCACCATCACCTTGCTTGCAACTCCTTGCACAGCATCGGTTTCCTCATAGCTGTGACACAGCTGCCTAGCATAGCCAATCTCTTGTCCTGGAAACCACATTTGTACCTTTTGGGTGGTCATATTTTCCTTGATGATCCTTCTTCCTAGAACCTATTAAACCTGCTTACACTCATTGTAAACATTAGATTCCAGTTTGAGTTGCCATTAACCATCAAAACTAATTAGGGGCCTAGATGCACTTTCACAAGGGACAAAACAGCAAAAAGAAAACATAAGGAAACTAGGTTACACAAGCGAACTAAGCCATTGCGAAAGGGAGTTTACATGCTGAGACTTCACTCGATGCATAAGCAGAGTGGTGTCATGTAAGAAACCGTGTCATCAAGCCTTAAACTTAGGCCGTGCTGCCCGAAAGATCTTGCCATTGCGTTGGTTTCAAATGTGCCAACAAGCAAGCATGATGATTTTAACACAGAAAAGACGCCTATACTCGCAACGTGCAGTCAAGATAATGACCAGGCAAACAATTTAACCCTTTGTATACATCTACTCTTCCAAATTAAATGATAAGGTCTGGTAGGCACGCAATCCTTGAAGAGGTGGCAGTAATACCAGGAAGCATGAACACAGAAATTCCCCATACATAAGACCATTCGTTCATAGATGAGCTGCTCCAAGAGTAGTTGTCAAAGAGCTCCATAAGCTGGTGAAACTCGGAGAAGGCCTGAGGAGATAATGGGAGGTGGAAGAGTGTGTGTTTATCCTGGGTATTTCGATACTGCCAGAGGGACAACTACGGATCCTGAGCAAAATAGAACAGGTGCAGGAAGCGGTCACAGAGGAGACCTTCAGCCCAAACATCTAGCTAGAGAAGAACAAATATGCCATCACAAGGGTAGCAATGGGCAACAACCCAGAACTGATCAGACAGTTTCATAACATCCTGCCACACGAATGAACCACAAAAACATGCTGGATGCGGAGTTCGCGTGCCATAATGAACGGTTCAAATGATCTTTACCCAGGGAATATCGTAGCAGCTGTAAAATGTATGGAGATGCTTAAGAAGTAGCCCATCATTCTAATATGCGAGGTTGAGGATCCCAAGTCCGCCATTCCGTTTCGGTCGGCATACCATGTCCCAAGAAGCGAGAGATTGTCTGGTAGAGTCAGTAGAATTCCCCCTCCATAGGCACTGCCAACGAATGCGATCAATTTGCTTGATGATACTCGGTGGGATAAGAAGTTGGCAGAGGAAGTAAATTGAGATGGATGATAGGACTGAATTTAGCAGCTGCAGATGGCCCCCATATGATAGGAACGAAGAACTAGCCGTGAGTCGACGCTCCACACAATCCACCAACGGCAGGAAATCTGCTAACTTTGGCCGAGTCGTTCCAAGAGGTAAGCCAAGATAAGTGAATGGTAAACTCCCCACCTGACAGCCAATTCATTAGCCAAACTGCGCACTTGATCCGCGGGGATGTTAATAGGAATAAGAGAGGGTTTCGCTTTAGTGTATCGCGGTTTCTCCTATGTGAAATGCCAATCTATTTGTAACTCTTTTTTAATAAAATTTTAGACTATGTGTATCGTTTCGATGCAAAGATCAGGGGTGTCCACCTCCTTTTTCTGTAAAAAAGCATAAAGGGCAACACATCGACGTGTAGTGTCATTTCTTTAACAAAATACAGATTTTCAGCCCTAGGATCCATGTGTAGTGACCATCCTTTCTCAAATTATCCCAATGCCATCACCAAAATGGTACCAGCTACATCCCTACTGGCACATGATGCCTCTACTAGCATGCTCTCCGCACGTCGTGCATCTCCTCCCAAGCCCCAATTCCACCCAAAGCATGCTACGTACCATGGCCTGCAACATCGTCTTTGTCCCCGGCGCTATTGTGCCCACACTCATCGTCATTGTCGCACCACACCCCACCATTATAGCAGGAGTTTTGGTGAATCAGGAATCAGCAGAATATGTCATCAGAGACTTGCTGCTACGGAGACGGTGCTGGAGCACAGATCGAGAGGCAACACAATAATGAGAGAGTAAACAAAGAGTTTTTTCAGGTACGACGTATCCCGTAAAAATGTGTAGAAGTATCAATCAAATCTGGTCCTTCATTTAACATAAGTTGGATAAACTTGTACTTTCATTCATACGATTAGGTACAAAAACTTTATGTCATGTGCTCGTTCGACAAATAAGTTCATTTGGAACAGCAACGGCGAGGACGCTAGCAGAACCCACGACCATCGATAGGTTACCTACCTCGTGCGTGTCATTAGTGCATCCCCATCCTTATTCGTTAAGAAGACCCTAGAGATGAGATAAATTGACCAGCGCCGATGCTAAATTCTAAAAAATGTGATTGTAGATGTTAAGATAATTTTTTTTAAACACTACTGCTAAGCTTAACACCCAAATGTTAAGCTAAATAAAATAGGTGGTGCTAAGAGATATGGTAAAAAAAAGTGAAAAAGATTAATTTTCTCTAAATTATTGACTTGGCTCACTTTATACCTCAAACTATTTTTGGCTCAATTAAACCCTAAACTATTTAAATTGGGAGCACTTTACCCCTTGCTCGGTTTCTTGAAGGACAAAATCACACCTATTATTTTTGAAATTGTAAGGTAAGTATGTACATATAAATTTTTGTCAAAAGATATGACAATTTGTGACCTATAAAAGACACAAATTTATACAATACTAAATTTGTATAGGTTGCAGATGGTTAAATTTTTTAACCAAAATTTACACACACACACACATATATTACCCCACAACCTACATGTATGAATTTTTTAGATTTTTTCAAAATTTCTAAACATGATTTTGTCCGTCCAAAAATCGGCCAGGAGATAAAGTGCTCTCAATTCAAATAGTTTATGGGGTTAAGTGAGCGTAAAAATAATTTATGAGAGAAAGTGAGCCAAGCTAATAGTTTACGGGAGAAAATTTGACTTTTTTTGGAAAAAGCTAAGAGACTTGAATGGAGAGAGAAAAGCTAATGTGTTCACCTTAGCATCTAATTTGTGAAAGTTAGGATGCGGATCTCTTATTGACGGCCGACTTCTCCTACGAGCGATAGTATTTCTAAATGTGTGTTGGAATAAAAATAGATCCACGCTGTTATCGATTAGACGAATTAGACGGTCCAAATCCAGAAAAGTGCAATCTCTGAAAACTATTTGTTGGAATATAAGGCAATATAATAAAACAAATCCAAAAGGATAACATGACTAAACACAGTGAATCAAATCTAGATATGAGGAATAACAAAGGTACTATCTCATAGCACATATCTAGATCACAGATTAACACGAGTGTAGCTAGCAACATCGCAACCAATTCGATCTACGGTAGCAGGGAGTTTACCGGAGATGTGTAGAAGCAACGTAGCGAAACTTGCCGCAGGGAAGAGGCTGATGCAGCGCAGTAGATTGAACAGCAGCGAGCAGTCGTGTAGACGCTTCCCAAAAACCTTATTCGCTCTCTCCCGTACAGGATCTCAAGAGCGGAGGGTTTTAGATTGATTCGTGTGTTTTCGTCTGGGCTTCTTATAGACAAGCCGCCACGGTTTCGCGACAAAATAAAGCTGCGACAGGGCCCAGCGGGGAACCCGAATTCGCCGGACCATTCACGCGCATGTTGTGTGCGCGCGCCCTTTGCCACGCCCCGCCCCGCCCCGCCCCGCCCCGCCCGGCGAGGCGAGCGAGCGCGCGCGTGTGGTATTTCTCTTTCTCTCCTCACATTGCTTTGGAGAGGTGTGGAGCACCAACCCTTATAAGATGGTCTTCCTCCACTTCCACTAGCAATATGGGACTAAAGCCACTAGTCTTTGCCATGCATGAGTGGGCCTTTGGGATTTATCTAGAATTAAATGTAGAACTAGTTTGGGCCTAGCCCATTAATTCTAACATTCCCCCACTAGATCCCAGAGGCACACGAAGTTTCTCTGTTGTTCCAACACACTGTTTATGTACTAGTCTTTCCAGTGGAGACCTGTCAAGGTTGAACTTCCACCTAGAGCTTCAAGCTACACTTTTCCGCAACTACACAATGGACTAAGCCTTGAATTGGCAGTTTTGTGCGAGTAAGCTTTACTTAAAGTCTTGACCAGTACTAGGCCACCAAAAGGCTTCCCCTCGAGTGGAGCTTATACGTCATACTCCTTGGTCTCTTCATGAGTTTCTTAGAGAGCACCCAAGTCTCACAGACTGCGATGTTTAATAGTCTAGCTCACTTAGGTGTGTTCTTTCAAGAATACCCTGTAGAACGGCATCTTTGCTGGTTAGAACCACAGAACACATTAAGACAAAGTCATCCTGCCTTACAGTCATGATAGTATGGCATCTTCACTGGAGTGGGTTACAATTGTACTCTCTCAGTTAACCAAACAGTTTGTTTTTCCCAGGTCCTACTTCACGGGATTTCCGATCACATAGATTGGGTTGCCACTGTGGTATAACTCACATGGGTCTCATTCCCATCTCCTTCGATGCATTGTCTATCACATTCCGTGATAAACCCTCTGTGAAGGGATCTGCCAAATTCTTAGCCATTGGAATGTAATCCAGGGCTATATCACTCCGGAGTTTCTCAGTTTTCTGACAGACTTCAATCTCCTTTTCACATGCCTCGAGGATTTCATGTTATCCTTTGCACTGTTTGCTTTAGTGAGAACTGTTTGATTGTCACAGTTCATGAGAATAGCCGAAATAGGCGTATCTCCAACTGGCAAATCCATCAATAGTTCACGCAGCCACTCAGCCTCAACGGTGGCTGTATCTAATGCTGTAAGTTCTGCTTCCATGGTTGACCTCGTCAATATGGTCTGCTTGCAAGACCTCCATGAGATAGCAGCACCGCCAAGAGTGAACACATATCCACTCGTAGTCTTAATCTCGTCAGCATCAGAAATCCAATTGGAATCACTATACCCTTCGAGTACAACTGGATACCCAGAATAGTGAATTCCATAAGTCATTGTACCTTTCAAGTAGCGCATGACTCTTTCAAGAGCACGCCAATGATCATCTCCCGGATTTGAGGAAAACCGGCTCAGTTTGCTTACAGCGAAGGAGATGTCAGGCCGAGTAGCACTAGCTAGGTACATGCGTGACCCAATGATCTGAGAATATCTCAGCTGATCTTTTCCTAGTCCATGATTCTTTCAAAGCATCGTACTAGGGTCATAAGGTGTTGGAGCAGGTTTGCTCTCCGAGTAGCCAAAACGGCTCAGCATTTTCTCCACATAATGAGATTGTGAAAGTGTGATCTCATTCTCACCCTTGATCAGCTTGATGTTTAGAATTACATCAGCTTCTCCCAAATCTTTCATGTCAAAACTTCGAGACAGAAAAGACTTAACCTCATTTATTTTGTTAAGACTTGTCCCAAAGATCAGTATGTCATCCACATACAGACACAGCATTACTCCTTCACCCCCACTATAGAGATAGTATACACATCTATCTGCTTCGCTGACTGTGAAGCCTTCAGATAGTAGGGTTGTGTCAAACTTCTCATGCCATTGCTTAGGTGCTTGTTTTAGACCATACAAAGACTTCTGCAACTTACACAGCATACTCTCTTGACCTTTTATTACAAATCCATCAGGCTGTTCCATGTAAATTTCCTCATCCAGCTCTCCATTAAGAAAAGCTGTCTTTACGTCCATTTGATGAACGATAAGACTATGTGAGGCAGCCAAAGACAGTAATACCCGAATTGTGGTCAATCTAGCAACAGGTGAATAAGTATCAAAGAAATCCTCGCCTTCCTTTTGGGTATATCCCTTGGCCACAAGCCGTGCCTTGTACTTTTCAATGGTACCATCAGGCCTAAGTTTTTTCTTAAACACCCACTCGCATCCAATTGGTTTGCACCCATAGGGACGCTCAGTGATCTCCCAAGTTCCGTTAGCGATAATGGAATCTATTTCACTACGGATCACATCTTTCCAGTACTCTGCATCAGGAGATGCATATGCCTCTGAAATAGTTTTGGGAGTATCATCCACAAGGTACACAGTGAAGTCATCACCAAAAGATTTTTAATCCTTTGTCTCGTGCTCCGTCTAGGAACAACACTGTCATCCTCCTCAGGATCTTGCTCAGGTGTTTGGTCAGGATATTCAATTGGTATGGCAGGTTCAGGAGTTTCAGTAGATTCTTGACTAGAACTGCTAGGCATATCTTTCATAGGAAAAATATCCTCAAAGAATGTAGCATCTCTGGACTCCATGATTGTACTGACATGCATGTTAGGTACTCCAGATTTCACTATTAAGAATCTATAACCAACGCTCTGAGGAGCATAGCCTAGAAAGACACAGCCCACTGCGCAAGTAAGAGAGTGATAGCCTTTTCTTCTCCCATTGTTCAAATGGGGTTATCTCTTTATTCTTTGCAACAACTCTGTTAAGGACATGACATGATGTCAATATAGCCTCCCCCCACCATGCCTTGTATAAACTCGCAGTGTCTAACATGGCGTTAACCAAATCAGTTAGAGTGCGGTTCTTCCTCTCGGCAACCCCATTCGACTGGGGTGAATAGGGAGGCGTCCTCTCATGGATTATACCATGTTCCTCACAGAATAAATTGAACTCATTAGAAAAGTACTCTCCACCACGATCTGACCTAAGTCTTTTTATCTTTCTCTCTAGTTGATTTTCAACTTCAACCTTATAGATTTTAAAGTGATCAAGAGCTTCATCTTTAGTTTTTAGTAAGTACACATAGCAGTATCTAGTAGCATCATCGATCAAAGTCATGAAATATTTCTTTCCCCCTTTTGTCAACACACCATTCATTTCATAAAGATCTGAATGAATGAGTTCTAATGGTGCCAAATTTCTTTCCTCCATAGCCTTGTGGGGCTTGCGAGGTTGTTTAGCTTGCACACAAGCTTGGTACTTTGAACCTTTGACAATGGAAAGTTTCGGAATTATGTCTAAACTAGATAGCCGAGTTATACAACTAAAATTTATGTGACATAAACGTGAATGCCAAACAGAAGCTTCACTGACATTAGATGGATCATAAATTTGGTTCACAGTCTTATTACAGGAATCTGAAAGAGAAAGGCGAAACAGGCCTCCGCAGTCATAGCCTTTTCCAATAAATTATCCAAACTTAGACGCAACAACTTTATTCGACTCAAACGCCAACTTGTACCCATCTCTACATAGAAGGGAGACACTAACGAGGTTCTTGCTTATTGAGGGGACATGCTGCACATTCTTCAGCTGCACAATCTTTTCCCAAGTAAGCTTCAGATCTACCGTGCCAGCACCAAGAACACACGCATGCGACCCATTCCCCATCAGTACGGAAGAAGCTCGGTTGGTCTAATAAGAAGAAAACATGGAAACATCAGCACACACGTGAACATTAGCGCCGCTGTCAAACCACCAATCGGTGGGGTGACAAACCGAAAGAACAGTAGAGGATTTACCATACCCTGATGGTTCTGCATTGTTCTCCTCGCGTATGGTCACATTGACAGTCTTGGGATGTCCTTGCTGTGGTTTCTTGCTTTTACACTGAGGACATTTCTTTGCCCAATGGGTGTCCTCACCGCACATGAAGCAAGCACCCTTTGGTCTTTCCTTTTCCTTCTTCAGAGGCAGCAAATTTGCTCTCAAATTCATCCCATAGCTCCTTCGCATTGTTCATGTGCATGTACACATCGAAGAGACGGTCAGAGAGCACACTGAGAACACAGCCTATGAACATAGTGGTGGCATCGGCAAACTCTTACTCCTTCTCAGTTGATGCGAATTTGTCTGGTTTTCCTTCGGAAACCCAGAACACATTCATAGGCGTGAGCCAGAGTGTTACCCTCGTTTGCCACCTCTTAAAGTTCGCTCCCATGAATTTTTCAGGTTTAATAGCCTATAAGGTTTCATCATGTTCATTAAATGCCTATAAGGTTTTTGGAATGTTAGAATATAAGGCAATATAATGAAATAAATCCGAAAGGATAACATGACTAAACATAGTGAATCAAATCTACACATGATGAACAGCAAATGTACTATCTCACAGCAAATATCTAGATCACAGATTAACACGAGTGCAGCTAGCAACATCGCAACCAATTCCATCTACGGTAGCAGGGAATTTACCGGTGTTAGAAATATGCCCTAGTGGCAATCATAGAGATGATCATATTTCATTGTATCCATGATTTATTAAATGTTCGTTGAATAATATCATTTGTATTGATTGGCAAGTATGTGACTTGTTTGTGGAACTCATATTAACCTTGAATGATTATTCTAAATTGGTCCCTAGTCAGAACTCATGTGAGGACACATATGAATAATAGACTAGTATATGTATTGGTTGATGATCATGTTTCACGGGTCATGGACATAGAGATGTCGAACCAATTGTATGAGCACATGTTAGGAAACATGGGGTTGGACAGACCCAACTTAAGACACAATGTGTGTGCTATGTCCTTTGACCTGAGATTATCGTATGTACTTGATATGTGTAAATGACTTACTTAGGAATTGTCCAACGCTACTCCATAACTGGATAGTCATAAAGGCTGCCTTCTTGTTTGTCATGAAACATGATGCGAGTCATGGTCAACCAAGATGGGATTTGCCCCTCTCTGTGATGAGAGAGATATCTCAGGGCCCCTCAAGTGATCGGATCTAGAAATGCATGGCCGTGCTACTTAAGGTTAAAGAGTTAACCTAGTAAAGTAATCCGAGACACACGATCGAGAAAGAGCTGTCAAGCTTGAGTTTGAACTTGACAAATATCGTGAGGCAAAGGGAGTTGCATACATAACATTGTGATGGTTCATCCGATACGATCTTTACGTACGTTTGGGAGTTGGCACGTCCTGCTAGGGGCCGCTATCAATTAGTGACCGAGTAGGAGTACTTGGTTCATGTCTAAATATGCGTGAACCTATAGGGTCGCACACTACAAGGGTAGGAGCTTAAATTCGGATTATAATCCGAATTAGACTAGGCATTGAGTCCTAATGGGCCTCTAATGTAGAAGCCCATTATGGGGACATCTATATAAGGAGGAGGGCGGACGTGTTAGGGGAGGCCAACAGAGAGTTCCCGAAACCCTAGCTTTCATCCCTCCCACACCTAAGGTTGCCCGTTCGGATCTAGCAATCCGGACGAGCGACGTTCCTCCCCGAACGTGTGGATACCTTGGAGGCGTTACAGCTGTGACGCTTGGACGATCCGCCCAAGGGAACCGCGAGGAGGAGACGATCTGTTCGAGGGAACCGCGAAGAGGAGAAGGTAGTACGACTACAGCTGCTTCCGCTGCATCGACTCTACTTCCTCTACGGTTCTGCGCAACAAGGGGTAATCTCGTGATCTACTGCTACAGCAATTCCTGGTTTACGCGGTAGAAAATTTTGTTTTACGCTAGTGTAGCCTACCCATATCCCTACAACCGGATATGTGAAGAAGTGACGTAGCGGAACTTGCCGTAGGGAAGAGGCCGATGCAGCGTGGCTCGGCGCAGCGAAGAGACTGATGCCGAGACGAGATTGGTGCAGCGCAGTAGATCGAACAGCAGCGAGCAGTCGCGTACGCTAGTGTAGCCTACCCATATCCCTACAACCGGAGATGTGAAGAAGTGACGTAGTGGAACTTGCCGCAGGGAAGAGGCCGATGCAGCGTGGCTCGACGCAGTGCAGTAGATCGAACAGCAGCGAGCAGTCGCGTAGACGCTTCCCACAAAAGAGAGCTGCGACAGGGCCCAGCGAGGCGAGCAAGCGTGTGGTATTTCCCTTTCTCTCCTCACATTTCTTTGGAGAGGTGTAGAGCACCAATCCTTATAAGATGGTCTCCTTCCACTTCCACTAGCAATATGAGACTAAATCTACTAGTCTTTGCTATGCATGAGTGGACCTTTGGGATTTATCTAGAATTAAATGTAGAACTAGTTTGGGCCTAGCCTATTAATTCTAACACTATTTGTGTAGGAAAATGGCTACCGTGCAAAACAACGAAATTATGCTTTACGCTTGCTCCAAAATCCCGCTGATCGATTGAATCATATGTGCAAAATGCTAGTGCACGTTCCATCCCAAGCTCATTAAGTGCTGGCTGAATGGATTCACCGTTTGGTTGCCAGGCTAGTTGGACACGTCGTGGTCAAGTTGGTAGCTCGATCTGTTATGTACATAAATACGTCGCCGCGAGGTCAAATGTGCAGCTAGTATAGCTAGCCATGGACATGCACCGAACAACACGGCCATTTAAACCTAGCTCTAGGTTCTCCACTAGAAGTCATGCGTGCAGTGGGATGATAGCTGTGAGGTCGATCCATTCCCATCGATGATCGATGTTGATGACCTTCACAGTTCACATGACAAATTCTACCCATTTGTAAATCAGTCATCTCTCGTTGACATTGTATATGCATGTGTCGTGCGAAGGAGATGCTAATTTCCTTTTATGTTTCCTACTCTTTAATGTGCAGTGAAGAAGGAAATGGCACTGTACAGTGGAAGCGATGTACTACCGGCCTGCCTACCTATCACATCCCGATTTTCTAAACCCCAAAAATTAGGGCTTACAAAAACTTTTTACGCTAATCCGTGAGGTCAGTTATGCTTTTACCAAAATGTTCTTATACCAAACCCTAGCAAGACCACATATATGCGTATACGCGACATGTGATCATGCACCGTTTTCATCAATTGGATTTTCTCGATGTTCACGGAGCATGGCATGTTTTAGAATGCATGTGCGTCTAAACCGAAATCATGCCCGACCAAAACACATATATGCATATACACACCAACCCTAGAATCGCCCTTCTCGGCAAAACCAACAAAACCCTAAAAACTAAGATTCGACCCCAGAAATTCAAACAGCACACTAGGACCTCCTTTCCTCTCCGGCATGACCCGTATGCCACCTTCCTCCCAAAACCTGGCTCGACGCATTCACCGTATACGCGAAACCTTAATGCCATTTCCTTCTCCCCTCGGCAGAATCGACAAAACCCAAGAACAACATTTACCAAAGGATTCGAACCCAGTTGATGTACCCCTGCCTAAACCATATAGGCCACCCCGACCTTGGAGACCTAAAAGCTTTACCCGTAACCCTAATGCGGTTAACAATTTCTTCCTGTCGCTAACCATAAGGTCAATCTGTCTCAGCACACCCTAGCTACTTATTCGCAAGTCCTTTTGTACCCCGGTCTTCTATTAACATATGTTTACTACATGACATCATCTGAGATCCGATCATACCCAGCTAAAACCCTTATGAGCATAGCTTGTACATCGCGCATACCCGTATATGCATGAACGCTAAACCTAGAATCTCCCTTCTCGATAAATCAACAAACCCTGACGGCAATGTCTAATCTCCAGATAACCAAGCAAACTGTCCTGACTCCCTCCTTAGCTCCGACACGGTATAAATATACCACCTTTCCTCAGAACCCTACCTCCGATCCCAATTCCTTAAATAGATTTATTTTCGCTAAAAACCCTAACCTCGTCAATCTATGCGCTCCTAGTTTTCCAAAAATTCCGCAAGAATTCCAGGAAACACCTGATATTAATCTCACCAAGATATAAAATAACATTATAGGATCCAGTTCATATATTTTGAAGTACATGCAGATTACAATTTATGGCTTAATTGGACTTTACATTGCAGCTCATAGGAGCAAAGCTCAGAAAATTTTCCTAAAATTTCACACCACTCTGTATGCTTCCAGAACACCAAATATGCAAAAACATTCGCATCTCTTATTCAAAAATCCAAAACAAATGGTATCGAACACCTTTGATCAAAATTTTCCCTTTTGCAAGAAATCATAATGTTTCTACCAAATCAACTATCCAAATCTTCATGGGACCTCACCTCCATCAGACTAGCTCATCCATTCCATTAATTCCATCGACAAAGCACTCTCTTGTCCTTTCCTCTTGGAGCTTGCCCATGGCATCAACCGATATCAATGCACCTCTGCTAATTAAGTACGCAGACCATCTGAGCCTTTGTGTACACGTCTCCAGCTACTTCCTAGGCAAGCTGAACCTGCAGTGCATGCTCCCCTGCTGCCCCTGATGCTCTAATGCCATTATAAGCCAGTCCAGAGCGCGCACCAAGCAAGCCAGCACGCGCGCACTGCCAGGCCAAGCGCTGGCATCGGCATGCTCCACCGGCGGGTTCTCCTCAGCTAAGAGCCGCGCCGCTCGTCGCCTCAGCGCCGCCCCACGAATCCCAGCACGCCACGACGTTCCCTCCGTCCTTCCGCAGCCGGCGCCGTTTTCCCCAAACCCATTGTACCGCCGAGGTGAGGTGTTCGACCCACCGTGGTTACCGCTCTCGCTGGCACAGCCGCAGCCCTGGCATGCCATAGCATGAGCAGCAAAGCCACGCCGCCCATCGTCTCCACGCAGCGCCGACCGCCGCTGCCACCGCACTGCACGCTGATAAACGACCCACCTCGCAGGGGCATTAATGCACACCCAAGCTGCCCCAATCTGTGCCCAAGCTCGCCGTAGCGGCCGCTCCCATGCTCAGCACCGAGCGCCTATAAAACGGGAGTGCCCAAGCCCCTTTTCTCCGCCAAACTTCCTTCCCCTTCCCTGAATAGTCGGCAGCCATCCCTACCTTCCCCACTGCCTTCGCTCCTCGCCGGGGCTTCTAACCAATCCAACTATGCCTTAGACAAATCCAAACAATACCGGCTGATTCGGGTTGATTCTCCATCATCATCGAACTCACCACCACACCCCGAGCTGATTCCTATCGACGATTTGTCCAGCTGAGCACCGTCGCTGAAATCCCCAAATCTACTTTGGTGGAGCTGCTGCCTCCGGCCTTCCCCTATCCGAGCATGGCTCAACTCGCATAGAGGTCGCCGAACAGGTAAGTAAAGTCTATCCTGACGTGTGGGCCTCGAGCGCCGGCCAGGACCACGGTCAGCTTAGGGAAAACGCCTCAGCCCAAACCCGCCACCGTGAGTAAGAAGCGCGTAACCAGATTGATGGAAGCGTACTAGGAGCGGTTCCCTCCTCCCAGAATCCATCCTGCACTGATTCACCAGTTTAGGGCTATTTAGACCGGTTTTTGACCTTCTGAGACCGGTTCTGGCATCCCTAGATTTAACTCAAACTTTTGATTCAAGCATTTTTCCAAAAACTCAAGGTATTTTTAACTAAAACAGCAAGGGTTGAGTTAGGACATTTCTTGCATTTTCTTTAAATCAACTTATACCTTATATAGGTCATTTTTGGTGTAGCCCAAAATGAACTTTGTACCCTACCTAGTAAATCATTTTCTAAGCTTTCGGCTCAAGAGGATTTTCTAAATTTATGGCCATATATATTAAAACAGTGAGGATTAAGTTAATGTTTATTTTTACTTTAATAGCATATATGACGCATATAAGCAAATTCCAGAATTGCTCAGCAGTAGACCAAGGTCCCCAGAATGATTTGGAATAAGGACCAATATGCTTCAGTTAGCTTCCAGAGGAAGTACCCTCATCGCATATAGCTTAAGGTCTAACTATAGACCTAAGTAGGGTTCCGACCTTGCTAATAAAGACCGATGCCTCGGTGTATCAAACGCGGAGAAGGTAAAGCAACCCCAAAGCTTTAACTTCAAAATAGGGGCATGCGCTTCCTAAAAACCCTAAGTGCGAACGTAGACATGCAACCTCCGCGAACCCTAATTAACAGCTCGTAGGTCATATCCTGATTTCTTGGAGTTTATTTGAATCTTCCGTGCATTGTCGTTATTCACCGTTTTTCTAACCGTATAGTGGGCGGAGTGACGTACGATCGCAAGGAGAACTCGGAGACACCGCCACCTCAAGATCGGAATCAGGAATCGCCAGGCAAGCTTTCCTCACTTGACCATGTTGAAACCTATATGTGACAAGTATAAATATTTTGTTTGCCAACTTGCATGCTATGTTGTATCAATGCTGTGTCAAGATAAGGTTAGATATTCCCCTATAGTTGCATGGCCTAGGATCTGTTATCATGTGCCCTCGTAACCCTAGCTTTAAGACATCAGACATAGTAGTTCCGGTGGTATACTAGGAATATAGGCCGTAAGCCGAGCTTAGACCTGCTATAGTAAAAATACAAATTTCCGCGAACGTTGGAACACACTACTTTCGGGAGTCGGGAAAAATAAAACCCTTGGGGTGACGTGTGTCACCCAAGGTGGAGGTTGGAAAATGTTTATCGGAACAAAATCAAAATGGAGATGTTTGTGATTCGGGTGGGAATGGTAAGAGGAGTATGGGAAATGGTGTAGCATGTGTGACATGGATGAAAAGTGGAAACGTGGAGTCCCTCCCGAATCAACCAAGGACCGAGCCTAAGTGCCACTGAACCAGATCCACCTTCGTACGTCCACATGTCCTTTATGGGAAGCACTTGGCTTAGTATCCCGTCAAATACTAGAATATGGACCCGTGAGAAGTAGGGAGTATGTGACTAGGCGGTTAAAGTCCTAGAGGGCCTCTACCACATGATGTAGGGAGTTGTCCGACACAAAGATGAGAATAGTCCCATTTTAGGATTTGCGAGGCAAAAGTAAAGTTGGGTAAAACATCTAGCGGGTCCAATTCTAGTATGGAAACGGGCGAAAAGTCTCGTTGTAATATCCCTATCAGTATACGTCGCGAAGTATACCCAGGGTGACTTACATCTTGTGGGTAAAGCCGTACAACCTCTGCAGAGTGTTAAAATCTATTCGAATAGCCGCGTCCTCGGTCATGGACATGATTTGGCAAAGCCACACACTGGTTAGACTGAGTTTTGTTTGCAAACTGTGGGCAATGGGATTAAGGACGTGGGCATGACGTGTCCACAGAGAGCAATTTACGCTACAGTCTAGTAGCTAGGAATTGCTGAAGATGGTCCGTGCTGTAATACGAGGGTATTACGGACGGGACCCCGGGAAAAGAGTGAAAAGGCGATAGATGGAGCTATCGGCCTTAGGATGAAAAGGGTGGCAGGTGCCGCCACATGTGATGTTATGATCAAGCAATTTAATACTGTTTTCTAAAATGCTTTTGAATCTATCATAACTATTGTTCAAATGAAAACTTACTTTCCGCACAATCCGCAACATAGTATAGGGCTTCCTTCTTGAATTCCATTGCATGAAATATAGCCGCTATCAATTCCTGTGAGGAAAAGCTTGCGAGTACATTCAATGTACTCACCTGGCTTGTTGACATGGCCAGGCGAAGAAGAAGAGTTCTCCGACGATGACGACAGTGACTTTGAAGGCTAGGGTGTTACCCCAGTCACTTGCCTGTGGGAGAGGCATATTGACGGGCTTATCTACGTGTTTACTTTTCGCTGCAGAACTTTATTCAAGCCAATCGGCTTTGTGTGTAACTGAGACCATAATGGCTCTGTATCTGTGTAATATTCGGTAATGTATGGCTGCGTTATCAAGTGATTGTGTGTACTAGCCACTGATCATGGGACTAGTACGGTAAACACAGGGATTTATCCGGCCTTAAAACCGGGTACGTCTCACTACCTGCCAAAGCCAAACAGTGGACGGACGTGTTTAGCATGCAGTGTGTCAAGGGCTGGGAGGTGGGTTGACTTCTTTTCTTTTCTCTCTCTTTCTTTCATCTTTGCTCGTGTCAAGACTTGCTCCACCACCTCTTCTCTACCTCATCTCTATTGGCTCTGTTGGCCGGAGGAGAGGGGGAAGGGGCTCAGCTTCCGCCCACCCTTTATCTATTGTTGGTGTTGCTTTTTAAATATCTATCTAGTTGGCAACAACTTTTTAAGCTTCAGATCTTGCTCTCCTCGAGGCGAAGGCGGGGTAGTTTAGTGGCCGCACATGGTAGTGTTGTTCATCTGTGGTGCTGGCTCACCTTCCTAATGGTGATGTGGCTCCTTCTTCTACACTAATGGGGAGCTGCTCCTATGTTTCTCGTGTGTTGTGGTGACGGTTGAGTTCACACTAACCTCCCTTAGAGGAGATCTACTTTATGGCTCCCGAATCTGGCACTGCCACAACGTGCATGAGGTCATTGCTCTGACCTTCATCAAGAGGGTACGCCCAGTTTAGGGGCTCATCAGCTGCTACAAGAAAGAGATCTTCACCAACTTCTACTGCGGCAGCTCTTCATCGTAGTTTGGTGCTCCGGCGTCATTCCAATCCACGACACCGATGGCCACAGCTTCATCCTCCAGTCCTTTAGGAGGACTTCTCAGAGGCCTTCGTCTTGGTGTCACGCTCTCGTCTCTTGTGGCGATTGGCGGTGGAGGATTGTCAATGGTGGCCGACTCTCCGGTCAGCTCAAGAGATAGACTTAGGACACATGACATTGTGCATTGGGGTTGCTGACATGTGTTTGGTGACTAGGTTGGCCATTGGACATGTGTCCTCAAAAGGTAATGTTGTAGTTTCCTTTATTTTCTGGGTCTTTGGTTATATGTGCGATATAGTATCTCTGTGGGTCTTCTGGCCTCACCTTAGTTTAGTATAAAAGCAGACACTAAAAAAAGGGACTAGATGGTGTAAAAAAAGGGACTGGATGGTGTTGGCCAAGCATGGAAGCATGAGTGAGCATGTGAGGCGTGGAGGCCGGTGGAGGTTGATGCTGCATAGATAGCCTTATAATAGTACTGTTTAAATTTTGCCAGTTTTGGATCCACCATCGAGAAAATCCCAGCACAACGTATCTATCTATCTATCTATTATTATTATTATATTAATTACAGACTTCGTAAAAAAATTCATGTTAATCAGAGAAAAATGAAAAGATATAAACCATCCATTTGGTGACACTAAATTATAACGGTTCGGACTAGAAAAAGATTTATATCACCACCACGTGTAATATCCATCTTGATTCCATGAAATCTAAAGATGTAATCAGTTAAGAAAAAAAACATTCACTACTAGAGGATGGCTAATCCTAGCCAGTTCATAAACATCATCCCAGACGGTTTAGGCGACCGACTCGGAATCATGGTATGGGATGTGGAGGACCAATCTCAGCCGGTTAATAAATCGTCTAGGATAATAAATATCCTAGACGGTTCAGATAGGTAACCGGCTAGGATACTTACAATGTCCCAGACGGTTCGAACAAAGAATCGCCTGTGATACATAAAATATCCCAGCCGGTTTGGCTAATCAATCGCCCGGGATATGTATCAGACGAAAGACGGTTCTACATCAGAACCGCCTGGTTTTTCACATATCCCAGACGGTTAATTGAAAGAACGTCTGGGGTATCAATTTACAGCACCAGAATTTTCCTGATTTTTCAGCTAGCCTCAGGAATTGCTAGCCTTGCCCTCTGAAAACAGCAAAATAATAGACATGAAACAGATCCAATTGTCACATGCATCAAGTAGCAGAATCACATCAAGTAGCAGAATCACAATCTCACATACATGAAAAATTTCTTGGATATCATCATCACATCACACATATATAATTGAACAGATTTGAAACGTAAATAATTTGATATCTCCACAGATTGGCATATTCCACATTTGACAGATCTCTACATACATACAATTGCAAATATAAGTAACAGAGGGGTCAAAAGTGCACTCAATTTCACTGCACAAGTAAACATATAGTCAGAGAATTGCAAAGAACACAACTTCTAGTGGAACTCGCCTTCTTTGGTGAGAACATCAGATAGTATGAACAAGGCGAGGTCCCCTCGGATTTGTCGTATGTCTACAGGAGCCAATGACTTTACTCCAATGTTGAACCCATCCTGTAATCATGAAGATTAAATTCAATAATAATTGTCAATTAGAAATTTTAGATTCATCATTGATAGGTTAGCTAACCTTATGCTTCAGGCTCTTCGTCCCATACAATATGAGCTTCATGTGGTGGTTTATGTAGTAGCCACAAAGCCCGATTCCAGCTGGCTGCTGGTGGCACTGCGAAAAAAAAATCCATATTTATGTACACGACATAACTTGATGTTTGATGAGATAAAAGCTTGTTTTTTAAAGTTAGGCAGTACCTTGTAAGCAAAACAATGTTTGAGAGTGTCAGAGCCACCTTGATTTGCGGATGCCGCCCATGCGCTATGTGGTAGGAGCAATCTTGCTCAGCACGGATTTGCAAAATAAAGTAAAAAAAGAAGAATGTACGAACGATGGTTTTCTAACATGTCGATTAAACCATTAACTATGGACCAGTCCTCTTTTTATACCTTAAGGAATCAAGGTAATAGACCTTCTTCCATACCTTCTCGATCACGATCAAGATCCAATGTCCTCTACAAAAAATGATTTTTGCTTTTAATAACTTACACCTAGTTGACAGCCAAAATGAGTTGAAGAATGCATGCATCACTTACTCCTGGTTCTCCTCGGCAAGACATATTATTTCTTTGTCCTGTAGCTAGCGTAATGCGTTCGTGAAGTATTGCTCGACAATATCCTTATCTAGCGCTAGGCTTTGCACGGAGACCAAGTGTGGGTCTAGGTAACCTATCGGGAGGTTCTTTTTTCTTGATAATTGTATCATGTATCTATGTAGATATACATAATAAAACAATAAGTTATATGAATGTACAAACGAGAGGGTATTATGTGAACGTAGACAAAAGTTGTAAACACTTACAATGTCCAGCATCTCATCAAGGAGGCATCCAATTCCCGGAGGTTAAAGAGATCGAATAAGTCCTCGTAGTCTATTGGGAAGAATGACGGGTTATGCTTGAAATGATCAGCTCAAAATTGCACTACTATACCAGATTCCCTTTGCATGCCCGGTGCATTAGATCTTTCCATGTAGTGAGCATGCAACCTCTAACAAATAACCCCAACTGAACTAAGTTCTTCATCGGATAAAATTGGTTCTCCAAGCACGAACCTGCGAGCTACCTCCATGAAAGGGACATCCTCATATGTCTGGTTCGCTTCCCCCTTGGCCCCCTTTTTTGTTTTCCTTGCTGGAACACTCTTGGTGGGGCTCAATAGCCAATTGCTCAGGTGCCGAAGGAGCTCGAACGGGAGGAGGTACTAGAGCTTGGCTTTCTTGCTGGGGCTCACTAGCTGGATGCTCTGGCGCCGAATGGGTAGGTATCTTTGGTGGTGAACAAAACAACGACATGATCCCAACTGGACATGACAGCTCAGATCGTCGTGTCTCGATCACAATGTCTTTCTTAAGCCACTGGATGAACTTCCCAACGGCTTGTCCAAGATATTTTATCTCGGCATCAGGATCGGTATGGGAAAGCGGGATATTGTTGTACTAGCAGTTGGAGACCATGTCCACACTGACTTTTGCATACCCTGATGTTAACAGGACATTGTTGACCACATCTCCCTCCACTGCGGATACGCCATCCCATAAGCTACCTCCAGTGTGAAATCCATGTTCTTTAGCTTCATGTATAGCTTGCATAACGTGGGATGCTGGATCTCATCAACTGGGTTTGTGCCACTGCTATCGTCAACAACATCAACGAATGCGCAGCTGCTCCGTCGACCACTGGGACTGCCTACGGATCCTTCACCCATGTGTTGCACTTTTAGCTGTTCAAACATTTGAGCCATCTCCACTTTGAGTGAACTCGTTATAGCTTCCTTCATCTGCTGAGCATCACGTTCAGCTTTTGCCCGTTTCCTCTCCTTCCGAGACTCTGGGTCGCTCGGGAAAGCTTTCCGCCAAGGGACGTACAACCCATAGCCCCTCGTACGACCTAGATGCTCAGCATTGCCCAAATCCTGGGAGAGTATATATTTCTCTCTATCACTCACGAAGGAGCTTTGGGATGATTCTGAGCTCAACAGCTCCTGCAAAAAGGCTTACATGTTAGATCTCTTACTAACAAGTTGCGTAATAATCACACAATTTGAGGGAGGTAGTTCTCTTACCATTCTCTGGTACACCTCCTGGTCAACTGGATATGGAAGGAGAAACCGCCCTTACAATCAGGCTTTGCCCTAGCCCGAAGCCAGTCTCGGCCCCTAGGGTTATCGACACTAGGGAAAGGAGGCTCAGTGCCTGCCAGTCGTGCCTCCTCGTCCTCCCTTTCCCATTGGCTCCTTTTGGCTGCATACCCCAACGTGCCAAGTCAATGGTGGTGTCTATTTTTGGCGGCAATGGCCTTGTTTGCTTTGCTCTTAAGCCGGAAGTCGTCCACCCTCTTCATCTCCACAAAGGTTTCCCAGTCTGCGGGATTAATGAACCCATACTTCTCAAATGGCTCTTTATCCTTTTCAACGAACTCTTTGACTAAGAAGCTCTTGAAATTCTTCCATGGCTTATCTGCTGCTAGACCTGCAGCTCTTCACACTTCAGTTTCAAGTTCAGAGGGGACTTCAAATGATAATAAGATTTCATCCACCACTCCCTTCCTCTTTGCCTTACTAAGCTACTTCCATGACGTTAACGTGATGTTAACTCGTTCCCGAACTACAATGTCACGGATTGTTCTAAACTTCTTCATTGTTTGTTCTGGTTGAATAGGGGCTCCAGAGTACTCATCAACCGCAACCACGACAAATCTGCCGTCCGACTTCTGCGACCGCTTTCGACCTTTACGTTTTGTTGTTGCCGAAGAGTCTGGCATGTCAGGCGGCGGCGACCCTCCCGGTGGGGATGAATTCTCAGCAGACATATCTACCAAATTCTCTACATTCTCGAGTTGTCTTGTTTTAGAAACAAGAAGTGATAGACAATAAAATAATTTACGAATAATGGATAAACATTTACATCCAAACTTAGGTCCTTCAGTACATCCCTTACTTAAGAAAAGAAGAAGAATAAATATAGATCAATATAAATATTTTGTATAGCTCTCCATATCACAACAAGAGAACCGTTACTTCCTATTTTTGGATCCCATAACTTCTTCAAAGGGCTAAAAGCACTGATGAATATATAACAAGCTAGTTGTCACAATTCAAGTGCAACATTAGAGACATATCTATGGAAAAATCTTGTCAGGCAATCAGATATCAACATCTAAAGAGTCATATTAGTAAAATTGGTAAAATAGACTATTCTTTGCAATGCAAACATGTGAAGACGTTTGCTCAAATAGCTAGAGAACACAATGGAGATAACATCCATTAATTAGCAAAAAGGGAAGTAATAACACTACAACTACTGCTACTTTCATCTCTTGCAAGCATGATCCTAATGCATAGCAACAAACCTAGGAACAAGAGAAGAACAACTGGAGCTAGCTAGGACATCTTACATTGGAATAATCTGGAATTGGTGGGTGCAAACTCACGTGAACAGCCGATGTCGATGCAGTCGAGCTCGGTGGCGGCGGCTGCGATGGCGTGGAGCTCGGGGCCGACGGCCGTCCTCCTTGCCGGCGGTACGGTTCGGGGACGAAAGGCAGAGATTAGGGCAATGTGGGGGCTGAAGGGCTTGGGGAGGCAGTGGAAGGGCTCGGGGGCGGCGGCGCAAGGGCTAGGGGGCGGTGGTGCTAGGGTCAGGGGCGGCGGTGGTACGGCTCGGGGGCGGCCGACGGTTAGGGCAGAAATTTTTGGGCGCTCTAGGGTCTTGGGACGATCGATGAATGTGCATGAGAGGTCATGCGTGCAGGTGTCGACTAAACGAAGTGGAGAATATCACAGACGGTCTAAGCGCAGAACAGTCTGGGATACTAATATCCCAGACGGTTATATCTCCCAACCGTCTGCGATATGTATAGTATCCCAGACGGTTATACCTTCCAACCAACTGCGATATGTATAGTATCCCAGATGCTTACTAAAATGAACCATCTGCGATATGTATAATATCCCAGACGGATGTAGAGTTAAACCGTCTGTGATATTTGTACCCAGACTGTTCCGGGTGAAACCATCTGGGATAGGCCTCGTACCAGACGGTTGCTCGTAAGAACCGTCTGAGATACTTATCGCATATGAGCTAGACCATTTACATATCATAGAAGTTCATATTTTTCACAATAATATATAGCACATGAATAAGAGGCAGAAGTAAAAACACATATACATCCATTTCACATGCACAAAAGATCAGATCACGAATTTCACAATTTTTACAACAATAAGCCATGAACTTAATATTGTAGTGTTTGGTTCTCCTATTAAGCTCCAAAGAGGCTCAAACAAAGGTCAAGCTTCAAGTATGCTCCACTCTATTCATCACTCACATGTGCATGCATAATTCATCAAATGTATGATATAATTGTTAGAAGTCATGACTAATATAAAAAAATAGCTCAATTCAGCAGCACTAATATGTTACATACACATTTCATTCCTCATGTACTTGTATATTTCCTATAAATAGTAGCCCTTCATGATGGTCGTCGCGTGCATAGGCAGCCTATCGTAGCAACGAGGACTTGACAGTGAACTTGTGGCACCCCCGCACGGCTCCACGGCCTATGAGGGTTGCACGGGAAACTACGTCACGGGAATACCGCTGTCGCCCACGCAGGTTACCCGACGTGAAGGTGCCCGAACTCGCTGCGATGCTGCAAACTTGAGGAGAGGAGGAGCAAACAAACTTGTATTTCAGAATTTTTGCCCTTTGAATGAGAGGGGGTGCCCCTCTATTTATAGGAAAAATGGAGGGGCGGAGGAGGTTACAAAAACACCCTCAGGCCTTTTACAATCTTGCCCTTAGATGCACTAGTGCCCTCGAGGATGAAACCGATCTTTTCTTCTAGGAATATTCTGGGAATATTCCACGGGCCCTGCTCGTCATGCGCCCACTTCCCCGTGGCAACGGTCTTCTTGCCTCCCCAAGCTTCCAGTTGTCACGAGCTTGCCGCCGTCCCGAACCTGGCGCTGTCACGGACTCAGTGTCGTCACAGGCTTGGCGCTGTCATGAACTTGCCGTTGACGAGCCACGTGGTCCATTGATTTCCCCTAAACATGGAAAAGCGTCGAAAACCGGGTAGCGCGGGGACCCCTTCCCCAACAGTAGTCCCTCACCGGTGTGGGTAGTCATTCAGTGCCTGTCCGGACCGACGCACCAACCCTGACGGGGTCGGCGCTCTGGCCGGACTGACGAGCTCAGGATTGTCGGGACGTTCCCGGGGTCACGGAATACGAACGCCAGGGATCTCATGGTAAAACAGGAGACTTAGCGAAAATCCCCCGGGTCCAACCCGTGGTAAAACCGGGGACTTAGCGAAAATCCTCTGGGTCCAACCCGTGGTAAAACCGGCAATCCGCGGTAAATCCATTTTTTTCTCTTCTTTCTTTTTCTTTTCTGCCCTTTTCTTTTCTCTTCTTTTCTTCTTCCTTTCTTTCTTTTTCTCTTTTTCTTTCTCTCCTCATTTTTTGGTGTGCCCATGCTGGCCGGTGTTGCCGGCCCCCTGGGCCAGATTGAGCCTCAGCCCATACCATTGCTAGGGTTGGTGGGGAGGCTCCATAAAGCCACCCCCACCCCGCTACGCCTTTCTCTCTCTCTCCTTTTTCTTCACCGCCGCCGCCGCTTCATGCCACCTCCCGCCGGGTGCTATGCCACCGCCCAGCGCCGTCACCCCAGCTCGCCTAGCGCTGCCCTCGAGCCGCCTCCGTCGCGCCGCCTTGAGGTGCCGCCGGCGCCTCGTGGTGCCGCTGGCGCTTCATGGTGCCACCGTCACTGGGTCCACCCTCTCCCGAGCTCACCGCGACTCCGCCGGGCCTGCCGTGCCGCCTCGGGTGCCACCGTCGCCGGAGCCCGTGCCACCGAGTCCCGTGCTGGCCGGGCCCGCCGCGCTGCCTCAGGGTGCCGTCGCCGCCGGGTCCCGCGTGCTGCCGCTGCTGCCCGGGCTATCGCCTCCCTGGGCTGGCTGTGGTTCGGCGCCACCACCGCCTCCACTGGCTGGGCGGCCACCCCGGGCTACGCTGCTCTGTCGCCTCCGCTCGGCTAGACCGCCGCCGCCCCTGGCCGCGTCGCAGTGCGCCGCCCCGGGCCGCGCCGCCGCATGAGCCAGCAGGGCCGGGTCTGACCCCCGCGCACCGCCGCACCTCCCTCTCGCATCTCTCTCTCTTTTGCAGGTCAGGGGCGGCGCCGCTACTACTCCACGCCGATTCGCTGCGGAGGCTATTCACCGGGTAGTCCAGTCGGGCTAACACGGGCACTCTCTGCTGTGCCGCCGCTTCGCCTTGGGACCGGCGGCTGCTGCTGCCCGAGCCAGCCAGGGCGGGTTGACAGCCTCCTACTACCGCGTCCGAAGAACGAGGAGGCGCAGTTGCCTCCGCAGCTTCGGGAGCCCCACGCCGTGGTTTCTACGCTTCAACAGTGACCATTTCGGCCTGCGTATACTTTTGTCTTCATTGTTAGTTTACAGCAGTCGGGTGATGTTTGAGATGGCCTGTATGAGATGGACTGCTACTATTTTTTTATCATGCACGAGGTGGACTCGGTGTGTGTGCTGGGGGCGCCCAGCTACCGTTTTCCTCATGTCGTTGCACATTGGTTGTGCATCTCGTAAATGAATTGTTATTGTCTCCCGGGTAGTTGATACGAGAGACGCCTGTCGTCGCACGTGTAGACGCTCCTCCCTTTTTCCTGCTTTTTGCCATGTTTGTATAATTCGAGCTGAGCGATGTAATCTTGTCAATGCTGTGCTTATGTGCGCCGCACCCTCATCACTGTGCTCGTCCTTTTAGCATGATTAACAAGGTCGTGTTTGTAAATGACATGATGATGCTGTATTCATATATGCCTTAACCGCTGGACACGATGTGTTCCGCCAGATGACTTCTCCTGTCTTGTCGGCTCCTCCTTTCTTTTGCAGGGACTAAGCAGGTTCAACAGCTTTTGCCTCTCTCTGACTTGCGGCCATTGGAATCGACCAGCAAGGAGATAGTGACGGGACCTGTCGCAGCGACCGCATCGCATCGACTGTGGTCCCGTTCGCTCTAGACCCCTGTGGCCACCCGAGATGATGTGGAGGACGCGCTGGCGAGGCCCCCTGCTCATGCCATGGGGAGCGAGGCGACACGACGTGCGGGCGGCAACGGGGCTCGCCGTGTCGGCCGTAGCTCCGTTCGACGTAGACGGTCTTGAGGTCTCCACCTCGGGAGCAGCAAATGGGCAGGCGCGACAGGGACGACCTTCGTCGTCGAGGTCGTGGAGCGACTAGGCGCATTCAGCCCCACCGTGATACGAGGCGGTTGATAGGATTGCGAGGCGGTTGGGCGGGCACTTTCTAGGGCTCGACATCAGACACCTAGGCCTAGCGTACCACACGGCTCCAGAAACTCCGTCGCAGCGATGGACGTCGAGCTCTCGCAGCGACGTAGCGAGGTACCCGTTCCCGTCACGCGCACCTCTCTGTTTTCCACTTCGCCACATGCTTGGTGCCGTGTCTTTGTTAGTCACTGCGGGTGCGGTAGCGCTGTCTTTTCATCTTCGCTCGTGTGTACAGGGGGCGATGGCCAAGGGCAAGTCCATCGAGGGGATGAAGTACACCTCATGGCTCGGGCGCTCCACCGCTGTCCAGGAGCTGGTCGATACCCTGGCGCGGGCCGGCAAGCTTCCCGCTGCTACTCAGGAGAAGGGGTGCCCGGGCATGGTCCCTCCAACAGGTGTGAGGCGAGCCAGCTGTGATGGCAGCGGCGTCATCGTCTTCACCGCGCAGTTCGACACTGGGCTCTGCTTGCCAGCGTGCGAGTTCTTCTATGACCTCGTAGAGTACTATGACGTCGTGGTTTCTAACCTTCACCCGTCGGTGTTCGTGAAGCTAGCGGGTCTTTGAGTGGGTGTTGAGGACCATGGAGATGAAGGCCACCCCACGACTCTTTGCTTGGTTCTATGAGCCTGTGGTCTCGACCACCCTTCTCGAGATAAAGAGTGGTGATTTTCTCTCTCGCTCCGGAGCCTTAAGCTTTAGGAAGCACGCACCGCAGAAGGGCCTTTCTGTTGACTACCCGACCCAGGCATCGAAGGGGCAATGGGGCGATTGGGAGAAGGCATGGTTCTTCTTCCGTGATGACGAGAAGAGGTTCACCCGCGCCTCGGACTCTTTTCAGGTGAGCGGTGCAGTGCCTGCTGACCTGTCCAGCACGGGGATGACCTGGATCAAGGCGCTTGGGTGTATGTCACACTGGTTTGGGATGCGCGACCTCGTTGAGGAGTTCTGTCTATTGGGGATTGACCCACTCTCCACGGCGTGGGACTTGGAGCTTGTTCCTTGCCCTTCAAGGGTAGGGGCGAGCGGGTGTGCTTTTTAGTGTTGTCCCTACGGGAGGGTATGTCTTCCTTGCTTCAATTCCAACACTCTACTCACCCGCTCTTCTATCTTCTCTCCTTTTTTTGTCTTGTTGGTTTCTCACCCTCACCCTCCTTCGCTTTGTGACAGGCGTCGGGCTTTGTCACACCGAGGACGCGGCATCGGAGCTCTTGGGGTGACTCATCGTGAGGGAGTGGATGCTACTCAACTCGCTCCATGAGAGCCGGGAGAAACAGGGGGTGTGCCTACTAAAAGCTGGAGGTACCCACGCGCCCTAGGCCCTTAACTTGCGGGGAGATTCGTATGGGGAGCTCCAAATGTCCACGGGACAGCGAGATGAGGGAGGCCCCTTCCTCGAAGCGAGCGTCAGGCTCCGTGTGGACAAGTCTGGCTCGTCCGCTACTTCACCGAACCCGCGAGTTCGAGACGGTGTGGCTTCTGGCGTCGTCGTGCGAGGCGATCTCGCATTCGAAGACTCTACTCCCCCGGTCCTCCCCCGCTTGGGACCTGGGATTGGAAAGGGCCTCTTCGGTGCCGTCCCCCTGTCGGCACTGGGTGGGATGGTGAGTCCACGTTGGATGACGACGAGGGTGACACGGGTGACGCGGCGGAGGCGCAGATCGTGACCGACGTAGGGGCGGACACTCTCGCTAGCCAGCTTGAGGCGACACTGGAGGGCCGTGACGCACGTGTCGCGATACCCTCCCCGGGGGGCTTCACCTTGACTCTGATGATGACCTGATCGTCCTCTCACCCCGGGTTGTTAGCGTGGTGGCCACCCCGGCCGAGGCGCCAGGGAGCGACGGGCAGTTAGCGCTGCTCGAGGCGTCCAAAGCCCCCGACTCTGGTTCGCACTCGGCACACTCTCCCGCGGCGCTCCTGACAGTCACTAGAGACAGCACTCTCCTAGGGGTGGTGAGCACACTTCGCCTGGCGGGGCGCCTCACTCCCTCGCACTTTACCGACACCGCCGTGGAGGCGGAGTTCTACTAGGAGGTTGCGGGGTGGGTTGCTGTTGACTACTTGGAGACCGTGTTCCAGGGATTGACTATTGGCCAGACGTGTGATGCGGCTCGATCCTCCCTTTTGAAGGTAAGATATGTTCTGGTGCTTCGGTCGCGTGCTTGTGCGGGCTTGTTTATCTGACTTGTGTTGTTCTTCGTGACGTAAGGTTTGTTCACGGTGGAGCAGGTGTCGCACGCGTGGGCCACTCAGGGACGGGTCGTGATGGCGCTGTACGATGCCGAGAAGGCGAAGGCTGAGGCGGAGGTGCTTCTTGACGGGTTACATCGGGAGAACGCAGAGCTCAACACGTGCTGGGCCACGACTGCGAGGCGTGCAGACTCCCTCCAGACTTCATTGGAGGCGGAGCGGGCTCATTGATGTGAGGTTTCTGCTCAGGTGTCGACCAGTGCGGGGCGCTACGTGACCTGTGTGAGGCCTCCAAGGCTGGGGTCGACCCCTTCTCGGGCGATGGAGAGGGGGAGACGGGCTGGTCTTCTGCAGTGGACGACGTCAGCTTGCGACGCTATACGTTGCGGCGAGGGCCGGTGCAAGGAGGACTGCGTGCTGGCGACCCTGATCTTGTGCTCTCGTGCGTTCGGCACGTCAAGGTCGGTTCACCGGGCATGCTTGTGCCGCTTCAGGGCAAGGCTCCCGGGTATCGCGACCTTCGGGGCTTCCTCAGGGAGGTCAAGCCAGACTCGGGTGCCTTCCTTACCGTGTGGGTAGCGCATGGCAAGGTGTACCTTAGCGCCGTGGTGGATGCTCGTCATGCTGCCGAGGTGAGGGCGATGGCTTCGGTTCCGGCCCTCCTTCTGAGGTGTGAGGTCTCTTTAGCTTCTTTATTTTGTAGCTTTTGGCTAGGAGCGTCAGGTTTCTTTTGTCTGTTTACTTCTTCGTCAACTTTCTGGCTTCGCTTGGTGCGAGGGAGCTCCTCTTTTTGGTTGTGCCGACGTGGTCGTGTTTTTTGTACCTGAATTGTATGTAGCCTTGGTGATAGTTTTATGAAAGCTTTTGGGAAATCGTTGTCTTCTTCACTTTGACTTGCGAGCTCAAGGTTTCTTAGTTGTGGTACTTGCAGGGTCTACACCTGGTGGAGGGTGAGGCGGCTCCGCAACGCGAGCTCCTTGCTGATATACGCATGTTGAGGGGTGCCGCTGACTTGATGGCGTTCATTTCAGGCTTCATGCGGCATCGCCTCTAGTTGTTGGTGGAGATGCTCGAGTTGGCTAACGTGGGAGTGCGCCTTGGTGGATGTAGCCCCTCGCGGTGTCATGTACGGTACTTGGCCCCTCGCTGCCATGAGTGCTTTGGTGGGCGTAGCCCCTCGCGATGTTGTGCACGGTACTTGGTACCTTGCCTCCCAAAAAAATTTTTGCGTCCTTCGGCCTGGCGGGGGCGCAAGTAGTTGCCTTATGACCTCGTGTTCTCTTCCTACATCAATAGTTAGGTGTTGAGTCTAGGCCCCCGCCCTACGACATACATGTGCATATTGGTATATTCTATTTGCTTGCGAGACGGCTTGTGCTTGGGGCCGACAACGCTCAATTCGCGTGTTGCATGGGTCGCATCCCGGTGCTTACAAGGAGGTTCGGGGTGCTTGACTCACGCGGGGGAGAAGGTTCCTCCCGGCCAACGTGAGGAGGCTTTTTGTTCGACTCGCGTGGGAGAGGCGGGGCCTCCCAGCACACACGAGGAGGTTTAGATGCTCGACTCACGCGGGGGAGATGGTTCTTCCCAGCCAACGTGAGGAGACCCTTTTTTTTGACCCGTGCGGGGGAGACGGGGCTTCCCAGTGCGCACGAGGGGGTCCAGGTGCTCGACTCGCATGGGGGAGGAGGTTCCTCCCGGCCTACGTGAGGAGGCTTTTTTTCACTCAACTCGTGCGGGGGAGATGGGACTTCCCAGCGCACACGAGGAGGTTTGGGTTTTTTCGGGTGAGCACGTGATACGGGTGAGTAGACTTGGTGTGCACATGTGCCATGGCGGGCACATACGTATATATATGTCACGGGATGAGTTTGGCATTTGTTACAAGACTTGCGAAGAGGTCGCGACGAGGCGACACTACTTAGGAAATCTAGCGACGACTGATGCAGCGGCACTTTTTGGGGGAATCTAAAAAATAAGTAAACATTGGGACCGACGTAGCGGTCCCCGGCCGCGGTCGGCCAAGAAGTCTCCACTGAAAAACTAGTATATTAGAGCAGTACATTGGAACAGAAGTCTCCACCGAAAAACTGATATATCATGGCAGTATATTGGAATAGAAAGCAATTTAAAGTGCTTGGGATCTAGTAGGGGATTGTAACAAATATTGGGCCAAACCCATATTAGTAACTCCTAGATAAATTCCAAAGGCTCATTAATTATAAGATATGTGTACAACTTTTCGTCTCATATTCCTAGTAGAGGTGGATGGACACCAACATATAAGATGAGATATAACACACCTCCTTATAGCATGAGAAAAAGAGAAATACATGCGCACTTACTTACTCACTTACTCGCCTCGCCAGGCCAAGCCGTGCATGTGTCGTGTCTGTGGCCGAGCCAAGCCATGCTCAGGGCGGCCATGTCATAACTCTTGGTCGAGAAGTGTAGTGTTTTGTCAGTTGGACCGGAATGGCAATTACATGACATCAATAGATTAACAGATGCGTTACTGTGCTTAGTGGTAGAACTTAAAATGGCCGAGTAATCATGTTTGTTACAGGCTCTCTTAATTGCATTGTGACATGAGAATTAATCGACGTGTTTGTTGCTTCTCTCATCCGTGCGGCTATATAAGGAGAAGGGCAGAGGGAGTCTATACACACCACACCACAGAACAAGTCATCCTCTCTCCCTTCTCACACTAGTGCAACCACTTGTTCCTTTTGTTGTGATGCTTCGAAAGTCTTTCATATTCTATTGTTTGGTGGAAGAGCAGGCCTCCAGAACCAATCATTGCTTGGAGCTTGCATGGAGCAGCGACAGATGAGATTTCTAGGAAGCGTACGTACGACGTGACTGCTCACTGATTCGTCGGTACATCTTTGTCCGGGACTTCTACTTGGTTCATGCCATCTATTTCGTTCGTGACATCCTCTTCAACCATGACGTCCTTTATGTCGGCTGCACCATCTTCACCAATCCGGCCTCTTCTTCCAAAAGTGAGTACGTTTCTATGACTATAGTTTCCTCCTATTGTTAATAGTTGTCATGCTAGCAGGTATATATGAGGTAGATATATTTAGTTGCTATTCAATAATTACTAGCACATCTAGAATGTACATGCATTGTTCACTCTTTAATATTGTAACGCTTATTGTTATAATTTCTATGAATAAAATAAATCCAAAAATACTAGTTATTCAAACATATTATACATCGATATTGTCCCATCGATTAGCACCCACCTCTCAAAAATGCCTGCATCGACTAAAAGCTTCCGGACCAACCGAGAGCCGATGGTCGCATTGGGGTTGCTCACGCGCAGAGCCCGGAACCACGAAACCAGTCAGGCCACGCCACGAACCAACCGACCATTCGCCACACCGTCCGACGTGACGACGGCCGGACACCAAACCTCTGCGACGTGTAAACAAGTTCCTTGTTCCTTCTTTCGACTCTTGCAGGCAGCAGGCTAGCTGCACTCACACCGCAGTGTTAGGGCGCGTTCGGGTCCTCCCCAGCTCCGAACTCCGCAAGCGGATCCGGCGGAGCGCACCCGAACGGGAATTTAACGCGGAGCCGGATTCGTGGCGCGGAGCTGCCCCCAGGCAAATTACGCGGAGCGGGTCGGGCGTCAAACCGCGGAGCGCACAACCGAGGAGTTGAGAAAAATTACACCCCGCTGCCACCCCGCCGACACTCCCGCGCGCAGATCTCCCCCCGAGCTCCCAACCGAGCTCGCCGCCGGTCCCCCCTCCCGCCGCTCGCTCGCCCCTCGCCGCCGCTACCCGCCCCCACCTCCCTCCGCTCGCTCGCCCCTCGAGCTCCCGCCCCCTCGCCGCCGGTCCCCCTCCCGCGCGCAGATCTCCCCCCAAGCTCCCACCCGAGCTCGCCGCCGGTCCCCCCTCCCGCCGCTCGCTCGCCCCTCGCCGCCGCTACCCACCCCACCTCCCTCCGCTCGCTCGCCCCTCGAGCTCCCGCCCCTCGCCGCCGGTCCCCCCTCCCGCCCCTCAGATCTCCCCCCGAGCTCCCACCCGAGCTCGCCGCCGGTCCCCCCTCCCGCCTCACGCCGCCGGCTACTCCAACACCTCGCCAGCAGCTCCCCTCCCCTTTTGGCGCCGCCCAGGAGTCCCCGGCCGTCCAAACCTTGCGAGCACCGGTGCCGGTCGCCCTCCCGCCGCTCGCGTCGCCCCTCGCCGCCGCTCCCCCCCCTCGCCGCCGGTTCTCTCCCTGCCGCACAGATCTACCGCCTCCCACCACCGCCGCACCCCCTCCCCTCGCCGCCGTGGCGCCTCCTGGACGTCCGGGCATCTCGCCGGACCTTGTGCTCCCGGGGACGGTCGTTCGTGGCCGCGGCCGCTGCTCCCGGCCGCGCGCGCCCGTCGGCTCTGTCCGCCGGCGCTACTCCCCGCCGCCGTGGGCTGTGTCCGGCGCGTCTCCTCCCAACCGCAGAGCTCCCCTGCCACCATTCCCCGCCGAGCTCGCCCGCCGCCGGCCGACGCACAGGGAGTACCGGCTGCCCACCTCCCCCCGCCGCCGCCGTTCACCGTGCGTAGGCGAGTCCCCGTCAGCGCCTCTTTGTACCGCAACCCCCCCAAGCCGGTGCTCTACTGGAAGGTGAGCTTCGGTCTCCTGGAATGTTGGATTGGATGTACCGGTGTGTGTGATGCTGTACAATTGTGCTGTGAATCAAATATTTCAATTGTTGTGATCTGGCATTCGGTGAACTTGCATAGTTGTTAATAAAATGAATTGTGATGCTGTGCAATTGTTGTGAATCAAATATGTGCATTGCTTGCCAATGGAGATGCTTGCGTAGTTGTTAATAAAATGAATTGTACTGCTGTGCAATTGTTGTGAATCAAATATGTGCATTGCTTGCCAATGGAGATGCTTGCGTAGTTGTTAATAAAATGAATTTGTTCCTAACTTGCATAGTATGGCTGCTGAATGGACTGATGAGAATACTCGGATTGTTACCGAGTTGTTTGTCTTCCAAGTGCGGGCTGGTAATCGTCCAAACACTCACTTGACACCCGCGGCGTTCGAGGATGTGGCCAAGGATTTCAGAAACCGAACCGGTCTGCAGTACAACAGGGCCCAATTAAAGAACAAATGGGATAAATTGAAGGTTGATTTTAACACTTTCAAAAAGCTAAAGTTGAGGGAGACTGGAGGTGGGTGGGATTATGAGTTGAACACTGTGAAACAAGATGCTGAGTGGTGGAAAAAAGGCAAAGAAAGTGAGTTATCGTGTTCATGTTTGTTATAAGGTATCGTCAATTCGTCATATCATGTAATGGTATTGTTATCGTTGTTGTAATGCAGGACATTCCAGGATGTGGCAAGTTCCGAAAGCATGGCCTTCGCAATGAGGAGAACTTGCGTATTATGTTTGAAGACATCACAAGTGATGGTACAGATGCTTGGAATCCTGCTTCAGGCACTGCGCCCCCATCTAGTTCAGCATTCCCTTCCATGTTCGATGTTGACGCCATTCAAGATGTGGATTTGGACGAGATGGAAGAACAGTCACCTGCTAGTTCGAAGGTGGTTAAGAGGCTTGGTCGGACCATTGATGATAAGAACAAGAAGCCCAAGACTGCCCAAGTCATGCAGGAGCAGATAACAAAAATTGGTGACATTGCTGAGAGGTCTCAATCTTCATTTGAGTCTTACATGAAACAGGATGAGGGCACCTCAGTCACCGCTGTCATGAATGAAGTTCTTGCATGTGGCGCAGTTGAGGATACTGATGAGCACTTCATTGCTACTGAGTTGTTCGTCAAGAGAGATCAGAGGGAGATGTTTCTCCATATTAGTCCAGCATCTCGTTTTGGTTGGCTTCGTCGGAAGTATAATGTCAAGTATGGGCGCCAGTAGATGCTATGTTTGGTATTGTAATTTTAATTTGAATAATATGAATTCCTATCCGTGATAATTATGTTTGGTTTGTAATAACAATTCGAACCATGTTTATGTATTGTACTTTGCTAGCGATGTCCATGGTACTTTAAATTGTTGATGCTAACTACTATCTCATAATTTTATGTTGTTGCTCGTCTAGATGTCTTCTCAAAGTGATAGTGATGAAGACAACTGTGACGAAGTAAAGAAGATGATGATTTTCGGCCATGCGCAGCAAATGTCCAACATCTATTCAGGTTCCGCTACTATTGCTGGGAAGTATTGTGACAGCTGGGTGATGAAGGCCGAACCGAGGGTATCTATTTTGAGTGGATTTGGATGGCTGCAAGAAACTGTTGACACACCAGGAGAGACGTACAGAATGCTTAGAATGAATGCAAGAATCTTCTTCGAACTACATGACTTGTTGGTGCAAAGGTATGGGCTAACATCAACCTTTGCAATTAGCAGTTACGAATCTGTAGCTATGTTCTTGTGGACCTTGGGGGGATGTGAATCAAATAGAAGAACTCAGAACCGTTTCAAGCATGCAGCAGATACTATCCACCGTAAGTTCCACGAGGTTCTTCTATGTGTGATCAGGATGGCAGCTCATTACCTCAAACCTAAGGACCCAAATTTTAGAGTTGTTCATCCAAGGATTATGAATGATAGAATGGCATATCCACATCTGAAAGACTGCATAGGTGCAATAGATGGTACTCATATTAGGGCTTCTATTCCGGAGGCTCAGAAAGTGAGGTATATTGGAAGAACAGGCGCAACAACTCAGAATGTGTTGGCAATATGTGATTTTGATATGCATTTCACTTATGCTTCAATTGGACAACCTGGTTCGATGCATGATACAAGTGTGCTATATCATGCATTGGAGAATGACAGCGACGCCTTCCCCCATCCTCCAAAGGGTGAGCTTTATTACACATACACTTTGATCATTTTTGTTTTGAACTCATGGCGTCTATGCTACATGTGACACTCAATATTCTTTTGTTTTGTGTAGACAAGTACTATCTCGTAGATGCTGGCTACCCTAACAGACCAGGTTATCTAGCCCCATACAAAGGAGAAAGATATCATGTACCTGACTTTCACAGGGGTGCAGCGCCAAATACTCCTAAGGAGAAATTCAACAAGATCCACTCTTCCAAGCGCAATGTCATAGAAAGAGCTTTTGGAGTTTTGAAGATGAAATGGCAAATTCTTCTCAAGATGCCAAATTACAGCATTGATGGACAGAAGATGATTGTTGCTGCTGCTATGACATTGCACAATTACGTTCGCTTTCATGACAAGGAGGATCTCCACTTTGTTAGGTGTGATAGGGATCCAGATTATGTGCCAACCATTCCATCAAGATACCAGAGGTATGCCGTTCCTTCAAATGCATCTGATGCCTCAACTCCAGAGTCAAGCGCTCCTATTATGGACAGGTTTAGGGACGAGCTAGCTACTGCTATCGCTCAAGGATGGTGATGCAGGGGAGGGCAATTCCATTTTCTGATCTTTGTACTGAAAACCTTTATTTATGACTTATTTTGTAATCATGTGAGATATTTGAGATCTCTGAATCTTTGTTGTTATTCGTGCGTCAATATATTTTGAATGATGTGCCTGTTGAACACTGTGAATATATGTGACATTTCAAACAATTTAAATGTGAAAATTAATAGTCAAATATGTACATTTCCAAAATGTGTCCATGTCCAAAATAACATCTTGTACAGAGAGTACTTTTACTGACTGAGCCAACAATAAAATTATGGGCTTAACAGATAAGACTTAAATTGTGTGAAAGAGGGTCCTAGAGGATTTGTTACTATCTTGTATAACTAATTTTCTGTTCAAACAATGAAAAACATCTTCAAGAAGTGACTCAAATTACTACAAAATGTCAAAAAATGTTAACAGGTAACATGTAGATGCACTTTCTATTCAATTGATCTGCCATACAACCTTCTGTACCCAAAAAAATAAAGAAAAACGCTGCAATACACCCAGGCCGAATCGTCACGCCGATCTGGGCCAGGCCCACCCCAACCTCTCCTCTGGACCAAGCCGTGCGGGCGTCCCTCCCTTGCCTCTCCCCGAGTGGGCTTGACCAATGCTTAACAGGCCCGGGGCGCCGGCCTGCTCGCTGCGCGCGGGAAGCGGGAGCCGGCTGCCGAACGCGTCGGGCCGATCCGCGTTTTTCCAGCGGAGCGGGGAGCGCGGCGCGCGGAGCGGGATTTGCGGCGCGGGGCGGCGCGGGCGACTTCCGAACGCGCCCTTAGATAGCTACACTCCACATGCTGCTGCCTGCTGCACTGCACGCCTTCCTTTTCTATTGACTAGTACTACTAGTACTGTTTTGTGAATCGCGATCTCGTTTCGATTCGGTTTGGCACGGCACAGCGCGTACGTTTGTCCGGTTCCTCGCGTCGCCACATGTACATGTGCAGCTGTGGCACTGCGCACGCCGGAGACCGGAGGAAGCGCTGTTACAAGGGACTTCCTTGGAATGCGTGTATCCAAGATTGTCGCCTGTTGCCGGTCTCCACCACATGACCGGGAAAGCTCCGGGGGACTGTCACGCCCATCCGGCCATACAGAATGTCAATCCATAGATATTTCGTAACGTCCTGATATTTGGGGCTTTTAAAACTTTTAACTGAAAATGAGGACTAAAGTTTTTTTAAAATTTTTCTTAAACTAAATAAAACTTAATTGAAAATTTTCCTATTTCTTTTGGACTTAAGTGGATTAAGCACAATATAAATATTTGGTTGCAAATATTATATTTGACTTTTGCATATTAAAATATACACCATCAATTTATTTTGGATTTTTTAGAGTTGATTTGGTATTTAGTGGACCTTATTTGATTTACTCGACCATGTTGGTGATAAGAATCTTCACTAGAGTACCCCGGTATTTAAAATTGTTTTGGATCTCAAACAAATATTTTGATTTCAAAACCTATTTATGAAATTATTGTAATATGTCAACTAAAAATGTCACTTATGAAAAAGAGCCATAAAATATATTTTTTGTTTAAGTCTGCATGTAGTAGTAGATTACTTTAAAAATGGGGCACGTTGAGTATGCGAAGTACTCATCGAGCATGTTGTTTGTTGGACGTGTTCAGATGACTATGGAGGTGATGATAAAGACTATGAGGATTACTACGACAATGTTGAGGGCTAGGTTACGTTGGACTCCATAGGTTGTCTATAGCTGAGATGGAGATTTCTACACTTTAATATTCCGACTGTATTTGTGAATTGTAAGGGACATACATCTTAAGTATTTTAACTAGCTGTGTGGATACTATTATTCAAACATTTTCTAATATACTTTGTGATGTATGCAGTGGTATCATTTCGCATGTGTTCATCAGCTTGATCCGGAACTGATGAGGATATACAAAAGGGGTCTGGAAGTTACTTCCGAGCTCTTACATATTTCTCATGTATAAGCCTTTTGAATTGTATGAATGAAGTTGTAGGAATTCTATAAAATTTATTGGGCCTAATGAAAAAATTCATTTATATCTTCTATGAACCTTTTACCTCTTCAAATTCCTACAAAATTTCCATGAAGCACCTAAAAATATAGTTTTGCAAATTGATGTGTTCTGTCCCTGTATGATTTAGCAAACCAGGACATCTTAGTCCTGTGGTTTTAATATCTTGCGTTCCGAAGTGGCCTTTCTTCATCTTTTGCTACATCGTAGAGAAGATAGGAAGCCTTCCCACTCCACACCCCCCTCCCACACACACAAACACACATCGCCTCCACCAGTCAATAGGTATTTTCGCCGGATTCTATCGACGTGCGCTCAACCAAAGCTCAATAGTCGGTCTCCCTTCCCCTCAGTGCCGATGTTGATGCTTCCCTTTCTTCCCCTTAAATATATGAATGTGGCATTAATAGCCTTAAGGGGGCTTGGGATCTACCCAAAGACCATACATGTGGTGGTTTTCTCTATGATCTGAGGTCTCCTTATCTATGACCCTTTAGGGGATGATTGGTTGCTTGAGTTGTATGAGCTAGCTAGATTGGTGATTGCCTCCAAGTTGTAGATGATCAAGTGTAGCCTTTTTGGTTACACGAGGTAATCTAATAGCTAAAAATGAGACAGTGGTGTATAGGTTCACTAGTAGTAATTCTCAAGCAAGTAATATAGATTATTAAATAATAAAGTATCAACTACGTATTTGCAATATTTAAATGAGAGGTTAATATTACTAGCAATAGATAGATGCAATCTACCCTTTGTCCAACCATTGATTTGATACGTACATTAAGGCATAGCTGAAACAATACTAGTAATTTCACTAACGAAATACAAGAGAGGACCACATGGTTGGCTGCTCTACTCCATCCCCCGTCGTATCAACTAATGTGTTGGTAAGTGTCGTGCATGGCCAATTCATAACTCACAATCAAATCTATTTATACATAGCATGCAAAAGATTAATTCCAAGCAAATATAAAAGATCAAGATGTTGACCTAGAGGGAAAGGTGAATAGGCAACTAATCTTTTTTAACCAACTTTAACATTTTCTTGCAATTATGTGAAATTAAAGATTGTCTAATCCAAGAATTATATGAACGCCATGGATACTAGTCAACACACAAGCACAACAATAATACAAATAGTAAAGCTTGTGAAAATTAAGGGTGGAACGAAGTAATCAAAGGAGATATGATGATTTGTTGTGAAGTATGGATCCTTGGGGAATCCTACATCTCCATTTAGTGAACTCAATCATTTTGATCTAGAGCTGGCTTCCTGTCAAGCCTTTGTTGCTCGAGGATTTGCGTCTCCTCGATCTCTTCTTGGTGATCTCTCCCTCGATGAAAGTGGATCCCAACCTTGACAAACTTCTTGATGCTCACACCCCTTGCTTGGGAGCTCTCAAAGATTCCTAGCTGTCTAGGAGACTACAATCTCCAAGAGCAAAAAGCGTGTTGAAGACTTGGAGATGAACTCAATACTCTAGTGCTCAACTAGCAACAATATCACACTATTTTTCGCAAGAATTAAAAGATTTTGACCTGAGGAAGGTGGGAGAGGCTCTCTTGAGTGCAACATTTTGAAATAGCAAAGAGTTATGCTTGGATAAAAGAGTGGGGGTATAAATAGCCCACTTAAGAAAACTAATCGTCGACTGCAGAAAAACACACCCAAAGTATCCAGGTCAAGGCCTAGAGTATCCAGCCATATAAAACCAAATGGCTATAAACTCCCTCACAAAACCCCAGACACTGTCGGGGCTCACTAGCTCCCGAGTGTTCAGAAAAGGCTCGGAGACTCTAGATGAGGTTTACAGTGAGAGTGAATCTCCTAGAGACACACTTAGACACTCCAGCTTGAGTTCTAGCCCGTTCACTCTAGGAATTCCCTGGATACTCTAGAGGGAGTAATGGAGAGCAGATTTTCCCGGAGTCTCTAGCCCAGAGACTCCGGTCGATACTCCGGCCAAAACTCATCTTCTGTTACAACCCAAATAATCAGCACAGACTCCCAGACACTTTTGGGTGGGTTCCTTTAGGAAAAACTGGCTAGCAGATTTTCTCACTTTTTCGCTTGGGAATTTTGGGTGGATTCCTTTAGGAAAAGAGTTCCGTCCAACCCAAGAGCACACCCCTCTTCTTAATGTAGCTTTTCCTATAGTCAAGGTGACTTTTCGAGTCACTAAAATTAGGAAATGAGGCATAATCCTCACCGAATCCTTGCAATCATACCTTTAATCTTTTTAGGGGTCGCAAACACCAGTTGGATCAATCATATGGAACTAACGCCTATTCATATACTTGACATGCACATTAGTCCCTTAATCGTTTTTTATTAACCACTAAAACCTACTTATGGGGCCTAAATGCACTTTCAAAATAATTGATTACGCTGAAGATGTATGGTAATCATAATAAAAATTTGATGGCATCAAAGATAGATGAGCATTACCATAAAATAGAGAATGATACATAGCTACTATCATACATTATGTAGCCTCAATGGAATACTAACACATCATGCAGTTCATCAAAACAAATGATATATTGATTCTATTATCAAAAGTATTAGTAAAACAAACCAACTTTGTAGGTTCTAATGAAGTAGATGAGCTACAATGAGCAACTAATCTATAGTGGCTTGCTGTGGGTGGTGATCTATAGGTGGAGATAATGGTGGGGATGGTGGAGATAGAAATTATGGTTGTCAGCAGTGTCTCCATGTTCTATCCCGAAACCTTCTCCCTTCTTTGTGACGTGAAGACTCTATATGAAGGTGAAACTCCACAAGGCTTTCTGGAGGGCGAAACGGATCTACTCACGAAAGGGCTGTGGCGGCCAAGCCTTGGTGGGTCCAGGCGGCAAAGGGAGGCGGCAAGTGGGGCCGTCGCCTTCTACTACCCCTCCTAGGATTGGCTCGCCTGCCCTTCTCGTTTCGTACGAAGTTTCCCCCCTTCGAAACATTCCTGAATAGGCTTGATTTTCTAATTTTTATGGTGTTTTCCTGTGTACAGAGAATAAAACCCGATAGTTTATCTAATAACCCAAAGAAAATAAGAATATCATGAAAATACATTATTAAACCTAGAAACATGATACGTTTCAGATGTATCAACTAGCACAGACTTGAGATATGTTGATGGTGATTGATTGATTTTGCTCTATGAGCCAGTTAGGCTAGCTAGGCCAACTTAAACTCCATGGTTACTTTAGGCTACGAGAGAAGGCCAAATTGAGCTTCTCTCCGATGTAGCCTCGAAGTTTGCACTCACTATCTCAGAAAACACTTTTGCTACAAGACAATCACCGACGGGCATGAGGAGGCCCGTCGCTAATTAGAGGAAACGCTGACGGGCGAGCTCGTACCTGTCAGTAAAAGTGAGACACTAGGCGAGGCACCAAACTTCTACTGACGGGCACAACAACCGCCCATCAGTAAAAGAGGAACGAGTACCCCAACCTAGCATCTGCACTGACGGACAATATTCACTGACGGGTGAACCTCCCATGCCCGTCAGTAAATTTCGGATCTTCACTGACGGGTTTGTTGTTGCCTGTCAGTGGAAGATTGCTCCACGATTGCCTTCGAGGGCAGAGTTATCACTGATGGGCACCGTAGTGCGCCCATCAGTGATAACTCTGCGCATATAACAGTGGAGGCGCCCGCAGCTGGCCAGTGAGCTTGCGCGCCTCACACGGCCAGCTGCGGGTGCCTCCTAATTAACACTACACGGCAGCCATGCTGCTCCTCCTCCTCATCCTCCCCCTCCTCCCTCCTTCCTCCATATAGATTTAAACCCTAGATCTAGATCTCTCTCAATCAAAATTACCCTAAAAAATTTCACCGGAATTAATAAAGATTCTCCTAACCGTACGCCGAAATCAAAAGCTCAATTTTGGTACAGGATCTAGTGCAATCCGGGTGCAGAAGGTTAGGTTCCCGTCGAGCCACATCACCTCGGCTCCGAACCTGCGTCATGCTCACATGCACCGCTTCACATTTTCGTGGCAATCCTAGAAAGCATCGAATGGCACAAATTATTCCAAGCAGTTTCTACAACTATTTTCCACAACTGAGCTCCCCTTCCCACCACAATTCAAACCACCAGAAAGAACTTAACAACAGCTACGCAGTTATAACTACAACGTTTGTAAAGCCCAAATTGGTGCGGTCAGCACTGAGCTCCTCCTCCCCGTCTCCTTCCCCTGATTGGCTCGCTCTCCTACGTGCCCCACGGCCACCCCAATCGTTCCCCGCCCCATCCCCCTCCACACTCTCCCTGTCACTCTCCCCCGCTAGCCTTCTTCAACTTCTCCTCCTCCACTGTTTCTCCAACCCAACCAACCGCACACGTACGTACGCCATGTCCATTGCCGCCCTCCACTCCCTCCCCGCCGTCTACGGCGTGAACCCGGGCGCCCGCCGGGTCCCTCCACGGCATGCCTATGCCCGGCTCGGCGTCCTCCGGGCCAGCTCCGTGGCGGTGAACGGGGAAGTGGAGCTGCAGGAGAAGAGGAGCGGGAAAGACGACGTGGTGAAGGAGGACGAGAGGGGGCTGGAGCCTCTCTACGACGATGGGTTTGGACGCGTGACCGTAAAGGACTACTTCGCGGCGGCGAGGGCAGTGTCCAAGGACGACGGCGGGCCGCCGCGGTGGTTCTGCCCCGTGGAGTCCGGCAGCCCGGCGGTGGAGGAGGCGCCCTTGCTGCTCTTCTTGCCAGGTTGGTCGTCGAATCTTTTTTGAGTTGATAACTGCGAGATCATTTCCATATTTGCAGTGCCTAAATGGCTTAATGGAGAGTTCGTCCTAGACTTTACTGCTGCCTTTTTATTTGTGGAATTTGTTCTAACGCTGCTCCTCGAATTGACTGCACTGCAGGAACTGATGGTGTTGGAATGGGGCTCATTTTGCACCACAAATCTTTGGGCAAGTGAGTCTTGTTTTCTTGTATATATAAGTATATATATATAATCGTTTGAGTCTATGGTAGCACGTGTTGTCACCTTTAACGAAATATCAAAGTAATTGCCGGCCAAGCAGGAAAGCTTCCTTTAGTCGAGTGCTACTTGGCTCCATGCAGTCATTATCTACCAAGTTAATTATGGCAAAAATAAGACTACTAGTCTGGGGTGACGGTTCATCTACTAGACTACTAGCCGTTGATATCTATTTATTCTTTAATATTAATTTATTTTTTACTTTAAGACTGACACATGTGACAGAAAGAAGACTGCCACCTTTTGTTTCTTGTTCTCTTGCACTTGTCTCAGGCAGCTCTGTTGAATCACCAATGAGTAATTTAACTATAGCCCCTCCTCTCTTTTCTGCTCATTGCAGGGCCTTTGAGGTTCGTTGCTTGCATATACCAGTAAATGATCGTACACCATTTGAAGGTATGCAGATGCCCATATTCTGTAGTTAGGTGATTATTTACAGACCATCTCACAGCAAAGTTCAGAGTGTAGAGATATCAAGTTATTCTAGAGACACATGTATCTTGTAAGGATTACAGTAATTCCAGAAATTTGCAAAAATATGACCTCGTACTGTATTTGATTATTAGAGACTTAGAGAGTCGCAAAGGAAAATACATCGAAAATTCTGTTTTTCTGATATGCACGAATATAATCGCTTACAGGGCTATTACAAATTGTGGAAGAATCGATTAGATATGAGCATGATTTGTCACCAAACAAACCGATATATCTTGTCGGAGATTCATTTGGCGGATGCCTGGCGCTTGCAGTGGCAGCTCGTAATCCAAAAATCGATTTGGTTCTCCTACTGGTAAATCCAGGCAGGTGAAAACGTTCTAGTTCAAATTTAATGAGAATTTATTCATAAGGCTTTTTTGTTTGGAATGTTATCAAATAATCTGCTCTCTTTTTTTCTTTTGCAGCAACATCGTTTGCAAAGACTTCATTGCAGCCAATATTGCCTCTCTTGGAAGCAATGCCAAGCGACCTTCATGTTACAGTTCCGTATCTTCTCAGTTTTGTTATGGGTATACTTCTTCCTAGCTAGTTGATTATCTTATTTCTTTATTCTAGCTGTTATGTGCATTTTTCTCCAATTGGCTGATCTGGTATGCTTCTAATTAAAGTTTCTTGTTAATTTCGTATGAACTAAAGAACTTGGAAAACATGATCTTAATATTTAGTTATGTTTTCCTAATAAAAAATATTAAATTGTTCAGGCAGAATTCTTCCTCATCGTATGTATTGGTAAAATTAAATTATTGTTCCGTATTTCTTTTTCGATGATCCAAGGATGTGTATGAGCAGCTGACCCTCTGAAGATGGCTATGGTTAGCGTTGAAAACAACCTTTCTCCTCCAGAAACTCTTCAAAAGCTGTCAGATAGCCTCACTTCATTGCTGCCTCTGCTTTCAGTATGTTATCCATACCTCCTTATTTTCTTAAATTTTTCTATGTATTTACCTCTCATGTTTATTTTTATGTGAAATCCTATTCAAACGTACATGTGGAGTGTAAAAATTAGAAGTCTTTTACGGTGCCCACTGAGAAATATGGACCGTCTATGTCGAGAGATCTATTGGTGGAGATCAATCTATACTGCTGATTTTATGAGTAGTATATATAATCCACTCGAGTAGTATGAGGTAGTATATGGAGCTCAGGGGGAAAATTGGAAATATTAAAGTGTGGTCCGTGAGTCGGGCCTCCGTGAGCTCGTCATCGACCACCGTCATTGTCCCGAAACGAGCTTTTGGATCGGGATCCCCTGCGGGAGGCTGCCGCCGGTGAAGACCGGGACACCATTGTTGTTGCTGGACATGACGGTGTTGGTGGCGCCATCAAGGCTAGTGAGGAAGGGGATGTTGTTGTTGTCGACAGCGCCCACCGTGCCAGAGTTGACGTTGACCGTTGTTGACCAGGAGTACAACGCCATTAGGGCGCCTGAAGGGGAGCAAGCCGGTGACCGTCGCGTTGTCGATGATGCCCACCACGATGCCGCCGACGGGTTCATCTCGCCGAGGATGTCTTGCATGAAGAAATTCAGCAGGTGGTTGCCCCGGTGAGGTTCGTCCCCGCCACCCCTGGACCCACTGGGATGGTGCTGGCAGTGATCGGCGCATCGACAGTACCATTGGTTGGCATTGGGCTCAATGCTAGCCTAGCCATGATGGCGTTGGCATGCGAGGGGCCGGGTGGCGAAGGGCGGTGGAGGGCAGCGGTGGCGGGGTGCGGGCACACGCGCGAGGGGTCGAGTGGCCGAAGGTGTCAAAGGACAAGGGCGGCGGAGGACGTTGGAGGATAGGGGCGGCGGCGAGTGCTGGCAATTCGGTGAGTGCGGCCGCGGCCGGCACATGCACGAGGGGACGGATGGCGGAGGACAAGACGGCGGAGGTGGCGGATGCGGGCGACAGGGATAGCAGGCTCAAAGAAGCAATTTAATGTCTAAATTACCCCTACAAATCAAATGTTGATCTAATTCTATACTACTCCCTCCACATAGCAGTAAAATGTACCGTAAAAGACCTATATGCTTAGTTATAAACATCCTAAACTTTATTTGATGAGCCTTAACTGTATCCACGAATCCAAATAAGCATTATAGAGTTTCTTTGTAATTTAAACAATGAGTTAATTGCACCGGGAGTCCTTAAACTTGGGTGGTGGGTGCAGTTTAGTATAACATCTTGTAAAACGCTTAATCGGCTCCTTAAACTTGGTTTGCGGGTGCAAATACGGTCCAATCCAGGCCATGTCAGCACGGGAAAAATGGGAAAATGGGCCAGGCCCGAGAGAGAGGAAGAGAGAGGGTAGAATAGGCCAAAACTTTTGGCCCAATGATTGAATTAGTTTTTGATTTATTCAAAAACTGATTTAAAAAGAAAATTCAAAAATAAAACAAATGCAGTTTAATAATTATGAGAAAATTCACATAGGCAAAATTAAATATAAGGAATCCACTATAATAATTCTAGGGGTAAACTCCAAAAAATAATATTTGTTAATAAGAGCAACAACTGATAATTAGCAACACTACCATAAAAAATAAATAATTAAGTGAGAAACAAATAATTTTTTTGGTTAAAAGCAGATGATGTCACGACATGTTATTTTTAGTTAAATATTTTATGTGGATATTTTCTAAATTATTCAAAGATTTTCAACAAATTTTGGTTATAATAAATCAGTTTTATTTTTGGTTATAATAATTATTGGACTGCATTTGTTTTATTTTTGAATTTTCTTTTTAAATCAGTTTTTGAATAAATCAAAAACTAATTTAATCATTGGGCCAAAAGTTTTGGCCCATTCTACCCTCTCTCTTCCTCTCTCTCGGGCGTAGCCCATTTTCCCGTTTCCCCCCTTAAACTTGGTTTGCGGGTATAAATACGGTCCAATCCAGGCCACGTCAGCACGCCACAGTGGCGAAATACGACGACGTGGCCTGGATTGGACCGTATTTGCACCCGTAAACCAAGTTTAAGGGGCCGATTAAGCGTTTTACAAGATGTTGTACTAAACTGCACCCACCACCCAACTTTAAGGACTCCCAGTGCAATTAACTCTTTAAACAATACTTTCTCAGAAGATCTGTGTTATGAGAAATATTCATGTTGACACTTCCATAGAAGCATATAGATTACAATTGCATTTGTTATAAATGGGACATGTATTTCTTGCTCTCTATTTTTTGGAAATCCTGTGTGTGTCCCTTCTCCTTGCAAGATGAAGTCAGTTACAGCCTTATGGAGCCATTTACTCTTTGAGAAATCCTTTAATATTATTATTCTAGATTTCATCCTTTTCATTTATCAGGAATTGGCAGATATCATACCAAGGGATGCTCTTTTGTGGAAGCTTAAGCTTCTTAAGTCAGGAGCAGCCTATGCCAACTCTCGTCTTCATGCTGTACAAGCTGAAGTTCTACTTCTTGCCAGGTACCTTGCTACAACAATGCTGCTTATATTCTGTCATTCTTAGTCTCCGTTGACTTTTGATCTCGAAGTGTTTGATCTGATACTCTAAATATACTTGTATTTAGTGGCAATGACAATCTTCTGCCGAGTGGAGAAGAAGCGGATAGACTCTTCAAGACACTGAAAAACTGCAGAGTTCGATACTTCAAGGACAATGGCCATACACTGCTCTTGGTAAATATCAGCATGCTCGCAAGTTCTCTAAATGTTTTGGAGTCATTCTGGTGTTTCGATCTGACTATAATGTTTATGCCAAGCAGTGCATTGTTTAGCAGTGCAATTATGAAATTCATAGTGATATTGCACAGGAGGATGGTGTCAATCTGTTTTCTGTCATAAAAGGAGCAAACATGTACCGCCGTGGCAGACAACGGGACTTTGTGACCGATTACCTCCCCCCTACATTAAGTGAGTTCAAGAAAACATTTGATGAAGACAACAAGTATGTATTCAGATTCTGAAAGTTCCATTATACTGTCCTATGTTATTTTTGCATAGACTAGCGAACTACTAAGCAGAAAACTTTAAGCTTCTGCAGATTGTTTCACCTTGCAGTGAGCCCAGTCATGATGTCTACTCTGGGGAACGGAAAAATTGTCCGTGGTCTCACCGGTGTTCCTGACCAAGGTCCGGTCTTGTTTGTGGGTTATCATGCACTCATGGGGATTGAGTTGAGTCCACTGTATGAAGAGTTCTTGAGGGAGAAGAACACAGTTGTTCGTGGCATGGCTCATCCGGTGTTGTTTGGAGCAAATTTTGAGACGTCACGCCAGGAGTTGTCTCGCTTCGATACAGTTTCTATGTACGGTGGATTACCAGTCACTCCAATCAATATGTACAGGTTGTTCGAGAGAAATCAATATGTTCTCCTCTATCCTGGTGGTGTGCGGGAAGCTCTACATAGGAAGGTATGCTTGATTTCACCACTTCTTTACTAAATCCTCTATGCATCTATGGTATTTAAATGTTAGCCTACTTGATCATAACTTTGCCTTTCCCCCTACTGCAATATTTGTGTTGGATTTGGCAGGGTGAAGAATACAAGTTGTTTTGGCCAGATCAACCAGAATTTGTTAGGATGGCAGCACGATTTGGTGTTACTGTTGTACCATTTGGGTTTGTAGGAGAAGATGACATTTTAGAGGTAGGTTTCTATCAATCATGCTTTTGTTCTGTAGGATAAATCAAAATGTCACTGTCAAATATTTGTTTCTGAAGACATGATAATTCTTTTTGGAAAATTGTATATATGGCATTGCTGTTGAAAACTGAAGGTAAAAATGCCAATCTGACAAGGTCAAAGGGCTTTGACCGAGTCAAAATGCTGGTGTATCCTTCCTAAACAAGGATTTTACATTCAAATGCGATATCATTTGACATCCTGACTTTTTGTGGTCTTCAAAAGTCAACTTATCCATTAGTTAAAGATGAAAGAATTGCACACAAAAATGACTTTGATCATTTGCAAACATGCATGATCCCCACAGGTCTTGTGGTTCAGTCAGAAAAAAAAACATATTTATCACTATGGTTATGTACCTCATTTTGATGAAAACTACAATAAGTGTATTTGTGCATTCTTTCTGCAGTTGGTTCTGGATTACAATGATCAAAAGAACATTCCCTACCTTCGAGAGTGGATAGAGTCAATCAACCAAGATACCCAAAGAGTGAGGTCAGTGCTAGTAATTTTGACTTCCAAACAGAGCCACAAAGTGATCAGGTCTTACCATTGCACAATCAGTTACTCAATTCTTGTTCATTTATGGTGTGATATTCGTCATTTCAGGGATAGCGTCAAAGGAGAGGAAGGGAACCAGGACATGTACATTCCTGCTATTGTCCCCAAAGTACCTGGTCGATTCTACTACCTATTTGGCAAACCGATCGAAATGAAAGGGATGAATAATGTTCTGAGAGATAGAAAAAGCGCCAACGAAGTGTATTTACATATCAAATCAGAAGTCGAGAACGCAATGTCATACCTGAAGAGGAAGAGGGAGGAAGATCCTTACAGGAGTATAGCGCAGCGCGCTCTCTACCAGGCAACTTGGGGTATTTCTGCTCAAGTCCCAACTTTTGAACCATGAAGATTAGGTGCAGATATATTCCTGTGATAGCGTGACTGCATATTGGCAAAGCAGAGATAGAAGAACAGCGATTATCTGTTCTGTGGAAGAAGTTAGGGCAGGTTTTCTGCAACAAGTTAGCTGTGATGCCTGCAACTTATAAATCAGCTGTGATGCATTCAAAAGGAAGCTATCCATTGTACCAGTGTACAGTACAGAACAAATGCATCTTAGCATTTTGTTAATATGTTTTGATCGGTGTATGTTACTCGCTGATTCTTGTGCAAACAGAAGGGCTCCTTCATCTCTGTAGTCTGTAATACATCAATTTCGAAACAAAGAGCCTAAAGCTGGCGACAAGTGCATTTCCGGTAGTCATATTGTTGGGCCGTGTTGTGTGTATTAGGCCACATGTTCATGCTTGTGTATATGTACTCATGACCATAACGAGTGAATAGTGAATTCCAGAATTTTTCCAAAGACCGCATGGTATCAGAGCCTCAGGTGGAGGCGATGCTTCGCCCTGGAGGTGGCCGGTGGTGAATTGGCAGCGTGTGGTAGAGCTCGGGGCGTCAAGAGTGCGACATGAAGGTGGAGACGTGCTCCGGGCAAGGGGGCAGCAAGCTTCAGGACACGGAGTGAGCCTACAACGGTGCAGGGACCCTAGGTTCGGAGGCGGCAGCCGGCGGCGCGAGGGCGACTAACTGCAGGACCGTGGAACTAGGATTCGTTGGTGGTTGGAGAGAGAGAGAGAGAGAGAGAGAGAGCCGGGTGAGCTCATGACTTGCAGCAACAAGTAGAGGAGTGCATTGGCTGCTGTCAGTGTGCTCGTGGCTTGCTGCTAGGTAGTTGGGTGCTGAGATTGAGAAGGAACAGAAGGGAAGGAACAGCTGCGGGTTTTGCGATGTATTTAGCTGAGATTTGTGAGGGAAGAGAGGATGAAGTACATTGTTGTGTTGCTGCTAAGAAGCTGTGAGCAGGCTAGTTGTTGTGCGGCTGCTGTAGTGTGAAGTGTATTACTGTGCTGTAGGATTTGCGCAAGCAGGTTGGTCCTTAGCCATGGGAGACAATCAAACTCTAGGTATTCAACAGGTGCTAGAGTAGTTAGCACAGCCGATTACATCAAAAGTGAGTGAGAATCCATCCTTAAGCCAAGCAATTGTTGCACACGCAGAACAAGTCTAGAAGGAGGAATTGATGCCCAATGATGTCAAGTTAGAGGGAGTGAGAAATTACTTCAGTTGGTCGCGAAAGGCATTGTTAATCCCAAAAAGAAAGGATCTGGAGAGCTTTGTCAAAAGAGAATCAATTGAGCCAGCGGACAAGACAAGTGCAAAATGGAGGACTTGGAGTACCGCCAACTCACTGGTGGTGGCATGGATGTTGAGTTCCTTATCTCCGACCATTGCTATGACTGTTGAGACATTCTCAAGTAAGCTGAGGTATGGAAAACTTTATCAAAACTATACTCGGTGGAAGGGAATGTGATGTTGATGGTTAAAACCCAGGAAAGGGTTAGTGATTTGAGACGGGGGAGCTCTTTGTGATGGAGTATGTTGTTGAGTTGCAATGCCTGTGGGCTGATCTAGATCATTATGATCCTCTCGATTTGTCTCATGCGGATTGCATATCCATTGTGAAGACATGGATTGATCGTAGGCAAGTGATATAATTCCTTAAGGATTTGAACTCAGAATTTGAGGGAAGGCGAGCTACTATGTTCCATCAGCTTACTCTCCCTACTTTGGAGGAAGCTATAGCAGTAGTTGCACAAGAGGATGTCAAATTGAAGATGATGAAGAGCAATACAATAACTCTATCTCATCTTGCATTCATAGTGACGAGGAATAATGAGACCAGAGATTGCTTCAATTGTGGTGAGAAGAGACACTTGAGTCGTGGTTGTCGCACCGTGCAAGCCAAACCATGGATGGAGGAGTGAAATGATCGAGGTAGAGTGAGGGGAGATAGAGGCCGTGGATACATGAGTGAGCATAGAGCAAATGTTGCTGTCCAGCAAGAAGGATTCTCTGACAAGGTTGAAGTCTCTAGTGTTGAGAGGATGGAGATGCTGATGATAAAGGCCAAGGGGACTCCTTCAGGGATTTCGCTCATTTTGCTTATGCTAATGAAGGTGATTGTGCTCATACATCATATTCTCCCAAGTGTCACATCCAGATTGGATTCTAGATTCAGGGGCATCAAGGCATGTCGCCGGCACATCAAAGAGATTTGAGTCATATACTCACTATCCACCCACATGTAAAGAAACTATTCAAACAGTCGATGGCACCTCACAACCCATTAAAGGTATTGGCACGGTACAATGCACACCTTCTATTAAAATTTCATTAATTTTACATGTTCGTGCTTTTCCGGTCAATCTTGTGTCAATGAGTGCTCTGATTGATCATCTGGATTGTCGAGTAACGCTTGACTGAGAAATATGTTTAATCCAGGAGAGGAGAACAGGGAGGAAACTTGGGACCGGAAGCAAGCGTAATGGGCTATGGTACATGGACTGTGAGGTTCCGAACGATGCAATATGTATTGTATTAGCAGCAACAATGGGAGAGACGAAAGTTGTAGTGATGCTTTAGCATTGTAGAATGGGGCATATGTCTTTTAATAAATGAGCAAATATTTCCTGATGTCATGCGTGGGGTGGATAGGAAAAAACGTGTGCGTGATGCTTGTGAGTTTAGGAAACACACAAGGACATCTATGTTAGTACAGGGATCAGGAGTATATCATCTTTTATACTTGTTCATTCAGATGTGTGGACATGTTCAATCATCTTTGTTAGTGTAATGAAGTACTTTGTTATATTTATTGATTGTTACTCTCGCATGACATGGGTGTACCTTATGGGGCATAAGGATAAGGTATTTAAATATTTTCAGGATTTTTATGCTGACGTGAAATATCAGTTCAACACACAGGTGCAGATGATCAGAACAGACAATGGGACTGAGTTTGTGAACAAGGAATTGCATGCCTTCCCGTCAGCACAAGGTATGTTGCGTCAAATTTTTTGTCCAGATACACCTCCCCAAAATGGAGTGGCAAAAAGAAAAAATCAACATATCTTAGAGGTGGCCCGGTTACTGATGTACACAATGAATGTGCTCAAATTCTTGTGGAGTGAGGCTGTAATAACAGCTACATACCTACTAATTGCATGCCATCGAGAGTAATTAGGATGAAGACTCCGTGTGAAATGTTGCTAGGTAAGAACAAGTTTGTGGTTCCACCCAAGGTTTTTTGATGCACTTGTTTTGTCAGGAACCACAGATCCTTAGTGGGGAAGCTTGATCCATGCACGATGAAGTGCACCTTTATACGATACTCTTCTAGACAGAAAGGCTACAAATGTTGGAGCCCTAGTGAGTGACGCACATTCGTGAGCATGGATGTGACATTTAGAGAATCCGAGTCATTTTATGGTGATAAGACTAACCTTAGCTCCTTCTTTGTCGAATCTCCTAATACTGATGGTGATGGTCAAGAGGGGGAGAGCGTGTCAAATGTTGAGGCCGATGAGCAAGAAAAGAGGTAAAATGTGGTAATTGGTTTTATTCCTTGTCCAGTGAATAAATCAACACATGAGCAGATGTGGAGAAAGGTAAATAAAGATGAAAACCTTCAGGTGTATACAAGGAGAAACCTAAGGCTGGAACTCACAGAGTAGCAACAACCCTCAGAGGTTGTTGAGGTGCAATCACTGGAGCAGCAAGTGCAACTAGTGGAACAGCTAGGAGGACCAACAACTCCATCTAGGACTAATGATTCTCTTGCATCCTCAGGCGATCAGCCACACATCGCACCAACTCCATCTGGGACTGATGATTCTCTTGAGTTGTCAATTGTCTTTTGGAAGGAAGCTCAGGCTAATGCTCGAAAGCCTCCATTAAGGTATGATTTTGAGCATGACGTAAGTAATTATGTTTTCTATGAATCTTTGTCTCGTACATATAGAGCCCTTGTTGCATCGCTGCAGGCAATGGTAATGCCAAAAGACTCGAAAGCAGCAAAGCAAGATCCTAAGTGGCATAAGGCCATGATGGAGGAGTTGAATGCTCTTGGAAAAAAATAAAACTTGAAAAATTGCACACCTTCCAATGGAAAAGAAAGCTGTTAGCTGTAGACAAATCTACATTGTGAAGCAAAATCCGAAAGAAAAAATTGAATGATACAAGGCAAGACTAGTTGCCAGAGGATATAGTCAGATATATGGAATTAAGTATGATTAGACATTTGCACCACTGGCGAAGATGAACAAAGCAAGGATCCTAACCTCTCATGCTACTAACTATGGGTGGCCTTTACACCAGCTAGATGTTAAGAATGCTTTCTTGCATGGTTACCTATAAGAAGAGCTGTATATGGAGATTCCACCTAGTTTCTCCAATTCTAGAACAACAGGAAAGGTGTGCAAGTTGAAAAAATCTATACATGGTCTCAAGTGGTCTCCACGGGCATGGTTTGATAGGTTCAGACATGTCGTATGCGATATGGGGTATAAACAATGCAATGGAGATCATACTGTATTCAATCGACACTCAACATGTCAAATTACAATCCTTGCAGTATATATAGATGATATCATAATCATAGGAGATGATGATGCGGAGATATTGCGGTTGAAGAAGAACTTGAGCGAGGAGTTTGAGGTCAAAGATCTTGGCCAACTTAGATATTTTCTCGGCATTGAAATTGCCCAATCTCGTAAAGGGATTGTTCTCCCTGAAAGAAAGTATGTTCTAAATTTGCTTAGTGACACAGGTATGCTAGGATGTTGAGCTGTATCAAGTCCTATTGATCAAAACCACAAACTTTGTGCACAAGTAAGAGAACCAGTGGATAGGGAAAACTACCAAAGACTTGTTGGACGACTCCTATACTTATGCCATACAAGACTTAATATTGCTTATGCAGTGAGTGTGGTAAGCAGATACATGCATGACCTAGGAGTGGACATCTAGATGCAGTATACCATATCTTGTGATATCTTAAAGGCAGTCTTGGGAAGGGGCTATGGTTTTAGAAGAATGGTCATCTTAATGTTGATGTTTATAGCAATGCCGATTGCGTAAGTTCTCTTGATGACAGAAGATCAACTTCAGATTATTGTGTTTTTGTTGGAGGGAACCTAGTGTCACGACGAAGCAAAAAGCAATCAGTTATGTCTAGATCGATAGACCAAGCAGAGATCAGAACTATGTCACTAGGCCTTAGTGAGATGTTCTAGGTAACAAATCTTTTATCAGAGTTGAAAGTGCTGAGACTTTCCTTTGAGGGTGTGGTGTGACAATAAATTAGCCATCAATATAGCCAATAACTCAGTCCAGCATGACAGAACCAAGCATGTGGAGATAGATCGTTTCTTTATTAAGAAGCTAAATGAGAGTATAATACAGTTAAATCATGTAAACTCAGGAAGTAAAATAGCAGACAGTCAAACCAAAGGTTTAAGAGCCAAGGAATATAGTTTTGGCTTATAACAAGATGGGAATATAGATATCTATCATCCATCTTAAAAGGGAGTGTTGGGCCATGTTGTGTGTATTAGGTCCATATGTTCATGCTTGTGTATGTGTACTTGTGACCATAGCAAGTGAATAGTAAATTCTAGAATTTTCCTAAAGACCACACATATATCCGCTTCTGTAACCTGTTTATGTTAGGAACATATTCTGGCCTATGTGGAATATTTTCTTTGACACTCAGTGTGGTAATACCATAGATTTTAGAAAAACAAAAATGCAAGTTGCTACAGGAACTCTGGAGAACTCCCTTGTGACTGTTCCACACTTTAGCTTGTTCTATCTGATTAGTAGGACCCATTTATCAATGAGATGGCCCAAAGCTATGGTTTCAGCAGCCGGAGAGAACAGGAATGGCACCATCATTTTTACACTAGTGGAGGAGAAACTTCAATGCTTGATACCATGTCTTCAAGATCGGAAATCAATAACGGATGAAATGCAATGAGCCCACAAGATTGATCTTGGACAGCAAACCATGTAGGTTCTCCACAAACATAGAGTTTGCAGTGGAATAAGATATGGCCCCGGGCAGGTAGCAGAAAACAAGAGGACAATGTAGCATAAGCCAACAAGATTGATATTGGATAGCAAACCATGTAGGTTCTCCATAAACATAGAGGAGATTTGCATTGGAATAAGATATAGCTCATGGCAGGTAGCAGAAAAGAAGAGGACAATGTAGCATAAGCTCGAAGTTTAACATTTGTGTTATTTTAAGTTACAAACTGCTGTGTCAACTGTCAACTAGCAAGCTGAAACGGTGCAAAGATAACTTCAGCATGACACCCTTTTCCCCTTAGGAGTACAACTTCATCCAACATCAAATCCCTTCTCAGTACAACTTCATTCAACATCAAATCCCTTCTCTTGGAGTTCCTGTACAACATTGTTCCTCATCCGAAACCAGAGCTTCTGTGCTTCCTGCTCAAGCTTTTTTGACTGCAGTTGCTTCTGCATGTTATCAGAGTCCATGTTGGCATCAGCAAAACCTTTTGGTCCAATCGTGGTACCTAGAGCACCTCCACTTTTTATGAACTCCTCAACTGCCTCTTCATCTCCTGGATAGGGAAACTCCCTGCGCTCATAAAGATGGGCCATTTCTTTTTCTTCCTGAGAAATATTGAAGATAATTTTCAGAAAGGATAAACTGAACAAGGACAGCAATAAGATGAAAGAACAGCATTAACAGAGATGTCACTGGTATAGAAATCCATATCTGAGGCGGTTAAAATAGCACACCCGAGGCGGTTATAGCAGCCGCCTCCACGGAGTGGTTGCGGATATGGGGGCATGCATCGGAGGCGGTTACGCAAGCGCCTCGGATAAGCTCTTATCTGAGGCAATTGAAATGGCTAAACCACCTCGGATAAGGACTTATTGGAGGCGGTTACAATTTCTCAACCGCCTCGGATAAGGACTTATCGGAGGCGGTTATGTTTTATCGACCGACCACCTCCGATAATTCCTTATCCGAGGCGGTTGAGATAGCACATCCGAGGCGGTTGTTAAGTTCCAACCGCCTCGGATATGTTTTTGAACAGGCATTATTTTGCCTGATTTGCTAGCCTCCCTGAAAAAGCAAACAGTTCATATACATGATATATCCAAATCACAGCCCGCACAACAGATTTATATAGCACACTTCAATCATTAATTCTCACATCGACCACAAGACATAAACTGCAAACATTCACATACATACGCATACAAATAATATTACAAAACTTGTTCACTTGAGTCATGTACTCAATTCACAGCGGGGATATTAATCAAATTCAAAAAACTAGACCTCTCTTAAGTTCTTCACATGAATAGAACCACTTGCCGAAGCCTCCATACATGATATCTGTTGATAAAGAAGTCTCATTTGTAAAATAGTGATATTCACAAGAAAAAGTTATAGTTATGTCACACCCACTTACACGTTTGCAGTGAGAGGAAAAATGAACAAGACATTTACAAACATCAAGTGTACTTATCATTTGAAACCACAAGTTGGATAGATAACTACAAAGTTTGATGCTTTGGAACTAATGAAGTAAGTAATGACCTAACTAGAAACCTAAGTAATGATCTAACTAGTCGCAATCCTAAGTTCCTAGCTTACCGCCGAGGAACCAAAGCGTCCTTGGGGACTAATGACCTCGTTGTTTAGGAAGCTAGCGATGTGCGACCGAATCTGGGCCATGTTTATATCTTCCAACTGTTTAATTGCCATGGTTTTCGCCGCTCCCTGAAAACATGAGGCTTACACTCAGGGCGAATAGCATGATTAAACACTAGCCATTAGTAGTGGCGATGGTTTCTTACCGCTAGATCTCCGTACTTTGGTTTGCTGCAAAGGGCTAGCATGTGGAAACACACGTAATACCCACAGACGTCGGTCCCTTCGGGCTGCTGCCGGTACTACAAAAGAGATATCAATTAGGTATAGAGGGCAGAAGTATGATGGCATTAGTTCGAGGAGTCAAGGACATTAGGGTATACCTTAAACTTTGAGTCATGGCGTAACTCGATGGGCACTCCTTCCTTGACCTCCTTGTGCCTCCCTCCTTGTTTGACGTATGTGTCAAACGCTCTAGGTGATTCAGAACAATTAGCATCGAACTGTCTTTTCTTTGTGAAGAAGAAAGAATAGGAATGGACGAAGTCGAAAGTTTTGGTACTCACTCGTTGAGTAGACGCATGATGTCCACGTACCCTTGCTTGCACGCGTCAATGCTACGCCTCATGGAATCAAGGTTATATACCTTATTCCACTTTGGCACGATCACGAGGAGGATCCAATGGCCCCTGGTTATACGATACGAAGTTATTACATGTTTAGCTGTCAAACCATGAGAATTTGCAAAGGATGTGGCTTACCCGATGTTATAGGCAACCTGGATGTGATCTCGTGCGGAGTACTCATGGAGTAAATGCACGACGTAATCCCGCACCATGTTCTTATTTGCCGCGATGCATTGGGCCGAGATCAAATGTGGGTCACCGAACCCCACAGAGTTGTTAAACTTTCTTCTTTCGGTCAGATCAAGCATGTATCTGAGTATAGGAGAAGAATGACTTATATTGCAGGCACTTGGCGGTGATAAAACAAATAGGTGTTGTGTTGTAAGGACTTACAGCGTGAACCATCTCATGAGACTGGTGTCCAGCTCACAGAAGTGCATCATGTTGAAGATGTCCGAGAAATCCACGGGAAACATATATCCTTAGCGATGCTTGAAATGCTCCTCCTTAAAGCAGACTACAACGCCGACTCTTGTATCTGGGAATGGCCTGTTCGACATATCGAGGTAATGGTCATGAAGCTTCTGGCAGGCTACGCCCAGGTTCACGTTAGCGTCCACCATAGGTTGTCCCGGCACGTGGTGGCGAGCTAGCTCCGCTAAAGGATATTCAACATCATCCGCCAGTTTTGAAGCAGACTTCTTGGTTCTGTATACTTTCAACTTGGATGTGGCCCCTTGACTCTTCGTTGGAACACGGCTTGGCCGTGAGCTCTCCACTGGTGGTAGTGCCAGGAGTTGAGGGGGTAGCAAACAATGAGTAACCTCGACATGTGGCAGTGTCGGCACAGGCTGAGGAAGGGTGAGTTGCCTTGAAACCTCCGGCGGAGATCGAGCAACCACCGGTGAAAACCTGAGCATCCCTTGATCCGGCGAGCATGGAGGAACGAACAGTGCGCTCGGTGTTGATTCGAGGACTATGTCCTTCTTCAGCCACTGGACGAACGACCCGACCGCGTCGCTTAGCAACTGCATCTCATTAGATTCTCGCGCGTTCGGCAAGGGACAGTTAGCGAAGGTCGGGTTGATTGACTCGAACTGCACTCGCACGAAGCCTGACGTTAACGGGACACCGTGCATCACCGTTCCAGGAGATGGCCACACCTGACCGTACGCGGCATCCATTAAGAAGTTCGTCGTAACGAACTGTATCTGCATCTTGCACCGCGTCGGACCCCCAATTTGGTCGACGGGAGAACAATCCTCCGCACCCGAGGCGCAGCTACTGCGGCGGGCACCCGAGCTAATTGCGACTGGCGCCCTGTCCTGCAGGTACTGTGTTGAAAGCCTCTCCTCCATCGTCCTCATTTTTTCCTCAAATTGCGCCTCAATGGACGACTGTATCTCCGCTTTCATCTGCTCAGCTCTTGCTCTCTTCCTCTACCGACGTGCCTCCTGCGTGTCCCCGGTGAAGGCTTTACTCCATGTTGCCAGATTACCGAAACCCCTCGTGCGTCCATAGGGCTCCCTGGTGCCGATGGTCTTGGAGAGTATGTCTTTCTCCCGACTTGGCACAAACGAGCCTTGAGATGCCTGCTCATTCAGCCCCACCATTCTCTGATAGACCTCCTCATCATCAGGGTTTCTCCACACGCGTTGACCATGAGAATCCACCTTCGTCCTCGCCCTGCACCAGTCCCGGATGCGGCTGTCGCTGAAATCCGAGAACACCGGCTGCTGTCCGTGCTTCTCCGCTTCCTCACCCTCCTTTGCCCACTTCTTCTTAGCACCGACGTACCCTAAGGTGCCGAGATAATGCGGGTGCTTGTTCCTCCTGGCTAGCTCTTGCCCCTTCTGGCTATCTGCCTGGAACTCTTTGGATGACTTCAGGGCGCAGAACTCCGCCCAATCTTCTTCGGAGACATCCGGGTATGCCTGGCATGGCGACTTCTCTTGCTTCAGATAGTCCCTCACCAGTCTATGCTTGAAATTCCTCCAGCACTTCCCAGCCGTCAATATGGTAGCTCGGAAGAAATCGGCTTCGACCTCTTCCAGGTACATGAAGGAGCCCTTCACTTCGTCAAACAGGGACCTCCGCTCCTCCCGTGTCAGCTCACCCCAATTGGCGAGGGTGATCCTAACCCTAGAATGAGCGACCACCCCGCATAACGTCCGCCACTTCTTCTGGGTTTCTTCCGACTCAGGAACTCCGGTCACCGGATCCAAGCTCTGAACTACCCATCTGCCCTTCGGCCGACCCGATGGCTTCCTTGGTTTGCGAGAACCCTTTCCTGACGATGTCGACGGTCTTGGCGAGCCCGATGGCGATACCATAGGGGAGGGCGTCGGGGAGTTCGTCTCCATTCTAATAAGGATGAAAACACACCCAATTTGCAGTTGAAAACATATACATGGAGGAAACATAAAGAAGCTAAGATCAATATTAGTATCCATTCTATCAGAAGTTCTACCAAATCCCTAGATTCTAATTAGATTCAATTACCATAGATATGTTCCAAGTGTTGTATTTGACCAAAAAGCATCTTCAACAACCAGACTAGTCAAGCAGCAAAGCACACACTCATAAATAATTGCATATAATTTAATCCTGATGGCAACCTACATATCAAAGTTCAGGCATCCTAATTCAAATTCAGTAGTCACTAATACACAAAAATATAAACAATCCCACTACTCGCACTTACATTGCACAAGCACAAGTGAATGGATCAGCAAAATTTTGGTTCAATTGGGCTAGGTGCATCAATGTAGTTGGAGAGGGATTGATTGAGCTAAAATACAATGCCCAGAGATGGCTACAACTAATACTACACATAGATTAGTACTTATTTCACATTTACTTCTGTAATCACCATTCACCAGAGTTTGCTTGGGGAGTTATTAATACATTTACACTGCATTTCATCCAAGATATTGCGAGTCTCATTGTAAAGTTAAAAGGAGGAGTAATATGCAGCCATTACAAACACAAAATTATTAGGATCACTGTTTCAAGCAATGTAGATTCCAGATATCATCTATTGCAAACACAACTAACCTAAGCATGGCTTATCCCCATAGTTCCATAAACTGATACAAGTTAAAATTCCACATTGTTAAAATTTTTGGCCGTGCTGAAGATGTTGGATTCTTGATGACTTATGGAGGAGGCCGGTTACTTACTCAATATGCTCGCGGTTGGAGGAGGAGGCGGTCGGTGGTCGGGGGTCGGGGAGGAGGCTTGGGGAGGAGCTCGGGGAAGCTGCCGCTTGGGGGAGGAGGCCGCGGTGCTTGGGGAGGAGGCCGCGGTGCTCAGGCTCAGAGGCGGCAGTGCGCAAGGGCGACGGTGCTCGGGGGAGGTGGTGCTCGGGCTCGGAGGCGGCGGTGCGCCGAGGGCGGCGGTGCTCGGGGGAGGCGGCGCTGGTCGGGTGCGGCGGCGCTAGGGTCGGGGGCGACGATGTTGGTCCTTAGAGTTAATGCGCGCGGGTGAAGGCAGTTTGAGTTTCTTATAGGGGCGATATCGGAGGTGGTTAAACCGATCTGACCGCCTCTGATTATGAATAAAGGAGGCGGTTGCGCAGATCCGACCGCCTCCGATTATGAATAAAGGAGGCGGTTGCGCGGATCTGACCGCCTCGGATATGTAAATATCGGAGGCGGTTGTGTAGTATTAACTGCCTCGGATATCTAAATAAAGGAGGCAGCTTTTTTGACATAACCGCCTCGGATATCTAAATAAAGGAGGCGGTTTTTTAGACATAACCGCCTCGCATAATCCTTAAAGGAGGCGGTTGGGAAATTTTAACCGCCTCTTGATGTTGGCGGAGTAGCCCGACGGAACCTTCACGCCATGCAAGAACTTACAAAACTCGGTTCTCTCGGCCTTGGATAAAGTGTAACAGGCAAGGGGGATGTATGTCTTCCCGTTAGGCAGAAGTACAGGTGTCAGCTCTGGCTTGATTCCCATATCAACCATGTCAAGTCGGGCCTTGATGCCATCCTTCGTCTTGTCCTTCATGTTTAGCAGTAGACCCAGCACGCTGTTACAAACATTCTTCTCTATGTGTATCACATCGATGCAGTGCCGGACGTCTAGATCCTTCCAGTATGGAAGGTCCTAGAACACCGATCGCTTCTTCTAGTATGCGGACTCATCAGCGGAGTTCTTTTTCCGACCCTTTCCAAGCACGACATTCACATCGCTAACCTTATCGAATATCTCTGCACCGCTTAATAGCCTTGGTTTTGCACCGTTCTCTGTTCTCCCGTTGAACTGTGACTTAAAAACCTCCGGTAACGGTGCCTTATAGGTAGGAACCGCCGGTGACCCATGTACACGACTTTCCCGTAATTCTTGAGACTTAGGCTCACGGTATTCTCCATGCATATGACACAACCTTTGTGTCCTTTAACCATCTGACCGGAGGTGTTGCCGAGAGCGGGAAAGTCTTAGATTGTGCAGAACAGCATGGCCTGCAAAGTGAAGTATTCTTTTTTGTCCGCATCCCATACCTGCACTCCTGTATTCCATAGTGTTTGTAGATCATCCATCAACGGTTGGAAATACACGTCGATGTCGTTACCAGGTTACTTAGGCCCTTCGATAAGTACGGACATCATAATGTACTTCTGTTTCATACAAAGCCAGGGAGGTAGGTTGTACATACTGAGAAGTATGGGCTAGGTGCTGTGTCGGCTGCTCATGTTGCCAAATGGATTCATTCCATCCGTACTCAGTGCAAACCTTACGTTCCTAGATTCCGCAGCGAATTGGGGATACTTCCTGTCGATGTTTCTCCACTGGATAGCATCGGCAGGGTGTCTGAGCTTTCCATCGGACGTCTTCCGCTCATCCGCATGCCAGCGAAATAGTTTTGCTTCCTTCGGGTTTGCAAAAAAAACGCTTCAGGCACAGGATTACAGGCAGGTACGAAGCAACCTTTGCAGGAGTCCCCTTCGTCGCCTTGACGAATTCGTCAGCTTCTTCTACTCCAATCTTACCCTTGTACCGAGAAGTCTTGCACACAGGGCATGAATGTAGCTTTCCAAACTCTTTCCGATATAGGATACAGTCGTTCCGATATGCATGTATCTTTTCAACTTCCAGTCCCAAGGGACAAAGCACCTTCTTGGCTCTGTATGTGTTTATGGGTAACTCATTCTCCTCCGAAAGCATGTCACCTAGGAGGCCCAACAACTCGTTGAAACTCTTGGCGGACCAGCTATTGCTCGCCTTCAGCTTCAATAGTTCAAGCACGGCATATAACAAAGTGAACTTAGCCTTGTATCCTGCGAATAGCGGTTTCTCCGAGGCCCCCATCAAACCTAGGAATTGTTGGTACTCTCTGTCAGTTTCGTGCCCTTCGAAATCACGCAACATCTGTTCCAGCTCAGGCATCGAGTCGGGATCATCGGACATCTCATGGTTTGAATCACAACTGATGTCAAATGGCATATCGGTTGCTTCTTCATCGGCACAAATATCATCATTTGATACTACGGCTTCATCTTCACCGTGCTTGGTCCAGGTTGAATACCCTTCCATAAAACCTCTCTTGAAGATGTGGTACTCAATATGATGGAGCTCAAAAGTCCTTACGTTACCACAGTCTACGCATGGACAATACGTGTTAGCTCTACCCTCTTTCAATATGTCCATCTCGGCAGCTGCCATAAATGCTCTCACTCCATCTCTATACACCTCTGTGTTGCGAGCTCCGTACATCCACGATCGATCCATCTAAGCCGTGCATGTGGAAAGTTGAAATTTTAGTTAAAAATATGAAGTGCATCGACTTCGTGACATGAGTTTAACATTTCTTCAATTACTAACCTAACCGAATTATCAAAATAATTACTAACCTAATTAACTAACTAATATAATTAAGTAACCATACTAATTGACTAATATAACTAAGCTATATGCGTAGACTCTCTTCAATTACTAACGTATAACTAACCAAATTAGCACTTCTTGCATATAAAAATTAAATATGCCACAAAAATAAATCCATCATTAATTATTTTCCTTTTTACCCATAAAATTCCTTAAAAATTTCAATACCTTAACACATCTTGCAATGCATTGAACCATACGATAATTCAAACATCTCCATCGATCTAATATGATCATATAATTGAATATTCTCAATGTCCAAGAAACAAAGCAAAATCACCAAATTATTGGATGAAATGATTCAAAAACTATACACTAACCTTTGGTAACCAACAAGGAAGTATTACCTCCAACTATACTCTTCCAAATGTAGCTTCTCCACCGAAAAACCGCCAGCAAATAGCTTAAAAAATCGCCAGCAAATCACCACATTCAAGACATGTCTACCTCTGGTCGTCTGTCTGCTCGCACAGCACAATTAATACTGTGAATCGTATTGGAGGCGGTTAAATCCACATAACCGCCTCGGATATCACATATATGGAGGCGGTTATATATCAGCAGCCGCCTCTGATATGTACTCACATATCCGAGGCGGTTGACGATATATAACCGCCTCGGATATGTCCATTATTCGAGGCGGTCATAAATAAGTAACTGCCTCGGATAACATTGGAGACGGTTACTTATTTCTAACCGCCTCGAATGTGGTCGTTATCCGTGCGGTTGTTCCCAGACTCGTTATCTGAGGCGGTTTTTTTCGTATTAACCGCTTCCGACATATCTTATTTGTGGCGCTTTTGCTTAACCGTCTCGGATAAGACGCCTCGTATAAACCATTCTGTAGTAGTGTGTCCAAAGGCTATTTATTACAATGTGGTAAAAGAGAGGATATCCCTTTACTCATTATAGAAAATCATATTTTCTCATAGATAATTTTTGGTGCAACATTAATATAATCTACTTTTGGAGAGTGCGCCCTATTGAAGTTCATGTTCATTTTATGTTCGGTACTCGAGTCAAGAAGTATCTACGTGACATGATAGGAGGGAGTACTTATTAATTGATAATGCATGGCCAAAATTTATTATTTCAGTAAAGCCAAATGAGACATATGCAAGACTTGAAGACCTCGACATTAACCCACAATAAGTTGCCTGAATTGCATATCATCTAAATCAGTTGCTTGGCTGAAATCACTACTTAGTTGAAGTCTTGGCTAGAGTTCACTACCCAAGTCGCCAACCCGTGCATTCACACGGCTAGTTTATATTACTGATTTGTATTGTAAAAAAGTGTTACAGTTTGAGTTCACCATGATTCTTTGTCTCCTGTGTTATAATATGAGTTTTTACCTTGTGTAAAGGTTGCTACAGAAACATATGAAAACATGTTAGCTTTATGTATTTACTGAAATTTCTAGAATTAAATATATCAATTGTTCAGCTTAGAGAGGTGGAAAAACAAATATTATGTAATTACTTAATACATAATACAAAAGCTTGCACGTTAATCCCATGTTGGCAGTGATGTCTCATCTTCCTTAGCAGATTCCACACCGTCATCAAATTGCTTATGTCGTACAATAGTGCTTTCAAAATCATCATCCTTTTTGCACCTTCTTTAATAACTTCTCCAAACATTGCTATAGAAAATATCAATTGGTGATGACAGCCTCTGCTCTGACGACCAAGGGAAGGAAGTAGCTGCTATGCTTGGTTATCGGAGTATTAGTGTTTTTATTTCTATTTTCTTCGGTTCTGTTGTTAACAAAGAGTCAAAGAGTAATGGGCTGCGATGACTCGCAATGTATGACCAGTTGTGGGCTGGAAAATTTAAATGTGTTACAAACTGCTGTGAACAATGTTCTAAGCAATGGAAATTTTGGGACTGAGACATCAATCTCGATGGCTATTTGTCCAAAGAAGTTAGTTCTCGTATGACGTAAGTTCTTAAATTGTAATAACATGTGCCGGCAGTGGTGTTAGACAAAGACAACTTCGGCAACCTAGAGACAGATGTGGATCTGCTACAACCTTGGCAATTGGCAGGATGAGCTCCTGGGCATTGTCACGTAACCAATCTGTGTCCTTTCGTGGCCTTCCGACATTACTTCAGACAATAACGGCTTTAATTTGTTTGACCATGTGATTGGCATTGATCTGTTCCAATATGATCTCAGGCTAAAACTCATGTATAAAAACACACACATAGAACGTGAGAGAATTACGAATCAAGTTAGGACTGTTCAAAAGAGGAACAAATTAGCAAAGATTATAGAGGTGGTATTAAACAATCACTATTGCCACAATTAGAGGTGGTATTAAACAACGACAACTTCGTTGACCTAGAGACAGATGTGGATCAACGACGACCTTGGCAATTGGGGAGGAGCGCATGGGCATTGTTTGCGTAACCAATTCGTGGTTTTTATGGTCTTCCGAAATTACTTCAGATCAACAACATCGGCTTTACTTTGTTGGACCACCGCTATGGATAGAATTAGCGGTGGATCATACAATCACAACTTTGGCAACCTAGAGATAGATGAGGATCAACAATGACCTGGGCAATCTGCGCCTCGTGTTGTTTGCATAACGAATTTGTGTTTTTTATGGGCTTCCAATATTACTTCAGACAAATTCTTAAATTTATTGGACCACGTGATTCACACAGTTCCATTTCAATATGATCTCGGTGTAAAGCCTATGGAGAAAAAACATCCATAGAACGTGAGAAGAATAACAAATCTGAAGTCAGAGTCCTCAAAAAATGAACAAATTAGCGAAGATCATAGCACAGAACGTGAGAAACAAAATTCAAAGTATAGTATATGAGGAAAACAAATATGATCAAACTCTTGTTCGTAGACCATGCTGCAGCAACCACTATTGATAGAATTAGAGGTGGTATGGAGGGAGAAGCAAACACCATTCATGAATACGTGAGAATATGAGGGAAGAGAGAAGGGAATAAGAGACCATGGGAAGAGAGAGACAATTTTTTTTCTCGTGATGTGTTCTCCTGACGTGATTTTCTTTTTAATGTGAGTTGAAATGTCCGGTTGAGTTAATCTCTTCTTTTCTAACGTAAACGATTACTTCTTCTCGTAACTTGATTTTTTATTCTGATAAGCTTGTAAACTGAAGAAGATTGAGGAAATAAACCAAGATTAGGGGGAATAGAGATGCGCCTATGATAAATTACCTACAGCACCAAGCGACAAAATAAATCAATTGAGCAGGGATTTACCCGGCCCGGTGATCTTCCAGCTGGTATGACGCAGCACGGAGAAGAGAGATGACCACCGAGGAGAAGTACGTCGCAGAGACGCAAGATCGCATTGCCGCTGTGCCTCATCTCGTGATGCTCCCAACAGCTGTCTCCTCAGGCCACCTTGCCGACTATGTGCCACGCTGATCTATTCTCGTAAGGTGATCTCTTTAGATGAACATGCTTTTAGATGATGTGATTTTTTGGTATAACAGGAGTTTCCATTGGACTAATGTACCGTGAGTTGATCCAAGCCGTTATAACTCGGACCCACCGGCGCCTAGATATTTTTTTCACCGATTAACGTAGAAATTTCTATAATGAAGTGATGAGAGAATGATAAATAGATAGATATATAGATGGAGATAGATAGATGATAGATAGATGATAGATAGATAGATATCAGGATGAACATATTGTACTGAACAGAAATCTTGCAGATAAACAAAAAGTCACAGCAATTTATATCTGCCTGTTCTGAGAAAGAAACTAAAGGTCACTAGCCATACCTTGGGGCGTGGCTTGAGCGTCCACCAGCCAAGTGGCGACGTCTCATTCTAGAGTCACGCGGCACCGAAAAGGGCGTAGGTGCAGAGCATACCCTTGCCCATCTGCTTAAAGAAGTAGGCGTCCCCCTTCTCGAACCCCATCCTCCTGAACACCCCCAACACAACATGAATAGAGACGACATCAAGAATCACTACGTGCACAAGCCAAGGAACCAGGAAGATGAGGAGCCAGCCATGGAAAGGCTCGTGCACACACCTGAGAACCCTACGGGCCTGAGGGAAGCTGCACAACATCGCGTCAACCTGCAGGAAAGGAGCAAAAATGAGAGGGGTTTCGGTGCGGCATTTCGTCGAACAGGTAGGTGTATGTCCAGGGGTGGATATAGATGGTGTGCCAGGTGTGCACCCAAAATTTGTGGAGGTCAGTGGGCTTTAACTAATCACTGGATGACAAAAGGCACATACCTCAATGTCCAAGATCGCGGACTGGGTGGAGACAGTAGAGCCACGATGAGGTAGAAGGGGAACGGCGATGGACCTCAAGCACCGATTCCTTCGTGCATTATCAATTCCTTGATCAAAGTAAGCTTCCGTTAGCCCTACTTTGCGCCTGTTCTTTCATCGGGCTCATGAATCTGCACTAAAACCTAATCCAGTAGTGCATTGTTGGTGTTTAGGGTTGGTTTAACTCATGATTATCTTTCAGAACTAATCTTGCTCGAAACTAAACGGCAAAATCCAGTAAAACCCTAGTTTTCTAAAATCTGCCGTCCGCCTCTACACGTAGCTGTGTCACCGCTAGGGTCTCACCTGTCACATAGGCAAGCCTATTCAACAGGCAGAGACCTCGGTTGTTACTAAGTCCTCACCTGTGTCACCCCATCCTCACACCGGTGTCTCACATAGCTACTATCCTCTGCATCTCAGGAACACCTCTTACCTACATTCTGTCTTATCTATCTTGTTTCTTCAGATGTCTTCAGATTCTGAGAGGGGAGACAGTGGTCTAAAGTGGTTAGATCCAGAAGAGTCCAGCCATGAAATCAACATTTTAGACTCAGATCAAGAAAGAGAAAGGCTGAGACAGAAAGAGGAGGCTGCTAAGAAAAGGAGAGAAAGCCAAAGGGCTTACAAATAGAGGAGAGCTGTTGCAAAGAAAGCTGTTTCTAAAGCTGGTCGGTCCAGCTCTGTTCAGCGTGCTCTACCCAAGAGGATAAGGTCCTCAGCTGCTGTTGAGCACACATCCTTAGGAAAAGAAGCAGCTAAGAAGTAGAAGCAACCAGCAAGGAGAGTCTCAAAGCCTTCAATTGCAGATGTGGTGTTACCAAGAGGCACACTCACAATCAGAGAGCCTGCCCAAGAGCCTCAAGTGTCTCAAGAAGACTTTGAAAATGATAAGCTTATCCTTGATGAGTTAGATAAGCTGGCAGCGCAGATCAAAGAAGCAACTGATGAGACTGTGAAGAAACAGCTAACAACTATATACACTGCTAAAAGTTTTGAACTTTCAGAGCTGTCTAGACTAGTATCTATGTCTATTCCAGAGCCATCAGAAGCAGACAAAGCTTTATTGAGAGAAATTGCAGATCTGCACAAGCAGTTGCAATCAGCCAAATCCTATTCAGATGAAGTTGAGCTGAGAAGGGAAATTCTTGAGAAGCAGGATAATCTTTCAACCAAGTGTTTGTCAGTAGGATCTCATAAACCAACAGAATTATCTCATACTGATGCCAGAGATAGGCATCTCATCCAACAGATCAGTGAATTGATTCAGAAATCCAACTCTCTGCCAAGAGGTCTTGAGAGACAATCTGTTCAAGCTGAGATCAGGCTCAAGAGAGGGTTGCTTTCACCAGCATTCAGATCAGCTCAAGCATCTGCTCCCTCTCAAAGTATAATGTCCAAAGGTCTAAATTCAGATGACAGAGACAGAATTCTTCTTGCAGAAATAAATGAGATGGTAGGCAAAGCTATGAGAATGCCTCATGGTCCTGAGAAGACAGCCTTGATGGCTGAAGTTAAACTCAAGAAGGGCCAGCTATCTGCTGCAGTTAAATCATCTTCTGTAGCCCCATCTGCACCAAGTGTCAAGAGAAAGAGGTCTAACACAGTTGTGGTCACTGAAGAGCCTCCAGCTAAGAAGCAGCCAGAGGCAGATGTTGAGATCATATCAGAAACCTCTCAGAGCTCCAAGCCATCAGTCAAAGATCAGCTTGACCTCTCAGGCAGAAGATATGCAAGCCCAAGCGCCTCACCTGTCTCCATCACCGGTGTCACTGCTAGCTGACCCAGTCCCTATTTCTCATGCTCTTGTGTCCTCACCTGTGGCATAGGCAAGTGGCTCAGCTGAAGCAGAAGCTAGCTCAGAAAGTCAATCCGATGATGGCAGAGGAGTGTCAGTAACTCCACCCAGGCCAAGAGCACAAAGAGCAGATTTTGATGAAGATTACCAGGCTGAAAGCTCATCCCCCAGCGCAGAATCTGCTAGTGAACCAGAAAAGGAAGCTGAACAAGAGGACAGCTCGCCCAGTCCCTCAATAGCAGAAGAGGATCTAGAATCCAAATATCACTATATCTTCTCCTATGCTCTGAGGATTGAGGCAAATCAGATGAAATTTATTTCAAGAGCTGCAGCAAAGAAGCTTTCCAAGAGTGACCCCAAGAGGTCAAAGAGCAAGATTGCCTCCATGAGCACAAGTGCTTTCATCAAAATGAGGTCAACTTGCCCTTACTTCAATGCAGATAAGGAATTCCTGGAACCAGACTGTACAAACCCCAGATTTCACAATGATCATCAAAGGGGTGTCTATCATGAAATCCTATCTTCCAAGCGATTTGTGGATTGCAAGGCCATTGATTGGTCTACTCTAACAGATACAAGACTGAGGTCTTCCATCTCTGATCCAAGCCTCAGGTCTTGAGTTTATCTGCAATCTGCAACAAGGATATGACCCTGAAGTCATTAAAGAATTCTATGCCACAGTGTGGGTAGAACAAGAAAACTAGGATGTCATGCTCTGGAGGACAAGAGGCCAGTTGCTATCAATAACAGCTCCAGAGTTCAACAGCCTATTTCATGCACTAGTGGAGCCTGACATGCCAAATTTGTTCAAGTTAGAGCCAGTCTCCAATGCTGACAGAAGGAAATTTTATCCAAGAAACTTTTCCTTCCCTGCCAATGCCCCTCCAGACCATGTTTACTTCAAGGGCATCACTATCACTGCTAAGCATCTGGTTAAGATTCTAAATGTTACACTTCAGCCCAACAGAGGCAATACAGATGCTGTTTACAACCCAGTTTGGCAGGTATTGGTGCATATTGCAAAGAACCAGCATTTTGATGTGGCCAGATACATATTTCATGAGATAGATGCTATTCAGAAGGACAAGAAAGCCAAGCTGAGGTATGGATCCTACATCATGTACATAATCCTTCAACGCACAGGTCTTCCAGAATCAACCTTTGACACCTCAGTGAAGACCTCAAAGACCCAGCTCAGGCCTCAGGTTGATGATCATCCTGATGAGGTTGCTGTGCTTGCTTTATTTGGAGATTCACCAGAGCCAGCTATGTTAGCTCCCGGTGACATAGCTACTCCCACAGCTCCTCAAGTGCCTGCTCCTCCAGTGCCAGCTGCCCAAGCCCAAGTGCCTACCGGTGTCACAGCTGATCCTCCTGCAGCTGACTCAGCTGAGTTAGTATCTGTGACACAGGTGGCTGAAGATGGTATGAGTTAGTATCTGTGACACAGGTGGCTGAAGATGGTACTCAAGCAGCAGGCAGAGCCTATCAGAACAAGGTCATGCCAACTCAATTTGTAGCTCTACGCCGAGAGAATCATCAGCTCAGAGAAGCAGTCAGCAGTCTGCAATCACAAGTTGATCAAATGCAGCCTCAGCTTTCAGAAGTTCTCCAGCTATTGAAGACCAAGCTTCCTGAATGTTTCCTCTCCTCACCCCTTTCTGGTGTTTAGTGTTAAAGGGGGAGAAATATCAGAGAGAGATATATAGTATAGAGGGAAAAATATAAGAGGGAGAGTATTTTGGATATAAGAGGAGCATATATTTTGGTGTATCAAGACTTGTTTTAATCTCTGATTCTTCTATCTGACTACAATTTATCTAAGTTTATGTTCTGATGCAGTAATGTTTATCTTTGATATGTGTGGATGATGTTCACTATGTTATGATTCTTTTCCTCACATATTTCTGAGCATTACTCTGTTACATATGTCTCTATGAAGCTTTTGTTCTGATACATATGTTTATTCTGAACTTTTGCTCTGATACACATGTTTAGTCAGAATTTGTGCTCTGATACATGTTCATATGCTCTGACTATTATAACTACATCAGAATAAAAATATATCAGTTCAGTTAAATCATGTTCCTATGATCTATCTAATTCTCTGAACTGATAAAAGTGTAAGTTGTTGGAAAATACTGCCCATATCCAAAATTAAAATCTGTGCACTTGCATAATAAAAGCAAATCTTTTGTGCACAGCTCAGGGGGAGTATATTCTAACAACCTGCACATGTATCACCCATTCAAATTTCTGTTTGAAATTGTTGTTTGGGTTGCCACTAACCACCAAAAAGGGGGAGATGGAAAGAGCATCTATGCCTCTAATTGGTTTTGATGGTTAATGGCAACTCAAATTGGAATCTAATGTTTACAATGAGTGTAAGCAAGTTTAATAGGTTGCAGGAAGAAGGGTCATCAAGGAAAAGATGACAACCCAAAAAATACAAAGGTGGTTTCCAGGACAAGGGAATGGCTGTGCTAGGCAGCTGTGTCACAGCTGTGAGGAAGCCAGTGCTGTGCAAGGAGTTGCAAGCAAGGTGATGGTGGCTTGATGCGTCAAGGGCCGTGAATACAGTTGGTGGCAGGTAAAGCTTAGATTTGCTAGTTTCTTTGAGTCCATAGGAAACACCCGTACTATCAAGAGGGATGAAGTAGTAATGTTCTGTGGAGGTTCTTTTGCTCAATGCTCGGAGTGTTGGACAGCGACACTGATGCTTTGAGGTCAGTGGCCCTGTGTCAACAGTTTTGCACAAGTGTGAACCTGGCTTGTACTAGCACTCTATAGTGCTAGCAGTAGAAAACCCTAGAGGTTAGAGCCACCGGTGTGACACAGCTGTGTCACAGGTGGTCTTTCGCTCTGTGACTCAGGTACACCTCTGTACCAGGGGAGAGCTTGTAAATGCTAAGGGACCTGCACTGCGATGGTCTGTTTGCCGAGTCAGAAGACTATCGGAGATTTTCTCCTTATTAGGGATTAGAGTTAGTTGTGCACTGAGGGCATGCAGTGTGCCAAGATCGGGCTGAGTAGTTAGGCTACGTCAGCTAAGGGTTCACCTGTGTGTGCCACCGGTGACACAGCTGTCGGTCTGCTCGAGCCGGTTATAGTTGGGCGGTGTGATTGACTGTGTCACCGGTGTCTGTCACCGATGACTCACTTAATCCTACGTGGCAACAGTGTAACGGTCGGATGCCTGTGAACCCTATATATAGGGGACCACGAGAGGTCTTCAACCTCAACCTTGCTCAATCCAGTGAATCATATTCGACCGTTGCAAAGCCTCCTACTCTCAGAACAGAAGCCAAACTTCCTAAGTGTTAGTTCATGAGAGTTAGAGCCTCTGAGCAAAGAGCATTGGTTCCTCCAAGAGTTGTTGCTGCTGAATCTGTTACTTGGAGTGTCTACTCCTAGACGGGCGTAGGAGTCGCTGGTATCACCCAAGCTTGTGTGGGTTGAACCAGACGTTTGTGAAGGTGATCTGAAGTCTACCTACTACAAGGCTAAAGGACTTCCACAAGCAAAGGAAGAGGCCTGATCACTCAGGTACTCGGAGAACAAGCACGATTCAGTGCTGGCGATCTCTTCGGAGTAGCCTCTCCAACGGAGATGTACCTCTCTGTAAAGAGTAGGGAACTTCGGTGAAAAACACCTTGTCTCCCTGAGTTCTTTCTACATTGCTTTTAGATATTCATTAGACTTGCCTGCCTGTGTTGATCATTCATATCTTGTTCATCTGTGATTAATTACCTTTACACCTGTGTTAGCATAGCTGTGTCTCAGTTGCTGAATATCATATCTCTTGCCTGTGCCAACTACCTGTTACACAGCTGATTAACTTGCTTATCTGTTCTAAGGTTTTAGTTTACCTGTGTTAGACACCTGTGTGACAGCTAAGTGTTAATTTGCATATCACATATTGCCTGTGTCATTCACCTGTCTCACTGCTAGCTTATTCTAGCAATCTATTAAGGCTTAAATTGATAACCAAAGTTAAAACAAGTGAAAATATTTAGCCTCCTATTCACCCCCCTCTAGTCGGCATCCTCGGTCCTTTCAATTGGTATCAGAGCGGGTTGCTCTTTGAATTGGCCTAACAGCCAGAGTTTAAAGGATGTCGGGATATGAGGGTAAAATACCTGTCTTTAATGGATCTAACTATGCCTTCTGGAAGAGAAAGATGCAAATGCATCTTATCGCCATTGATCCAGATGTGTGGGAGATTGTGTCTATAGGATACAGGTTGGAGAATGCCACCACCCCTAGCTTGATTGACAAGAGGAACATTCAGAACAATGCTAGGGCTGCCACAGCAATATTCATGGGTCTTCAGGAGCATGACTTCAATAGAGTCAGTACCATGGATTCTGCCAAGGATATCTGGGATACTTTGGAGCAGATCTATGAGGGCAGTGACACCTTGAAGAAGTCAAAGAGAAGTCTTCTGGAATCAAAGCTGGAGAGATTTGAGTATGAGCATGGTGAAGACATCAACTCTGTTTTCAAGACTCACCATCATCACCAATCAGCTGAAGGCTCTAGGCTCCAATCGGGTTGAAGATGAAGATGTGATCAAGAAGTTTCTGTCGGTGCTCCCTAATGCCTACAGAACTCTTGTTCTAATGCTGAAAGAGAAGGATGGGTTCGACCAGATGAAGCCTACTGAAGTGTTAGGAAGGATCCTAACACATGAGATGGAACTTAAGCAAGGAGGCAGCAAAGCTCTTCCGCAGCTGTTAAGAAGAACATTGCCTTGAAGGTTTCTAAACCAATGATTGACCGCCATAGTGTCAGTCACTCAAATACTTGGATCGGTTAGGATGACGCATCAGGTAGTTTACCCAAGTTTGGCTTTTTGCTTCAACGTTACAAATTGAGAGTGATAGCAGTGAAAAACTTGATGAGGAGATGACCAGTGGAGAAGAGAGTGAACTTATTCTCCTTACAAGAAAATTCAGAAAGTTCTACAAGAAGAAGAAGCAGTTTGGGTCAAGTGACAGATTCAAAGGAAAGAAACTGTCCAAAGACAACAAGTGCTTCGAGTGTGGCAAGGAGGGCCACTTTGCTGCTGATTGTCCAAGCAAGAAGAAGGACAACAACCAATACAGGAAGAAGAAGGACTTTCATGGGAAGAAGAAGGCCTTCAACAGCAAGCATCCAACCTACTCCAAGAACAAGGCCAGTGCTAGAGCCTATGTTGGACAGGCTTGGGTATCAGATGATTCAGGTTCAGAGGAAGAATCTGAAAATGAAAGACAAGTTGCTGGAATTGCCATCAGCATGGCTGATGCACCCAGCTGTGACACAGCCAGGTCACACAGCTCCCAGATCAACGCCAAGGCTGATCAGACATCATCTACTTCTACTTCTTTGTGCCTTATGGCTAAAGAATCTAAGGTACTTACTGAAGATGACTTTCCTAATTATGCTGAACTAATGAGCATTCTGGAAAGAACAGATAAAGCCTACGGCAAGGAGAGGAAGGAGAATATATCCCTAAGGGATAAACTCAGGGAGCTCTGGATAGAAACTCCATCTGTCCTTGTTCAGTCTTGAGAGCAGAGGACAACACATAGCTGTACTTGGATTCCAAATCCTCCTCATCATCAGAATTGCTTGGAGAACTGTCCTCTTGTTCTGCCTCTTGTTTTGATTCTAAGCTAGAAGAAGTGTCTTCAGCTACATACTCTTTGTCAGAATTAGATTGAGGCTCTCTAGCCCTTGGAGGGGTCACTGAGACACCCCTACCATCATCAGATGAGCTTTCTGAGCTCTCTTCTTCTTCAGCTGGGTCACTTACCTGTGCCACAGGTGGGGACTTTGGAGATTGAGCAGCAGGTGAAGTGACTTCTGTGTCAACGGGCTGTGACACTGGTGACAGGGGCAGCTGAGGTGTTTGCACTAGGGCATCTGCTACCTGTAACATAGCTGGTTGAGACAACTGTGGACTTGCAAACTGAGCAGATACTGAAGGCTTATCTGTCCCAGCCTTTGGTTATAATATGGGCATTTGGGCCTCTTCTACAGCCTGTTCCTCTGTCTCTGACACAAGGAACCATGAAGGAGATATTTGTTTCTGAACATCCAGAGAGGAGAGGGTATCTACACTAGTAGAGCCTGAGGTTCCTCTGCTCCTTCTCTGATATGTTTGCATACTTGCTTTAGCTGAGTCAGTTGCCTGTGACACAGGTGGTGACATCTCCTTCTTCAACTCCTTCAGAGCCTCCTGTTGTTGAACCAGCTGATCTTTCAACGAAGGTTTGGAGCTCTGTGAGGTCTCAGAGATGATAGTGCCCTCATCAGACTGCTTCTTGGCTTGAGGCTCAAATTCAATTACTACAATTTCAGACCTCTTCCGTTTGAAACTTGATATGGGCACTGTTGCAGCTTCTTCTCTGAGCTCCGGTGACAGCAATTTGTGCTTGAGTTTGATTTCCTCTAGCATAGCTTTCCTAGCAGCTCCTTTTGGAGTGTTCTTCATCCTGGTAAACAGCTTATTGATCTGTTGAAGAAGGTGATGATCCCTGACATCTGAACATCGAACCGCAATGGGTTGTGATGCTGGAGCTGATTGAGAGCTGGATGAGAACATTTTCTGCTTCTCAAGGATATGCTGTCTCAAATCATCTTTGGCAGACTTTGAGGTGGCTGCCTGCATTTGAAGGTGCAAATATGCTATTTCACTCAGGAGAACCTTATCTGCAGCTATAGGCTCTGGGATAGTAACCGAGATGGCCTGGCCTGCACTGAGAGTTGAAGGTTCTTTGCAGTGTACAGCTCCAAAAGTTGCTTCTTCACCTTCTCATCTGTTGTTGCACAAATCTAATCTGCGAGTTTGTCCATCTCCTCTAATATGAGCTTGTCATTTGCAATGATTGCTTCTTGACTAGATGGATCAGCTTCCTCAGCCATCTGCAACTGAGGTCATCCTGACCTTCTTGATTGCTTGCTTTGACTTCTTAGCAGCTTCTTTGCCTAAAGATGTGTGTTTAGCAACGGATGAGGATCTTGTCCTCTTAGATGGGACAAGCTGCACTAAACTTGACTGTCCAGCATTGGATGCTGTAGCAGTAGCTTTCTTTTCTGCAGCTTTCCTTTGCCTGTATGCTTTTTGCTGTGCTCTTCTTCTCTGAAGAGCTTCCTCTTTCTGCCTGAGCCTTTCCCTTTCTTGATCCGAATCAGATATGATGATCTCTCTGCTTGATTCCTCTGGATCAGACCACTTGAGACCACTGTCTTCTCTGTCAGATCCTGAAGACATCTGAGAAAACAAGATAGATAAGGAAGAGTAAAGGAAAGGGGTGTTCCTAAATGCAAAAGATAGTAGCTGTGTGGGTCACCATTGTGAGGTCAAGGTGACATAGGTGAGGACTTGGAACCAAACTAAAGTCTCTGTCCTTGGAATAGGCGTGCCTGTGTGACAGGTGAGACCGTAGCGGTGACACAGCTACGCACAGAGGCGGACGACAGATTAAAGAAAACTAGGTTTTAACGAAGTTTTGCCGCTAGGTTTCGAGCTAGATGAAACTGGGAAGCCAAACAAAGGCTAAACCAACCCTAAATAAGGACAATGCACTGCTGAGATAAGCTCACGAGCGATTGCATTGACAGGAAACTAGGTTGAACGCAAATAAGGGTTGGCTGAAGCTTACTTTGATCGAAAACACGTCAAAGCACGGATGAATCGGTGCTGGAGTGCCCTGGAAAGCTTCTTTGACGAGTTGGAAAACTTTCAATGGTTGAAAGAAATGATCTCGACGAAAACGCGAAAAATTAGCACTCAGCGGAAGTTTGGGGTTTTTGCGCTCGAACAGAGTTTTAGGGGAAACGTGACATTATTTTATATAGGCCGAAAGATTATAACATGGCTGTGTCACAGCTGGGTGGATGACCTGTGACACAGGTGAGTGAAAAGAGTCCTTATGACCTACGGAGTTCAAAGGAATTCACTTGAGACACAGATGGATGACTCAGGTGACAAGTTTTTTCATCTGGAACACCAAGATAGAGAGAAAGCACTTGAGCACTATCAGAGGGTCCTTATGAAATCTCCTCAATGTCAGTTTGCCAGAAATTCATGTAAGCAAAGCTAAAACTGGCAAGAGTTAATTTAGAAAAGACCACAACACAGGAAAAAAAGAAATGTGCACATAAGATAGGCACAACCATCTTACCAAAAACACTTTAAGCACAGAACACACCTGTGACATAGGTGGAGAACACAGATGAGAACACAAACAAAGAAACAGCATAAGCATATGAGCTAGACACCAAGCAAACCTTTTATAGCAAGTTTGAGACATCATGATATTCAATTCACTCCTGAGAGCACAGAATCTAGTCTCATCTAAGGGCTTGGTGAAAATATCAGCTAATTATTGTTCAGTCCTTACATAGCATAGCTGTATGTCTCCTTTCTCAACATGGTCTCTAAGGAAGTGGTGCCTCACTTCTATGTGTTTCGATCTTTGGTGGTGTGCTGGGTTGTTGGCTAACTTAATTACACTTTCGTTATCACAGAAGAGGGGTACTTGATTAAAAGATATGCTGAAATCTTTCAGGTCTGCCTCATCCATAATAACTGAGCACAACAACTACCAACAACTATATACTCAGCCTCTGCAGTGGAAATGGCTACTGAGTTTTGTTTCTTGGATAAGCAGGACACCAAGGAGTGCCCTAGGAATTGACAAGTGCCTGAGGTGCTTTTTCGGTCAACCTTACTCCCTGCATAGTCACTATCAGAATAGCCAACTAGCTCAAAATTTGCACCTTTGGGGTACCACAAACCAAATCCTGAAGTTTGAATCAAATATCTCAGAATCCTGCGTACTGCCACTCTATGGCAGTCCTTTGGGTTAGCTTAGAATCTAGCACATATGCATACACTCAACATGATATCTAGCCTAGATACACAAAGATAAAGCAATGAGCCTATCATAGACCTATACTCCTTTTGATCTATAGAGTTACCTTTAATGTTTAGATCAAGATGTCCATTTGTTTGCATGGGTGTGTGGATAGGCTTTTGCATCCTTCATGCCAAACTTGGAGATGATGTCCTTTGTGAACTTCTCTTGGAAGATGAAGGTGCCTTCCTTGAGTTGCTTGATGTCCTAGGAAGTACTTCAGCTCACCATCCATGGACATCTCAAACATCTTGGTCATCATCTTGCTGAACTCATCACTCATTGAACAGTTAGTACTACCAAATATTATGTCATCGACATAAATTTGGCACACAAATAAGTCCTTTCCATTCCTCTTAGTAAAAAGAGTTGTGTCTACTAAGCCCATTTTGAAACCGTTTTGAATTAGAAAATCTTTCAGTGTATCATACCATGCTCTAGGTGCTTGTTTGAGCCCATAAAGAGCTTTGTGCAATTTGAAAACATGGTGGGGTTTCTTAGCATCTTCAAAACCAGGTGGTTGCTCAAAATAGACTAATTCAGAAAGTTTATCATTCAAGAAGGCAGACTTCACGTCTATCTGATATAGCTTGATGTTATGATGTGCAGCATAAGCAAGTAGAATTCTGATTGCTTCTAGTCTTGCCACAGGTGCAAAAGTTTCACCAAAGTCCAGACCTTCAATTTGAGTGAAGCCTTGAGCAACTAATCTGGCCTTGTTCCTCACCACCAGTCCATTTGCATCTTGCTTGTTCCTGAAGACCCATTTTGTTCCAATGACATTGTGGTCTTGAGGCCTTTTCACTAGGGACCAAACTTGATTTCCTTCAAAACTAGTCCAGCTCTTCATGCATGGCAATTATCCAATCAGCATCCTTGAGAGCTTCATTGACATTCCTGGGTTCAACACTAGAGACAAAAGAGTAATGTTCACAGAAATTTGCAATATGAGAACGAGTAGTCACTCCCCTATGAATGGCACCAATGATTTGGTCTACAGGATGATCCTTCTGCAGCCTATTGATCACATGGGGTTCGGGGTCAACCACCTGTGTCACAGCTGTTAGTGTTGCCTGTGAGACAGCTGGTTCTTCCTGCGACACAGCTGGCTGAGACAGGTCCTCTACATCCAGTTGATCATTGGCTGAGTTGTACTCGAACTCAATGTCTTGCTCTCCAGGGTCTTCACGCAGTGATGGAGCAGGTGGTTCATGATAACTTGGTGAGGCAGGTTCCTCCTTGACAGTAGGTTTGATCTCACCAGTGGATTTCTTGAGAATATCCTTGCTCCCTACATCATTAGCAACTTGCTCTCCTTGGGAGCCATAAGATTCATCAAAGTCCACATCTATAGATTCTTCAACTACCTTTGTGGAGGTGTTAAAAACTCTATAGGCATGGGAATTAGTGGAATAACCAAGGAAACTACCAACATCAGATTTAGTTTCAAACTTAGAGAGGCGTTTGCCTTTTCTAAGAACGTAGCACTTACAATCAAATACCCTGAAGTATGAGACAGTTGTCTTGGAGTAGGTGAGCAGCTCATAAGGAGTCTTCTTGAGTAGTGTATGTAGATATAGCCTATTGATGGAGTGGCAGGCAGTGTTGATAGCTTTAGCCCAAAATATTGGTGAAGTCTTGTATTCATTCAAAAGTATCCTTGCCATCTCTATCAAAGTCCTGTTCTTCCTTTCCACTACTCCATTCTGCTGTAGAGTATATGAACTTGAGAACTCATGCTTGATTCCATGCTTGTCCAGAAATGCTTCCACCTTGGAATTCTTGAATTCACTCCCATTATCACTTCTGACTTTGACCAGGTTTACCTTCCACTCATTTTGAACTCTGACTATGAGATGCTTGAATTTCTTGTAGACCTGTGTCTTCTCCTTCAAAAAGAACACCCAAGTATAGCGAGAAAAATCATCTACAATAACAAAGCCATATTTGTTACCTCCCAAGCTCTCATATGTTGTAGGACCAAAGAGGTCAATGTGTATGAGCTCAAAAGGAGTGGTGGTGGTCATGATGGTCTTGGAACGATGGGCAGCTCCAACTTGTTTGCCAGCTTGACATGAACTGCAGGGCTTGTCCTTCTCAAACTTCATCTTTTTCAAGCCTATGACATAGTCATGTTTGCTCAGCTTGTTGAGAAACTTCATTTCCACATGTCCTTGCTGCCTATGCCACAGCCAGCCAACACCAGTCTTGGCCATGAGACACCATGGAGCTGCAGCAGGCTGTTCATTGAAATTCACAATATATAATTTTTCAGATCTGCATCCTTTGAACACTTGTGAATCATCAGATAATTTAGAGGCTACTCATCAGGATAGAAAGTGACCTTCATACCTGTGTCACACAGCTGTGACACAGACATTACACTATAGCCTATCTGATCCACAAGCATAACATTTGATAACGAGTGATGTTCAGATATGGCAACTTTACCAATGCCATTTACCTTTTCCTTGGAGTTGTCTGCATAGATCACATGTTTGCTGGGCAGATTTTCATTGGTGATCTCTACAAACTCCTCTCTGCCTCCAGTCATATGTTGTGTACATCCACAATCCACAATCCAATCAGTTCCACTCGAGACAGTGTCCTGCAAGTTTAGTTATGAAACTTAGGGACCCAAACTAGTTTGGTTCCCTTAGTAGCTTTACCATATGCAGAGACAACAGTAATAGGATTAGCAAGTTTGTTCCTAGAGATCATAGCCTTAGCTATGGATGATATAACATGAATCCGCTTAGGCTGACTATCACCTACAACCTTAGACAAAGAGGTTAGTGAACTATGTAAGTTACCTATGACACTTGTAGTCCCACAGCTATGTGAGGTACCAATGACACAGGCAACAATAGCCTTACGTACCCAGATGGCAGGTGACCATTTTCTCAGTTGCTTGAGACCAACAAATTTGGCCACTGTCTTGCCTCTCCTATCTTTGTGCAGAACATAAGATGGGTTAGATGGAATGTTCACAACAGTCCTGTTTTTCTGCTCATGACCAATAATAGCTGCAAGATTTTTCTTAGACAATGGGTTAGTCACAGTAGGCAGTTTAGCTTCATTTAAGACAGGAGTGTAACCAAGGCCCTTCAGGCCATTGTTTCTTCTGAACATTTCAGTTCTTATCTTCTGATAATTTTGCATGCCAATGTTAGCAGTGCATAGGCCTTTCCTCATAAGCTTTTTTAGCTCTTCAAGCTCCTCCTTGAGCTTGTTGTGCTCAGCTGCATTCACAGAGTTAGTTGCAATAGAGATTGAAGCCTCATTAGAGTTATCAGTCACAACACCTGTAGAAGTTAAAATATTTATGCGAGTAGCATAGTTCAAGCATGTTTCAACAGTAGCAGGAGTAGGCAAAGGTGTAATATCAGAAGTAATTGAAGAGTTATGAGCATTAGTATCATCAATGCACTTGGAATGCTTTGCCTTCAGCTCCTCATGCTCCTTGAGAAGAAGCTCATGAGCTAGCTTAAGCTTGTCATGAGTAATCTCCAGGTTCTCATGATCAAGCCTGAGATTTTCCTGTCATCCATGACCTCGTCACAGGTCACCCTGAGTTCTCTCAGCTTATCCCTTAGGGATATGTTATCCTTCCTCTCCTTCTCGTAGGCCTTATCTGTTCTTTCCAAAATACCCATTAGTTCAACATAATCAGGAAAGTCATCTTCAGTAAGTACCTTTAATCCTTTTGCCATAAGGCACATAGGAGTAGAGATGGATAACAATTGATCAGCCTTGGCGTTTGATCTTGGAGCTGTGTGACTTGGCTGTGTCACAGCTGGATACATCAGTCATGCTGATGGCAATCCCAGCCACTTCACCTTCATCTTCAGATTCTTCCTCTGGTCCTGAATCATCAGACACCCAAGCTTGACCAACATAAGCTCTTGCAGTAGCTTTGTTCTTGGTATAGTTTGGATGCTTGTTGTTGAAGGTCTTCTTCTTGCCATGGAAGTCTTTCTTCTTTTGTACTTGTTGTTGTCCTTCTTCTTGGTTGGACAGTCGGCAGCAAAGTGACCTTCTTTTCCACACTCAAAGTACTTGTTGTCCTTGAACAACTTCTTTCCTTTAAATTTGTCACTTAAGCCGAACTGCTTCTTCTTTCTATAGAACTTTCTGAAGTTCCTTGTAAGGAGGTTCAGTTCATTTTCTTCTCCACTGGTGATCTCCTCATCAAGTTCTTTACTACTATCACTCTCTGGTTGTGAAGCTGAGGCAGTGGTCTTCAACTTCTTGAGTGAGGAGGATGGGCTGTGCTTGCTCTCCTGCTTGATCTCCATCTCATGTGTTAGTATTCTCCCTAACACTTCAGTGGGCTTCATCTGATCAAACCATCCTTCTCCTTTAGCATCAGCACAAGTGTTCTGTATGGCTTTGGCAGCACAGATAGAAACTTCTTGATGACATCCTCATCATCTACTCTGTTTGATCCAAGAGCCCTCAACTGATTGGTGATGATGGTGAGTCTTGAGAACAAGGAGTTTATGTTTTCACCATGTTCACACTCAAACCTCTCAAGCTTTGATTCCAGCAAACTTCTCTTAGACTTCTTCAAAGTGTTGCTGCCCTCATAGATTTGCTCTAAGGTGTCCCAGATTTCCTTGGCAGAGTCTATGGTGCTGATCCTGTTGAAATCATGTTCTTGGAGACCCATGAATATAGCTGTGGCAGCCGTTGCATTATTCTGGATGTTTCTCTTGTCATTAATGCTTGGTATTATGGTGTCCTCCATCCTGTAACCTGTATTGACAACTTCCCAAACATCTGGATCAATGCCGATAAGATGCATTTGCATATTTCTTTTCCAAAAGGCATAGTTAGATCCATCAAAAACATGAATTTTACCCTCATAGCCCGACATCCTTTAACTCTGGCTGTTAAGCCAATTCAAAGAGCAACCTTGCTCTGATACCAATTGAAAGGATCGCAGGAGCCGACTAGAGGGGGGTGAATAGGAGGCTAGCCAAATTCAAAGAGCAACCTCGTTTTATCAAGCATTAGCCTTAACAGGTAATTAAAGAGGTTTAGCTAGCTGTGAAACAGATAGACTACTCAGGCAGCAAATGACATGAAGATTAACACATAGCTGTCACACAGGTAGCTAACACAGATTAGAGATAAGCTATAGAGCAACTGTAACATAGCTAGATAACACAGGTGAAAAGATGTATCATAGCACTAACAAATAGCACAATGAAGCAAGCAAGTAATCAAACAGTAAGTGTTGAAAGTAAACACATAGAGAGAGACACAGAGGATTGTTCACCAAAGTTCCCACTCCTTGCAGAGTGGTATGTCTCCGTTGGAGAAACTATTCCAAAGAGATAGCCGGCACTTGTGGTGCCTTCTTCTCCATGTACCTGAAACTTCAGGCACGCTCCTTTGCTCTTGGTAGTACAGGTGTTTCCTAAGGACTCAAGAAAACTAGCAAATCTAGGCTTCAGCTTTCACCAACTGTAGTTAAGGCTCTTGACGCATCAAGCAACCATCACCTTGCTTGCAAATCCTAGCACAGCACTGGCTTCTTCATAGCTGTGGCACAGCTGCCTAGCACAGTTATCTCCTTGTCTTCAGAAAACACCTTTGTACTTTTAGTGATCATCCTTTCATAGATGAAACCTCTTTCTGGAACCTATCTTCCTGCTTACACTTAATGTAAATATTTGATCCCAGTTTGGGTTACCATTAGCCATCAAAACCATTTAGGGGCCTTGATACGGAGGGCTCCCGATCTTCACGATTTGGACCAAGATAACTAGCAAAGCCTACGAGGAAATCCCACCCCAACAACAATCCCCAAACGAGAAAGCCTTTGAGGAACTAGGAAACCAAGTCAACCTTACTCTCAATTGAATGCCACGTTTACCACTCGGAGGCACGCGCCGATCCGTTCAATCCAAGAGGAAAGAAAGGTCTAGGGTGGAACTCCCAAATCTAGAGGGATGAAACCCTAGATTAAGGAGCAAAGCTCTACTTTTAGTCTTAACAATAGGTCTATCTCTAATTAGGGTTTTAAGACGGGTATTTATAGGGCTAACCCCGTAACCCTAGGGCACTAATCCAAAAGGGTACATGGGCCTCGGCCCGTTACTGTGCGCAGACAGTACACCCGGACATTCCGGGGTAACTTGTCCGGAATGTCCGGCCGTAGGGCCCGGACATTCCGGGGTAAGTTGCCCGGAATGTTCGGACGTCATATTCAATGGACGTCCGGAGGGTCGGAGCTGACACTCCGGGCAGCAGTCGTCCGGAGTCTCCGGGCCTGTCCGGAGTGTCCGGGCGTGGAGCTGGGCTGCGCTTCTCTCGGTCACCCATCCGGAGTCTCCGGGCCTGGAGCCGGAGTCTCCGGGTACCTGTCCGAGGGGTGCTTCGGCCACCCCTCCGGAGTCTCCGGGGCAGGGGCCGGAATGTCCGGGCACCTGCCCGAGGGGCGCTTCTGGACGGGGTCGCCCGGAGTATCCGGGGTAGAGTTCCCGGACACTCCGGGTGTGTTGCAGCGGCTTCTGGCTGAGGCGCCCGGAGTATCCGGGGTAGAATTCCCGGACACTCCGGGTGTGTTGCAGCAGCTGGGTTCTTCCCCCCCCCTTGGCTGGTTCCTTCCTCCCCTCGGCGTCGTCCCACGTGGTTAATCCTTCATACCTGAGCAAACATAGGGTCAACGCATTAGGTAGTAAGCCATTCACATGCGAATCAAGTGGAGACGCGTGAAGGACTAGAGTCACCTCGTGTTGGATAGCTTTAGCGCGAGTTCTAGTCATTGGACCACGGGGTGGACTTGGAGGAAGTGAACTTGGAGGGATGGAAATACCCTTGGTGCAGGAGATGTCCGCATCAGGCCTAGATGCTCTTTCACAAGCGGTTTAGGGTTTACGCCGCCGGTGCCACACAGGCTGTGGGGAGGGGCTATGGGCGGGGTGGCTTGGGCTCTGCCGAAGCCGGGCACGTCAGTTGCTGGAGTGAAGGGGACTGGAGGGAGCGGGTGGAGTTCGGCTGTGGGTGCACTGTGTTGGGTGGAGCCATTGGAGGACGCCCACGAGATGGCGTCGGGGTACGCCACCGAGACCATCACCGTCGGGTGTTGGAGTAGCTCCGAAGGAAGGCTGTCGGGGAGCTACGCCGACCATGGGTGCCGGGCGTGGAGGCGGCCGGGAATGGCCACCACTTTTTGAAGTCATCGCGCCGCCATTGCCGATGGAGAGGTCGCGCGCGGGGAGGCGTCGGAAGGTACCAAAGCCTGGTGGTGGGCCGGTCCGGCCGCCGCTACTTGAAGCCGTCACGCCGCCATTGCCGATGGAGATCGAGGGTGAGCGGCGGGGGAGGATCGCACCAGGGCGCGGTAGTTCCTCAGGTGCCGGAGAGGTGACGTGGGCGGGCGCGGTGGCTTCACCGTCGTCGAGGCCACCGGTGCTTGAGAGAGCCGTGCCGAAGACAGAAAGCTAGGACGCCGGTGGGTGGAGGCTGCATGGACGCCGAGGCTGTGGACACGAAGACCTTCCGGTGTCCGCCACTGCCGTGAGGGCTAGGCGGCATGAGCGCCGCGCGGTGGTTGCGGGCATCACCGTGGAGGATGCCTCAGCTGTTGCCATTGATGTTGCCCCCAGCCGGGGTGCGGGGTGGCTACCGGTCACTATTGCAACCGAGGAAGCCACCTGTACTGTGGGAAGGAGGTGGCAAGGTGCCGAAATCCGTGCTGCCATTGTTGGCGGAAACAGAGCACAACGAGTACGATGTCGACGAGGAGAATGGCGGTGCCAATGCTGCCTTTGTGCTGGAGACGGTGGAGGAAGTAGACGAGAAATGGCAACTTCAATTGTTGCCAAGATGGTGAGGATCTGCCGGACTACCATTTTGGCCATTGTTGCTCACCTTTCTTTCCTTGATCTTCAAAGTTCTTCTCTGATCTTGATTTCTTGCTTCTTCTTCTTGGCCGAAGTAAACCATTTCGGCCATTGTTGCTCACCTTTCTTTCCTTGATCTTCAAAGTTCTTCTCTGATCTTGATTTCTTGCTTCTTCTTCTTGGCCGAAGTACACTTTTGGTAGAGACAGTGTTGATGACGTATTGGGGTACAACTTTAGAGTAAAGATTGAGACAGAGGTTTGACACAATGATTGTGATTCTTGTATTGATCTTTGGATGATGTTACATATATATACAATCTGAAACGGTGGCAGTTGTCATCTTGAAACATCATTAGCAACCGCTAATGACGGTTGTTTAATTGATCACAAAGCATCGTGTCCCTCCAATGGGACATGTCGGTTCACAACAGAATTAACCATTTTTGTGGACGACGGGAAATAGGGTAACGTACCTGCTAGATATGTTGCATCTACCCGTGATGTTGTTTGTTTCCAGTCGTCCATATTATGCATGTAATATGCACCTCCGTTTCGTAATATTTATCCGGCACACATATGTAGAAGCATAAAATTGAATTTATGCAACCTCCATTTAGCACACACGCGAGGGTGGCCAGGGGCCCACAACGAGAGTGCGACGATGGCACGTGCATTGGCCTTTCGAAAGTTTGACTCTCTTTCAAGATAAAATTTTAAATTAAACTATAATCAAATTTGACCCTTGGGTTCAACACCGACCATGATGATGCCGAACTAGTACATGAATGCGTCAGCTTCCTTGGCGTGGAGCTTGTTGCTACGCTAGCCATCCGCACCGTAAAGGATCTACTTGTCAGTGATGTGCTATCCTTTTGGCACCATAGTACTTGGCGTTGACCTAGGACATAGTGGTTTTCTCCCTTGGTTGCGATTAGCGGTTGTGCTTCTTACCAGGGTCAGTGTCAAGCTCTTTTGTGCTAAATGTGGACTTAGCCGTTTGAGGAAACCATTTATATTTACCGGACGTCGACATCTATGAGTTTAGCATCGTATGCCCCAGCACCGAGGTCTCAATGACGTTAGGGTCAGAGACGAAGACACCGAAGACTGGCATGTCGGTGTCATAGTCGATGGCACCGATTTTCTTTCTTTAGGTCCTATGCGTGTGCCAACCCCACTCTCCTCTCCATTCCCCACATCCCTAGCGGTGGCGACCCGATATTTCTCTCTTCTTCCTCTTCCCCAAACACCCAAATCCAACTAAAAAGCTTGGAGTTCTCCAATATTTTCAATGGTAAAGTTTCTTGGAGGTAATCTTACTCCATCTCTCTCATTTACACCAATTAGTTTTTGTAATTTATAACCTTTATTCGTTTGAATGGCCTGAAACCCTAGTCAGTGTTATTTGTTTGAAATCATTAAATATTTTGAGTAGTATTGAAATGTTTTTGTTCTTATGGATTGTATATATAGGTATGCAACAATATATGTAATGGTTGTATCTATTGACGCATATTTGTTGAAACCCTAGTTCTGGAGATTTTATTAGAATTCCCAATTAAAATATCCATAGTTATTATGCAATGCCATATGCAATGATTTTATATACCCATTCAATTTATTCAAACCCAAGTGTTAAATTAAGTTTTAGAAAATTTACTAAATAGCCATTTGGATATATTTGTGGTGTGCTCAATAGAAGCTACCAAACTTCATGATTTGTCTAATGCACCGATAATTCTTTTCATACTTTAGAAAGGGATGATATGTGTGCTGAATACACAAGGCAGATGAGGTAGGCTGAAAAGAGCAAAGGTTAGTACCCTAATGTGTCATGCAAGGATGGCTTAGTCCTACCACGATATCCAGTCCCAAACTATTGTTGCGGAAGACCTCTCCACATCCCCTAATCGACCCACTTGGCCACCACGAGACGAGCTTACTATCTATGCTCTGATACTCATATGAGTGTTATAGGAATCCACATTGCATTTAGCATTTGTGTTTTATCTAACTTGTGAACTTTATATGTCAAGAGTATTGCAGTTACTACTTCTTCCAATGGATCGATAACCCAGAGTTTTATGATGAGTACCTATTGGAGGAAAGCACATGGATCTTAATTGGGAAGCGGTCAATGGATGATTGGAAGTGTATCGTGCATCCTCCTCCATCGCCACCAGTAGTTTGGGCCTAACTCGTGCATGACAACTTAATTATTAGGTACTTTTATTTCTCAATACTTTACATAATTTTATTTTGAATATGATGCTGCCTAAATTAGATACTCTTTTATTATTAAGGAGCCGAGGACCAACCATGGCTATACAGGACAAAAATTAGCGCATGAAGATCAAGAATGGAGTTAATGGCAGCCAACAATCAAGGATTACTTCAAGTGATGACTTCAAGACCTTGAAGCCCCCATGACGATATGAAGATGAAGATCGAAGAAACCTATTTGAAGACCCATTGAAGCTTTGTTTAGGTAGAAGAAGTCATTGAGAATCGTCGACTGACCAAAGTGGCCTGGCCGATCAGACCGTCCCCAGGGCTTGTTTGAACCGCCTACGGCCGGTCAAACCGCCCCTAAGGCCGGTTTTAACCACCCAAACTGACTTAAGTCAATTCGAGTTCAAGTTGGCCCAGGGTGTTTTTCCACCTATAAATACCACCTGGTCACAACTAGATTTATCGGGTTTTGTTTAGTCAAAGGTTCAATCATGGTGTATCTTCAAGTCCGTTGATTGTGTCCAACGACCAGTTGTTAAGGCTGCTTTCCAGAACCTCACTTTTATCAATATACTTCATCTCTATTTGCAATTTAGATTGCTTCTTCATAATTCTTGCTTCTTCTTTGATTGTTCTCACGGATAAGAACCTCATGTTTAGGTTCACCGTGGTTTCAGCATCGTCAATAACCTAATAGAGTTGGTTTAGCGATTGCTAAGTCGAATCATCATGGTACGGTGTAGTTAGATCCTCAAAGTCGTCTACACAAATAAATAGTTACCTTCTCATCGAAAGATCGGGATGCCCAATGTTCTATCAGCTTCTATCAATGCGATCTGATGAGTTGATGGAGCGGCTGCAATAAGAGCTACAAAGTAGCAACTGGAGCAACCAGAGCTTGTTCTGAAACGATGCCACTCTCCACACCCTCTATTCCAACTATAGTAGTATCCTCAATGCCAACTGCTATGGTTGCACTATCCGCTGTAATAGGAGCTTGAGCATCTTCTCCCACAGTACCTATCTCCAAGGCAAGTGGCTGGCGCCAAGCCATTACATCCAGCTCTTCCATATGAACATGCTCAATATCTTCTACGGTGTTGCTAATATGAGCACCAATGGATGAAGCCTATTGAGTTTCATGTGTAGCTCTGCCCAAAAAGAGCCGCTAACCTTAATGGCCACGAGATCAAGAGAATTAACTTGCAGCCTGCAACAACCTCCTTATACGCCCCCCACTTCAACTTACCCTTAATATGAACATCTTAGGGCAGGTGCGGGGCCGATATCAGCATCAAAGCTTCCTTCAAGCATAACATAGTCGCCGGCCTCCATCCAACTCAACAGTTATTTGACTTTCTCAACAACTTGAATGACAGTAGGACTAGCCGAAAATAACAAAGATTTGGAACACATGCCTACAAAATCAATAGCGTTGTTTGTGGAGATAACCCTGCCTCCATGATAATAGTCATGATTCTATCAGCAATCTAAATTTAATAAAAATCTGAAGCATATATATATATATATGGAGATATCTTAACATAGAAAATATATATCAGCAATGCATATTGGGTAAAACAATCTTCTTTACTTATAAATATTACTAGTATGCTTAAAACCACAAAATAACCATCCATATACAACATATAATTTCTCTCGAGATTAAAAACAAAATTAACCTAACATACTTCATTCTAACAACATACATACATTGAATACTCTCTAACTTGCATCAAACAATAATTATCTACGAAACATAGAGAACAATTTGTTAAATTTAAGAATAAATGTAAATCATACGATTTCAACTCCACGAACCAAATAAAATCAAAATTAATGAATTATAACCACACATAAATCTTAAGAATTGACTATATATGTATGGATTTAGGGCTAAAAAATCAAAATTAATGAATTATAACCACACATAAATCTTAAGAATTGACTATATATGTATGGATTTAGGGCTAAAACTGAAACCTATGTGCCTAAATGAATTATAACCACACATAAATCTTAAGAATTGACTATATATGTATGGATTTAGGGCTAAAACTGAAACCTATATGCCTAGTGCACAAACAAGACGATATCTAATTTCATGGATTGTAAGCACATATATACATGTATTTCCTCTAAATCATCAAACATCTCTCACATGCTCAATCTGCTGTAACAAATATCGAGAATTTGAGAAGAAAGTGAAACATAGGGTTTCCATTGTAAATCCAAATAATTCAAATCGAATAAAATGGTGGGAACCTCAAATGGTGGATTCCATCAAAAATCGGTGGCCAATTTGGGCGAATTTGGTGGATCTTGTGGTGGGGATGAGAGGGAGGAGAGGCACGGCGTCATCGGGCTCCCTATGTCCGTTTGGGGGCTGCGAGTGGGGGCTGACCCACCCGCAGCCTCTAGACGGTCATTATGTCCCAGGGTTCGGCACCAACGGGACTAGGATCGACCCTGGTACCACACAGCAGGACAAAGAAATGAGCAAGTCCCCGTTAGCACCACGAGCACTAGTGGCAAAGTTTTGCCACGTTATTTGGTGTACAATTTTCTGTTCCAACGTGGTGACAACCTCTATGCCAAGGGAGCTACCCCCCAAATTTTCTGTTCCAACGTGGTGACAACCTCTATGCCAAGGGAGCTACCCCCCAGTCACTAGTACAGAACTGGTCTTTTAAGACCCCTCATCGCACACGGTTGTCTGAAACCCGTCAGCAATGTGAACATCGCAGACAGTCAACATTTTAGGCCCGTGTGTGATGTGCCACGGCAAACTGGGCCGTGTGCAATGTGAGGCACATCGCACATGGTTTTTTCTGAGAAACCGTGTGAGAAACATCGCACACGGGTCTTTTCTAGGACCGTGTGCGATGTTCCACACATCGCACACGGTTATTTCGGAGATTCCATGTGTGATGTGCCTCACATCGCACACGGTTATTGTCGGACCCCAGAATTCATAACAGAGAGTCTTAAGTGAAACCACCCGCTAAGTCGAAACGTCAACCCCGACCTCGACCCCTGGGTATCAATCCCAAGAGGAGTGGAGTGATATGGCTCCGGATAGCCCGAGACGTCAACCCCGAACTTTCTCCGGCAAACTAATGCACAGATCAAGTAGGGTGATATGGTCTCCTCACTCTTTTCTTACTGAGCCGGAACGTCAATTCCCAACTCGTCCCGGCAAATTAATGCTCGGCTGGAGTAGGATGATATAGTTCCCAACCTCTCAGTAGCAGAGTCGCTTCACAGGGGTGATTAAACCTAATAACTCTATGATATAAACTCTGAAACCCTACCCACCACATGTGCTTCATCAACATACACACACAGCACATGAGCAGGCGAAAACAACCAGATTTCACAGCAGTAACTCTATGACGGAAACTGCAATATTATAAGTTCTTGAAACATAACAACATATATTCACATAAGGGATCCGAAGATCCAACTACACAGCGGAAAGTATATATGGCTACGAAGCCAAAAAGGTAAGGCCAAAAGTGGCAGCAGAACAAACCAAGCTACCAAAACCCGGGGGCAGGACCACTGCCTGGGATTTCCAGCGACTAGTCGTCGTGGGCGTCGATTTCTATGTAGAAACTACCCTCAGGAGGGGTAGTTTCTTCTGCAACAAAAATGTCAACGATAGCAGGGTGAGTACAAAATTGTACTCAGCAAGACTTACAGTGGGGAAATTAATAATAGATGTGACAGGTATCAATAAAGGGGTAATAGTGGACTATTTTGCGGAAAGCCAATTTTACCTTTGTCAATAGGAGTTAAGTAGATGAAAATCGACTACCAGAGTACTTTCAAAAGGGGACGAGTCGAACACTTCACGACCGTTCCTTACTGCAGATCACCACACCTTAGATTCCCCAATTCTTCCTCGACCACCCTGGGAGGAAGCAATCGCTAACACCACAGCCTTAGAGTTGGCAAGTTTTAGAGTTTGTTGTAGTTGTCTAATTCGTTGCGGATTCTTACCAAGCTGTCCATAACCGCGGACACGGCTGTTCAACAGTTTTAACCCTGCAGGGGTGTACATCTTTACCTATACGTATTGATCGACTCTTAATGCTACCATGTACACACTTCACGAGGTGTGCTAGCAGAGGGTGATCGAACACGACCTTTACAATGCTTTCGACCTAGGTATGAGCCACTCTTATGGGCCAATCCATGTACATCAGTCTGGCCGTAACTACGACACGGTCCCATAAGTTGTAGCAGGTGATACATCCCCGGACTCGAACCGTGTGTACCCCTTACACCTATATTGAAGCACCACACCACATCATTTTTCACTCACCCAGTGAATAGAAATGGCAAACTATGCAGCTCATACTCTAAGTCTAGGCAAATTATTTAGTCGTGGGTGGTCCATTATCCCACCCGTGTAGAAGTACGCAAATCTTGGTTCGAAAGGACACCGGGAACCGGTCCTTGCGGGAAAACGAGACAACCCACCATGCTTCCAGCCATGGCCTCTCGTCTAACCCAATGATTATTAGTCAAGTTCATTAGACACTTCTCGGTGAACATCCACCTACCACGTAACCCATCCAATGGTATTAATTTGTCTGCCTTCCAAGAAATTATGACTTCTACATGTCCAAGCATGTCTAAGCAATAATAACATAGTAAGCAGTATAAAGGAGCACACTATGCTACTCTAGATAGGTTGGGATGGTGGTGGAGTTGATTGAGCGACAAAGTAAGTTTTATCCACCGGAATAGGGTTTTGCTTAGCGGAAAAATAGAATTTGAACGCATGTGATAATGAATTTGAAAACAACTAATACTTTGCAAATAGTAGGTGTTTGCAATGTGACCGAAGGGGCTGCTTGCCTTGTTGCTCTACAACTGAAACCCTGCTCGTGACCGATACTATCTCCTTCGGGACCCTCCGGTTCTAACAGAGAAGAACAAAAACACCGAAAAAAGGGCATAATCGTAAATATCAAAATGATGAACATCGACATGAGATGAAATGTATGCCATGACGTAGAGGGTGCAAAATAAAGACTAATGCAAGTGGAATCAATTTAATCGGAGTCTGGACGCTCAAAATATCACGATCCGAATTTCTCCGGCTAATCGAAAACCCTAATTTGAGTTTTTAGCCATTTATGCTTTTCCTAGCATGCAAACATAGATGAAAATGATATAATTGAGTAGATCTCATTTTTTTGAACATTTTGATATATTATTTGCATTTTTCTGATTTAAGATGAATTTTCTATGAATTTTTCAAGATTTAATCCATTTAAAACCTTTGTTGTATTTTTCTTAGTGAAAATAATATTTAAATTAATTCAAATAACAACAGAGGCTGACAGGTGGGCCCTACTGGTCAACTTTGACCAAAATTGACTAAGTCAATGACAGGTGGGCCCCCTTGTTATAAATTTCCCAATTTCTTTTATTCCTTTTATTATTTTCTGACATGTGGGTCCCGGATGTCATTCGAGCAATTTAAATACACTCATTTAATGCACTGTTAGTTACTAATTAGGGTTATTATGGTGTCCGAACAGTATTTATTTGCATTAATGATACTTAGCAATTAATGAGTCATTAACCGAGTGGATTAGCATTGAATAGCCCAATTAACTGGTCGGAACAACAGGCAACAGGTTTACTTCGCGCAATTAATTGGTCAATGCCGCGTTAAGATGGGTCATAATGACCCTATGGTCATTAAGGACCATACTTAAGGAGCTCGGGTGGCTGGCTCGGGTTGCTCGGTCAGACTGTGGCCGGCGGCGGGAGAAGGAAGGGAGGCGGCGGCGCGGCAAGGCCTTACCAGCGGGGAGCGGTGGAGCACGGCAAAGGGGTGACGGGGTGGGGATTCGGGCGGTAGCTTCGGCTTGGGGCGGCGCGGAAAGGAGCTCGGACCAGCGGCGGAATAGGGTAGCACCGGGGCGGAGGGAAGCGGTGCCGGGGAGGAGGCGGTTCGGGTCGAGCGGTGGTGAAGGAGCTCGAGCGGCACCGGAGCGGCGAGCGATGGAGGAGCTCCGGTAGCGGCGAGCAGGGCGATGGGTGGCAATGAACCGAAGCGGCCACGGGGACAAGCCGGAGAGGGTGAGCGGGGAGAGACCGCGAGAGGGCGACGCGGATGGGCTTCGGAACCGAGGAAAGGCGGGGCCGGGGCGGAGGCGGTCCGGGGCAGCGCGGCGAGGTCCAAGGCGGCGGAGCAATGAAGGTGGCCGGGGCAAGCAAACGAGAGAGGAAACCGGGGAAAGGGAGCTCGGCCGGGAGCTTTATAGGGAAGAAGAGGTGGCGCGGTGCAAGCATGAGGTGGCGGTGGGGTGAGGGGAGGCCGCCACGGGGCTGCTGCTCAAGCAGCTGGTGGCGTCGGGTGAGGGAGGCGGCGGGGTTGAGGAGATAAGGGAGATGGGGAGGGTGGCTTACAGGAGAAGGAAGAGGGGGCGGGCCAGGCCGGCGGGGAGGAAAATGGGCCGAAAAGGCCCATTCCGGCGGGGGAAAATAGTTTTAGGTTTTTGATTTTTTGATTTTTTGATTTGAATTTCATCTCTTTCTTTCAAACAGCATTAAACTAAACTTCAAGTTCAAAAATTTTAATCATGCTCATGCTAAAGATGCACATAACGAGGTTAATAAAATAGGGATGTGACAGACCTACCCCCCCTTACGAGAATCTCGACCCGAGATTCGGATCAGCTGGAAAAGAGGGAGGGGTACGCCGATCGAAGAAGATCTTCGCGTTCCCAAGTAGCTTCTTCTTCTGAATGGTTGGACCATTGAACTTTGAAGAACCTGACGTTGCGTCTTCGTGTAGTCCGTTCCATTTCATCAAGTATACGAACGGGGTATTCTCGATAAGACAGATCTTCTTGAAGATCCAGAGTATCAACTGCCGATTCCGGAATTGGATCCTTGGAACACTTCCGAAGTTGAGAAACATGGAAAACATTGTGGATATTGGATAACGACGGAGGTAGTTCCAACTGATATGCGACTTCACCTCGTTTGGAAAGAATGCGAAAGGGGCCAATGTAACGAGGTGCCAACTTTCCTTTGATGCCAAATCGGCGAACACCCTTGAGAGGAGTGACCCGAAGGTAGACTTTATCGTTTGGCTCAAAGTGAATCTCATGACGATGAAGGTCGGAGTAGCTCTTCTGACGAGATTGAGCAGTTTTCAACCGCTCTCGAATAATTCGAACTTGATCCTCTGCTTCTTTGATCAAGTCCGGTCCAAGAATTTGTCTTTCTCCGATTTCAGACCAATTGAGTGGAGTTCGACATTTGCGTCCATAAAGGACTTCGAAAGGGGCCATGCCTAGGCTTGATTGGAAGCTGTTGTTATAAGAGAACTCGGCAAAAGGAAGGCACTTTTCCCACTTCGTGCCGAAGGATATAACACAAGCTCTAAGCATATCCTCAAGGATTTGGTTAACTCTTTCGGTTTGTCCACCGGTTTGGGGGTGATAAGTTGTGCTGAAAGAGAGACGAGTTCCCATAGCAGTTTGAAGACTTTCCCAAAACCTGGAGGTGAACAAACCACCACAGTCGGAGATTACCGTTTAGGAATTCCGTGGAGAGACACGATTCGAGATATGTAAAGATCAGCCAATTGGCTAACTGATATCTTCTCTCGGACAAGGAGAAAATATGCGACTTTGGATAGGCGATCAATGACTACCCAAATGGCATCATTCCCCTTCTGAGTTCTTGGAAGGTCCGTGACGAAATCCATACCAATTTCGTCCCACTTCCACTCAGGGATAGGCAGAGGTTGGAGTGTGCCCGCAGGTTTTTGGTGTTCCGCTTTAACACGACGACACACATCACATTCAGAGACGAAGAGAGCGATCTCTCTTTTCATTCGGGTCCACCAGAATCTCTGTTTCAGATCTTGGTACATCTTAGTACTACCCGGATGAATAGACAACGGAGAGTCATGAGCTTCACGAAGGATAGATTCTCGAAGATTGTGGTTCTTCGGCACAACTAGACATTTGCCAAACCAAACAACACCTTGATCGTCGATTGAGAAACATTTAGCAACTCCGCTAACAATGTTCTCCTTGATCTTGCGAATACCCTTGTCTTGCTTTTGAGCAGATTTGATTTGATCCTCAAGAGAGGATTGGATTTCAAGGGTATTAAGGAAACCACTTTGAACGATTTCAAGATTAAGCCGCGCAAATTCCTCATAGAGGGGCGGTTGAGATTCTTGGAGCATAAGATTGTTACAGTAGGTCTTCCGGCTAAGTGCATCCGCCACGACATTAGCCTTACCGGGTTGGTAATGGAGACCCACGTCGTAATCTTTGATCAATTCTAGCCATCTTCGTTGCCTGAGATTCAGGTCAGGCTGGGTGAAGAGATACTTCAGACTTTGGTGGTCAAAATACAGCTCGCAGCGATTACCGATAAGATAATGCCGCCAAATCTTCAAAGCATGAACCACCGCAACAAGCTCTAGGTCATGAGTCGGATAGTTGGTTTCATGTGGCCTCAACTGATGAGAAGCATAAGCTACCACATGCCCTTCTTGCATCAACACACATCCAAGACCTAGGCGAGAAGCATCACATAGATGTCAAAATTCTTGTGAATGTCCGGAAGGACAAGCACAGGAGCGGAGGTCAATCTGCGCTTTAGCTCTTGGAAGCTTTCTTCACATCTTTCAATCCACTCGAACTTCTTTTCCTTCTTGAGAAGTTCGGTCAAAGGTTTAGCATGTTTGGAGAAGTTCTCGATAAAACGGCAATAATAGCCGGCCAGACCGAGGAAACTCCGCACTTGTGTGACCGATTTAGGTTGTTCCCAATTGAGAACATCCTTGACTTTACTAGGATCCACGGCGACACCTTTTGCCGAAAGCACGTGGCCTAGAAAACCGACTTCTTCGAGCCAAAACTCACACTTAGAGAATTTAGCATAAAGCTGATGTTCACGAAGTTTTCCCAAGACAAGCGTCAAATGCTCGGCATGATCTTCTTTTGTCTTGGAAAAGATGAGGATATCATCAATGAAGATGATAACAAAGCGATCCAGATATTCCATGAAGATGGAATTCATCAACCTCATGAAGGTAGCAGGAGCATTGGTTAACCCAAAAGACATCACGGTGTATTCATACAACCCATAGCGAGTCGTAAACGCTGTTTTTGTAATATCTTCGGGTCGGATCTTGATTTGATGGTAGCCCAACCTCAAATCACTCTTAGAAAAGACAGTTGCTCCAGTTAATTGATCAAACAGATCATCAATCCGTAGAAGCGGATATTTGTTTTTGATCGTCACCTCATTAAGAGGTCGATAGTCAACACACATCCGCAGGCTTTTATCTTTCTTCTCCATGAATAGAGCAGAGCATCCCCAAGGAGAGGAGCTCAGTCGAATGAAACCTTTTGCTTCTAACTCCTGGAGTTGTTTCTTCATTTTGTCCAACTCATCTTGAGTCATCCGATAAGGACGCCGGTATATGGGAGCGGTTCCGGGAACTAACTCGATAACAAATTCGATGTCGCGATCGGTGGTAGACTTGGAAGTTCATCGGGGAAGACATCCGGAAAGTCACGGGACTACCGGGACATCTGGAAGATCAGGAAGGGACTTGCCTTCAAGAGCATAGAGATGAGGTTCGATGAACTTTGGAGTAAACCGAACAGTTTCACCGGAGGGATGGGAAAGAATCACTGTTTTCGTCGCACAATCGATCAGGGCTTGATGTGCAATTAACCAGTTCATCCCAAGGATGACGCCGATGTCCGTAGAGGTCAAGGGAATCAAAGTGGCGAAGAACTCCAGATCACCCACTTTGATGCAAACTCCACGGTATTCTCGGGATGCTCTCATCATAGATCCCGGTGAATGGATAGACAGAGGATTAGGCATTAGCTCATATGGAATATTGTTTTCCTCGGCAAAACCCTTGGATATAAAGGAATGAGAAGCTCCCGAATCAAGAGAACAGATGCTGGAACGGATTGACAAAAAGCACACCCAGCACAACGTCAGGTGCATTTCGAGCTTCTTCAGCGACCACGTGACTCACGCGACCGCGATTAACAAGCTAAGGCTACGGTTTTGCTTTCTTGACGGGAACATTACTCCGAGTTTGAGCTTGCACCGGTTTAGGGCGGGGTGCAGGATTCTGATTTTGAGGGCACTCACGAGCGTAGTGACCAAGTTGGCCCCATATGTAGCAGACTCCGGGAGGTGGCCTCAGAACAGGATTAGCCGGTTGTCCTTCAACTGGCCATGGTTGGACATTCTGCTGAGGAGGACGAAGAACAGAACCGGACAGTCCGGAGGAAGAAGTAGCACGATTAAACACGCTAGCCGGAATCCAGATACGTCTCTTCTGCGAGCTGGAACGAGATGGTTGAGCTACTTCCCTGGCATGCTTACGAGATTCTTCGAGAACCTTTCTGCCATGCTCCATCTTGAGAGCTTATTCATTAGAGCTTGGAAGTTTGGGAAGTCAAAAGGGAGTAATTCATATTTAAGCTCCGGATTCAAGCCCTTGCGGAATTTTCTTGCTTATCAGCGTCAGTGGTCACGTCGCGCGGAGCATAACGTGCCAAGTGGTTGAAGAGATGAAGATATTCAATGACATTCTTCTGCCCTTGCACCAAATTGCGGAATTCTTCCTGCTTGATCTCCATCACCTCTTCCGGGATATGAGTTCCGTGAAAGGCAGCGCAGAACTCCTTCCATTCAACAACATGGCCTTCTTTCTACATGGCGAGGAAATTTTCCCACCATGCTGCTGCAGCTCCATCAAGCTGCCGCGCTGCAAAGTTCATGCGGTCATCCGCGGAAATATGCGCAGTTTCCAGCTTGCGCTAAAAAAGGATCAAGATGTCGGCCTAGAGGGGAGGGGTGAATAGGCGACCAATCAAATTTTACTTCAAAGTTAATCAATTCTTACAATATGCAGAATTTACTTGATTGATTAACAAATATGACAATTCTTAATATGAGAAACAAGATCACTAAGTAATAATAATACTAAGCAAGATGAATATAAGCAATATCAAAGTACTTGCAAAGTAAATGCGGAATGAGTGAACAAGAGAGACAAAGGATTTGTTCCCGGAGTTCGGATCCTTGAGGGAATCCTACGTCTCCGTTTGAGGACCCGATCACACGTGATCAAGGGTGGGCTCCTTCTTAAGCCACTTCCTCTCGAGGACTCTCCGGAGTCTCCTCGACTTGCTCTTGGTGATCCTTTCCTTGCGGAGGCGAATCCCGGGCCTTCACAAACTTCCCACGGCTCACCACACGGTTTGGGAGCTCGTGAGTGACTCCTAACCGTCTAGGAGTCCTCAACCTCCAAGAGAAATGAGCTTGATGAACACTTGGAGATGAACTCAATGCGTTGCTTGGATTGAATCTCAAATCACTCAACTCTTTCTCTACCTCTCAAGGTTTCTCTCTTGGTGCTTGGAGGAGGGGAGAAATGCTCTTGTGTAGGCAGGAAATGGAATGGGCAAAGAGTTCCTGATAATGAATAAATACATTATCCCGCGTATTAGGGGTATCTGTATACAGAATCCCGTGACTTTAGGAAGGTACAGCGTACCCGGGAAGGATCTCCGGACGATAAGGTAATCCCTCTCAGGAAGAGAAGACTCCCCTTAAACTAGAAAGTCAATCCCGACGTTTAAGGAGACCAGAGTCCTACTCGGGTGTAAGTCCACAGCCGGTACGACCCTCGGAACCCCCTATATAAGGGTCAGCAATCCCATAGGGGAGGACAGATGGAATTAGGTCAAGACATCTAGTCGCAGCTCCAGGAGGCGAAGCCCTAGAAGACTCGCTGCCTCGAAGGAGTCGAGCCCGGCGGTTTAGCATAGATTAGTCTACGATTAGGCCTAGGGTAGCCACTAACATACACCCCCCATTGTAAAGCGTGTTCTCCGTCAATATATAGCAACAGGACGTAGGGTTATTATCCTGAGGGAGGCCCCGAACCTGTATAAAAACGGCTGTCCCCTGCTGTCAGATCTCCTGGCACTTGGGCCCTAGAGGTCCCTATCCCCCAGTAATCATCACTCCACGAATACCGTAAGATCGCCGATTCACCGATCGTCGACAGATGGCGCCGACCGTGGGGACCTCTCCGGACCAAGCCGGCCAGGAAAGATCAGAGTCGGCAGGACGCGCAACTAAACGCGATCAGATCCTAGCGCCATTTGCACAGCCCTCACCGGTTCCGACCGAGGAGGAGGAAGCAAACTCGGCAGGAAAACCGATCGCACCCTCGCCCCGTACTGGGTACTCAGACCAGGGTTTCTACGACAACTTTGGCCCTATGGATCCGTACCCGGTTATGGACCGAGTGGATTTCGGAGAATATGCCCCTGAAGAAGACTCGGATGGCGAAGCAGATCACTTCAGAACCGAGTGCGCCAGGGCCTTTAGCGGGAAACTGGTCTTTAATGACGACTTCCCGGTAGGAACGACCAGCCCCATGGTTGGAGTCTCTCCTGCAAACTCTGGTCGTGAAAACGACCAAGACCCTACCCACGTCGTGTCCGATGAGGATAACGTGATGGAATACGAGTACACGTCATCCAGCCAAGGACCTCGAATGGTACTCGCGATCGACGATGGTCGAGAAGACCTCGAAGATCAGAATCTGCCCGGGGGCTGACAGCAGCACAATGCAATGGCTGCCTCCCACATGAACGGGGGCTTACCCGCCGCCGGGGAAAGAATTCCTTGCCGGAACGAAGACCCGCCTGCTGCTGTGGAGAGATCCCCCCCGAGAACGTACACCGGAGAACTTCCGAACAGAGAAGATCCTGTTCGATGTGGTCGACTTCGAAATAGCATACAATGCTATCTTGGGGCGCCCTACTTTGGCCAAGTTCATGGCAGCTACGCACTACGCCTACCAGTGCATAAAGATGCCCGGCCCAAAAGGTGTCCTCACGATAAAGAGCTCCCCCAGAGAAGCACTCCTCTGTGACAAGCGCAGCCTCGACCTCGCAGAGCAGCACCTACCCTCTAACCAAGACGCCAGCGTGGCGGCTCCCGCCACCACGTTGTCAAGACCACCTCCACGACTACGAGCGACGACTTTGAAAAGTACCCCCGCCAAGTCGGAGAAAGAGCTCCACGACTAGGTCGGAACAGGGAGAAAACAGGGCCTTCCCCTAGACAGGACAACGGCTCCTCGGGAGAAGCCGCCCGACCCAGGTCGCTCGTGCCAACGGTAGAAAGGTCGCGTCCATTAGAGAGTCCCGTGCAACCACCTTCGGTAAGATCGCACGGCCGTCGCCTCCTCATCGGCAGACTCCAAAGTTGCACCAGCTCCAGCCTTAAAGATCGTCAAGCTACGAACAAGTCGATGATAAGACGCTCCGGGCGCCGCTGCCCAGCATGCGCACTCGACAAAGTTTCGTCAGCGGGTCACGACAAGAGGACGAGAGTCTTTGGGGCAACCGGCGACAAGCTAAATGAGGAGGGGACGGCTTAGTTTTTCTCAGCTTTCATAGAATTATTTTTTCTTACAGTAGCCTGTAAAAGACAGTTTTGAATTATACCAAGTCTCTAGTTCAATGTCTTCATTATTAATTATTTCAGACTGCCTATCCGAGATATCTCTCAAAAAGTCAGTCGGGGGCTGGATAAGAACACGACAAGTTGATGTACGAGTACGAGTACCGACTTCTTCGACCCGTACAAGGGATAAGGGTTCTGCGCTATAACTGTCAGGGACGCAAGGAAAACCCCTTAACGCGTTTGTAGGTGACAGGGGAGCCACTGAGCCCCCCACCTGACCAGACCTAAGGCCTGGTTGACTAAGCTCCCCAGTTCCGTAGCAATGTCCCCTGATCCCGAGTAAAGGAAGGGAAAAAGGTACGAGTACGACTAGATCAACGGAACCCGTACGCTTATCCATGTCTTCGACTACTCGAAGCAGAAGATACCTCGGGTAGAATGAAATCTTGTTAATCGGGCAAGTGCAGAATTTACTAGCCATGCACCGGAGTCTTCCCTCAACAGAGGAATACGGAGGTGCTGTCATGGCCACGACAAGCTGTACGAAAGACCCCTTATCGCGTTTACTGATGACGAGGAGCCACGGAGCCCTCCATCCGACTAAACCTAAGGACTGGTCAATCACAGCAAGAACGACCTACGGCACTATTCGTATACCTACACCAAAGGGAGGCAAAGGGCACTGGTTCCGACTAAAGTCTACGCTTGCATCCGACAAGGTTTCACATAAGCAGATCAGACAAGCTTTCGGAAAACAAAACACACAGATTAAGCACAGTTACTAATCAAAAAGTGTTAAGTCAGTTTAGCAGGTTATCTACATTCAACCATTCGAGACCTCTTCGCCTCGCAGTTGGTTCCCTGCTGGTCACGGACGAAGCGAGCAAAAAGGCAAAAGGTTAGTTTCAGTAAAGGCAAAATATGACTAACATTTTTAGTTGTTTATTGTATCTAGAAGCGCCGCGACCGGGGGCTAGACCCTCGCTCAAGTCAGACAACAGGCGTCCTGAGCTGGGGGCTCCACAGCCGACTAGCCCCATGCCGAAACTGACTCCCCCAACCGGAGGAATGCCTGCAGTATGCACTGCAGATTGACTTCCCGGCCACGAATAACGGGGCCGAGTATGAGGATTTGCTTGCCGGTCTCCGAGTCATCTCCGCACTTGGTATCCGTTGCCTACTCGTGAGTGGGGACTCACAGCTGGTAGCGAGACAAGTGTCCAAGGAATATCAGACCTTAGACCAGAACATGGCAGCTACCTAGCAGAGGTTAGGAAGCTAGAGAAGAAATTCATCGGGCTCGAAGTACAGTACATCCTAAGGAAGGATAACCGCCGAGCCGATAGTCTTGCCCGCCTGGCGTCCTCATGATCTCTATGTCTATCCGAGACCTTTGCAAAAAGGATTTCGACGCCGTCCATAGCTTCTAGCGAACCTGTGGACAAAGGAATGGCTGACTTCGAGTCTAAGAGCCGTTCAAGGACGTCACCAGGTATTGACGCTCCAAGTGGAGTTACGGGTCAACTCGTAGCTCCCGTCGGTCTTGAGGATTCGTGGATAGAACCCGTCCACATGTACCTTCGGCGTCCGGTTCGATGCTCCCCTCGTCTTCTTCGTCATCTCCGTGTTCGGCAGCTTGCTGTAACACCTGATCTTCCTCCTCCTCGCCGTGACATGTCCAACGTGTATAGCCTGACATGAAACCCTTAAGCGCCAGGTGTACCGTCACCCTCCCTCTCGTATCGAACATTACCAAATTTTTACAATCGCGACATGGACAGCAAATCTTCGTGCCACCTTTTGCCCTCATATCTCGTTCGGCGACATCAAGAAACTCGTTCAAAGCCATAGCCCAACTCTCTGTCGCCCGGTTGTCGTACATCCAACTGCGATCCATCGATCAACACCTACGACACGAAACTAATCAGTTCAATAACCGAAAACCACATCAAATACATATACGACATGAAAAGAACACTGGCGAGCATTATTACCGAGCGCTAGCGATCTTTTTGGTGAGAAATGAGAGATGTATGGAGAGAGTGAGAGTGAGAGGAGGAGGGAGAGATGAGAGAGAGCTATAAATGAGAGATGTATGGAGAGAGTGAGAGTGAGAGGAGGAGGGAGAGATGTATGGAGAGAGTGAGAGTGAGAGGAGGAGTGAGAGATGAGGAGGAGGGAGAGAGGGAGAGTGAGAGGAGGAGGGAGAGAGTGAGAGGAGTGAGAGAGAGGGAGAGTGAGAGGAGGAGGGAGAGAGTGATCTAGATCTAGATCTAGTCTCTCTAGAGCTTGGGGAGGAGGGTTGGGGAGAGGGGAGAAGTGTTGGTGGGTTGGAGGGGGAAGGGGGGCGGCGGCGACAGCTGGCAGCAGCTGGGGCGACGGCGGCACTCGCTGCTGGCCAGTGGGCGCGCGAGCACTAGCCAGCAGCGAGGGCCCGCTCTGGTTATATAGGCGAGATCACCACTGACGGTCGCGTAAAAGGGGACCGTCAGTGAATCTTCAGCCAACCATGCAATAATCTCCACTGACGGACAAGGATCTATACCGTCAGTGAAGACAACGTCTCTACTGACGGGCCGGTTCCCAGGGCCCGTCAGTAAAATGCAACGTCATATGTTCCCATTTACACTGACGGGCTACATCTGAGCCCGTCAGTGGATCTGTAATCTCCACTGACGGGCACTTAAATTGAGACCGTCAGTGGAGTTCACGCGTCATCTATGCCACCTCACGTTCATCTCCACTGACGGGTCGATTTTCCGCCCGTCAGTGGTTCTCCTCACGTTTATCTTTGCTGCCTTCTCCGCTGACGTGCTCTTTGGTGTCCGTCGGCGGTGTTACCCTGCAGCGACGGACCTTTTTGTGCCCGTCAGTGGAGGGGGTTCAGGAGAAGGTCAATCTGCAGTAGTGCCTGGATATTCTGAGGCCCTTCCCGGTCTCGCCCGGTGGCTACAAGTTCCCATTCGTCGCAATTGACAAGCGCGATGCGGTCTAACTGGCGTCAGCCAAGCAGTAGCACAGAAAAAGGAAAGATTCTTCATCACCACGCAAAAATTCCGCCACGACGGTTCGGTGTCTCAGAAATCTACCCAGCGAACGCATGTCTGTGATCAATGGATCAGATTAAACCAAAGGTGCTTCACGGGCAAGCTAGCCCAGAAAAATGCCTTGGACTACTCGGAGGTTCATCCCGACCAAGGATATCACGACTACCCGGTAGAGATAGTACCTACTCGGGAACATTGTCAGCAAGGACCACTCGGGTCGCCTACCCGGAATTTTTCCCCGACAAGGGCAGATTTCCAACAGAACCATCATGACCTCACTTCGCGTACTGATGGGGGGCTTGATGATGAATAAATACAGTATCCCGCGTATTAGGGGTATCCGTATACAGAATCCCGTGACTTTAGGAAGGTATGGCGTACCCGGGAAGGATCCCCGGACGATAAGGTAATCCCTCTCGGGAAGAGAAGACTCCCTTTAAACTAGGAAGTCAATCCCGACGTTTAAGGAGACCAGAGTCCTACTCGGGTGTAAGTCCACAGCCGGTACGACCCTGGGAACCCCCTATATAAGGGTCAGCAATCCCATAGGGGAGGACAGATGGAATTAGATCAAGACACCTAGTCGCAGCTCTAGGAGGCGAAGCCCTAGAAGACCCGCTGCCTCGAAGGAGTCGAGCCCGGCGGTTTAGCATAGATTAGTCTACGATTAGGCCTAGGGTAGCCACTAACATACACCCCCCATTGTAAAGCGTGTTCTCCGTCAATATATAGCAACAGGACGTAGGGTTATTATCCTGAGGGAGGCCCGAACCTGTATAAAAATGGCTGTCCCCTGCTGTCAGATCTCCTGGCACTTGGGCCCTAGAGGTCCCTACCCCCCAGTAATCATCACTCCACGAATACCATAAGATCGCCGATTCACCGTAAAACCTACTCATAGATCTCTTCTTTACACAGCATAGATGCCATGTAGAATCAAACTGACCGATCCATTTATAATTGACCCAATAAATAGTAATAAATATAGTAGTAGTACTAGTAGTAGCGATTGATGTCGCAATGTGCGTTCCGTCGTGTTGCGAAATGCGAATGAGACACCATGCTTGTTGCAGACAATAAAGATCGATGTTGCAATCTGTTTTGACCTGTTCTACTACCACTTCTACCTTCGTCTTCTAAATCAGAACAAAACCGACCAAATCTCCGAGCTAATTTAGCGAGCTCAACACGAACTCTATCATGCCACACATACACATACCAACCACGAAGGAGAACAAGGCAAGGGCGCCTTAGCTCACTGCGTGTCCGCAAAAGACGTCTGCTCGCTGCACTGCAACTCATGTTTCGTAGCCAATGTGTCTCGTCGCGTCCAGCATATCTCTCACTGCAGAACACTGGCATTGCTAGCACACTAGAATCAAATGGACAGTGGTCCCCAAACTGATCAAATACCATCACAAGTTCGCATTTATCCCATTGTTAGGAGGTCTCTTCCAGTACAACCAACAGAAAGACAAAGGCCAACGCTACTACCTGGACGTACACCAACTATAGATCCATCGCCCATTCGGCGATGAGCCATTAACTGTTTTAGAGTATTGCAGCAGATGGGAAACTAGGGACAGCACAAATACAAACAAGAGTGATAGTTTCCAACCACAGCCATCACTTCCAAATTAAATCATGTTGGATAACTGTCAACTGTTTTGCGATCGATTGCGCAAGAATGGCGACATCCAAAGCTAAACATTGTATAGACCGAGATGAATCGTGTTTGTACAGCCCAACCATGATATCTGAAGTGAGAATGTGACCTCCAATTTTTCACTTTCTACCCTGGACGCATCCATTCTCAGTTAGGTATTCCACAAATTCATCTATTAGGTAGGGCCAAGCACCTTCTTCGTCGTAGTTGGATAACTGAGGATCAATTGTCTGCAATACACGACAGTGAAGTTAGGAAGTTCATACTAACGAGCTCTTTCTACATGCAAATCACAGTAAGAGTCCTCTAGTTTAAACAGAGATACACTGACTAGGAAATATAGACCTCAAAGATGCACAACTATTGACAAATCACTGAAGGTGACAGACCACAACACTAACTAGCAACTACAGCCTAGGCACATCAGCTAACCTGTCTCATTTGTCTAAGTCAAGTTTATCTGTCAGATTACCAGCTAACACAAAGTTGAGTTGCATAAGTGCTAGGTAAGTGGGTATGCAAGTTTACCCGGCAAAATCTGGGCATTCATATGTAATGATGAAAGGGAGATGGGATGCACAGATGTACCTTGACAAATTCCAACAGCTGAGACCATGTGTCTCTAGAGATAGCTTTATTATGCCTGACCTGAAATTTGAAGAATTACAAAATTAGCAAAATAGCACCATCTATAAGATAAGAAACAGCACAATGATCTTAAAATGGGATTAGATAGAACTGCCATTTGAGGCATACCTGTAAAAACTGACACCAGTGATCAATAAGGGGCCAGTGCCTTTCAGCAAATAGCAACCTCCACATTCCAATAGCTGTCTCCAATGCGAGAGATTTTTGACCCTGTAAAATCAAACGAATGTTTTAGCAAAATACTCATAGGGAACATCAAGATAATATTTGATGAATGAACAATAAGGCGCCAATTAAGACAATGACCCTTGTGAATATTAGAATAAATATCTGCAATTAAGGCTAACCTTTTCCCTAGCCCAAGCAAATGCAAAGTCGTATATCTCACGAAATTTATCTGGATGGCAAAAGAATAACACACAAGTTAGAAGAAGACGAAATCCTTTCTCAATATTTACATGCAGTTTCTTCGAACTGGAATCCAACTGCTCAAAACAAAGTAGCCAAGTAGAACAAATATCCAGTTTCACAAAAAAAAAGAGCATACGATCATCTTTTATCTCAGCTCGCAATGATGGTAGTTTCTCACGGAGCTTCTCAATTGAATCTACCCTGCAAATAACACAAGGATATGATTTAAGAAAGAGAGAAAATTAGCAGAGCAGCATTGTAAAAAGATGTAAACTGGAAAACACCATCCAGTGTGAGGATGACGCAGGGCCTGGGGCCACATGTCAGTGACACATTGGATTGGAATAATATTTTCCAATTCAGTGATTTTTGGGATGGCACCACGCAATATCTTATTTTATGGTGTTTTGATTAATCACATATTGAACTATCTTGACTGCAAAAGGCACTCACCCAATTGACTGCAGCCCACCAATGAATTCCTGGCGAGTAAATTCACACATTGTGGCAGCTTTCATGTGCCATGATATGACAAGCTGTTAACAGCATAAACATATGGGTAATAACAATGATGATCTGAAGATCGCAGTACTAAAATAAATACATAGAATAAGCAGGTCGCTGCAGATTTGAAAAAAAAATACATGTGTCTACATCAAATATCAAATAGAACAAATTAACTTCAAAAGGTTGCAGCTGCAGGTGCCACAAAACTAGTTTACAATAGGACACTATGTGAAAAACAGGTTAGTCCAGAAGAACTGAAGCACATACCATGACAACATCCTGAGGATCCACCTGCAAAACCAACAAATAAAGTGTGCTTTATAAATTTGTAAAGAGTCAATATGATGGGTCAACACCATAACATGCTGAGCAAAAAGCATACACTAGTAGGAGCATTTATCGAAAGACAAAACAGAGTATACAATGAAACAAAAAATAACAGCACTATATAATGCTGACCCCTAAAAAGTGAAAATTCCCTTATATATACCATGATAAATGGGCAGTTGAAAACTCTTGAGCCTGGTTATTGGCCAGAGACAGGCACAATATCATGACCCAATAGACCAATACATACAGAATGAAGCTAAATTTGCTAATATATGATCTAGAAACCATCCTAATATCAAAACTAAACAGCATGATACTAACTAATAAAATTCATCTCTTCCTCACCAGTTAGACACACCACAACACTTGGAACAATAAATAATAGCTGCAGCTAATGTCATCCAGAAGAGTCACTATCCAATATATAAGAAAATATATGATAAATTGCTAACTAAGTATGCATTAGACATGCCTACAGATGTAAATCAAATGAGTAAATACCAAATGGAATTAGAAGATAAAAAGCTGTTCCTTACCAGCAGGTCGTTGCAAAGTTGAGATGTGCCCTCCACCATGATCATATCAGCATCATGTTCTGGCAACAAAACAAGATACATCATGAAATCAGTCAAGAAATTGCAACAGGACAATAAGTAAAGAAGCATAATAACCAGATGGAACAAATCAAAACCATTTAATGTACAAAAGCTGGAGTTAGAACTCATTCTCAGAACTCAAAGGCTGCCAAATGCGATGAAATTGATACCTTTGTATCTGTTGTAGAGATCTTCAAGATGCCGAGAATTGGTTACAGAAATCTGCGGTTGGCTATAGAAATAATCAAAAGCTCCTTCCAAGTGCCAATCACTAGCTTTCAGTGCCTGAAGGGCAACCTTCTCACTGCATCATCAGATAACAAAATCACTTGCTATCATATGGACAAGCACCTAATAAAACTGTGACAAATGAACTCCTTAATCCTTAATAAATCAAGTGAACAGAAGAATTTGGTAAGCTAATATGTTGAAATCTAGAAATGTATTCTTAGATGATGTTTTAGATAATTGGAGGAACCATTTAGTTTCATATTCCTGGTCAATAACTCAGTATCCGTTATGCATTTGAAGACTTGCAGTGCTGAGTTGTTTGAATCACAGCCTAAACCATGGTTGAAATCATCTAGGGCCCTACCTCTGAGCAGATAATCCTAGACTGACTAGTTTTACTTCTCCAGGATTCAGGCCTTCTCATGTTCTGTTTCTACTATGTTAAAATGGGCTTTACCTAATTACAAAAATGACAACCTATCAGCAGCCGGCAACATTTGACAAGCAGACAACTGTAATGCAACCAGCCAACCTAATCGATGTTCTAACACAGAAGAAGGATCATCTGTAAATACAAGACGCCAAGCACATTTCAGAAGTTGAATTCTGAAGATAGTAAGATTTCTATGCAATATGAGGCATGAGACAACATCACAATTTGGCGGCGCCACAGAATACAGCATCATGTTACAACACAGCCACTAAATTCAACCTTAGACCAAAACAAGCACATCATAACACGGCTTCACAGTAACTTTATTGATTTTTTAGAGCAGTAACTTGATTGAATTTAACATTGTCCTATTGCACAGTACTTATCAACTAATTTGATGCCTATCTAACACATCAACATTCATCACTTAAGAAGGCCGTATAATTAGGGATTAGCTAAACTAACAAATCACCACAGAATTCAAGTCCCACACGTCGAAATGTTAAAAATGCTTATACAATCTCACCTAGCGCCAGTTATGGCCATGAACTGCTGCACCTTGTCACGGCTTCCTCTCCCCAGCTTATGCTGCAACAATCAGAAAAATTAAAGAAATCAAACAAAATTCCACAGCCTATGTTGCACCGGACAGACACGTGTATCCCAGGGATTCACATTTTTCCACAACAAAATGGCTGCCAGCTATATGTATTTTGAATATATATGCGATAATTAATCTTTATTTCCTATATGTTTGTGCTAAGCTGATACAACACAAGCTTGAAACATAGGAAACCCACATTAAATATGATCCGGCAGTAAGAAATGCGAATGAAAACCCTAGCGTTCAAATAGATACTCACAGTCCAAAATCTACCAACTTCCCAATCTACAATACAACCTTATCCAATCTACAACAGAAAAACCTAGCGTTCAAAAGGGAACTTAACTTCCAGTCTGGCCTAGTCACAGATTACGTTGCGGCCGGAATTGGGCGGCGATGGTGTGCGGGGAAGGAGAGGCCAAGGAACTTACCATGGCTACGGAGGACCGTCGGGTAGGGCGGACCGCCGAGAAAGAGGGTAGCGGCGCACGTAGATCTGCCGAGGCCCGGGAGGAAGAGCAAAGGAGGACGGGATGGCCGTCGATCTGGCCACGAGGAAGGATGGGGTGGCAGCCGATCGCCGGAGAAGGGAGGTCGTCGTCGCTGGAGAGGGGAGCAGGGAGGCGTCGGCCCTCTGGGAGAAGGGGCAGGTTCTCTAGGTTATGGGTGTGGTATTGGCTACGGCTGCCCGATGTTATTGGACTGGGCCGTGTGCCCGTCTCCACTCTCCAGTGACGGGTCGGATTCGTATCTTTACCATGTCCGGAATGCAAATCTTACCGAAATTTGAGACTGCCCACAATATTGCCCCCCACGCCTTTAGTTTACAACCAAAATCTGCTGATGCCCACGAGATACTGGTAATGCATCGTTTGACCATGTTCTTGTTAACAAACTAAACGTCGTTCTGAGTTACCTTACCAAATTTTGGTTTGGAAATTTTTGGCAATGTCGTAGTTTTGGCATTTGCCAAATTTTGCTAAGGTAATTCTTTTTGTTAGCCACCCAAACAAGCGTCAAATCTTTTATCACGAATACCAAAAGGCCCTGCCTCGATTTGTCAATCACGCGCCACCCTACCGACGACCCACGGTTGGGAACGTAAACCGAAGGTTAGTCTTACAAAACATTTCCCAACATGTGCGACCTTCATTTCAAATAGCAAATGTGCCCGTGCGTTGCAACGGGAGAAAGGCCATAGCCCGGGCGGCGCCGCCGCCGGCTGGTCGGCCATCCACAGCCTCCCCTCCTTCTCGGCCCTCGCCCGCACCATGAACTGCGCCCCCGCGTCGCCGCGACCAAACCACCAGTCGTGCACGTCCCACATGACGTCGACCACCTCCCCGTCGGCCAGCACGGCCGCGCGGTTGCCCCGGAATCCCCACCCCACCCGCCGCACCCCTGCCACCTCCTCCCCGTCGATGCTCACCCGCCACCTCCCCCTCCGCCCCGCCCCTGCCGCCGCCGCACGCGCGCACCGCCACCTCGTGCTCCTCCCCGCCCTCCTGGAACCTGCACCGGGTCGCGTGCGTCGCCGCCGTGCCGCCGCGGAGAAAACTTGGTTTGCAAAATCGTTTGAATTGGTGCAAATTTCAAAAGAGAAGAAAACAGAAAAATAAAAATCCAAAACCTAATCTCCCCTCTCCCTCGTGCTGGGCCGTTGGCCCAGCTCTCCTCCCCGCACCCGAATGGGCCTCGGCCCGTTAACCCGCACCGCGTCGCCCCTGTCTTCTCCTTCCCAGGGCACACCGCCGCTCCCTCTGCCAAGCGGGGCCCCGCCCGCAGCGCCCCGCCGCTGCGTGGCCGGGCACGCGTCCGACGCCACCACCACGCCGGTGCCCCGCCTCCTCTCTCTTCCCTGGATAAAAGCCCCTCCCCCCTCGAGCGCTCCGGCTCTCGACTTCCCCGCCTCCAACCGAACACCGCAGCTCCGTCCGCCGCGCCGCTCGGATCCCACTGCCGATCATCTCGGGCTCCGTCCGCCCCGGCTGGCCGCCGCTCCCCTTCGTTCTCCCGCCGCCGACCGGTGCGCCGCCACCATACTCCACACTTATGATTAAACTGTAAATTTCCCAACATAACTTAATATCCATGTGAACATCAAATGAAAATTTGAGCACTCACCCTCAGCTATGCAGGAAGCACAAAATGTTTAACTCAAACTCTGAATAGCACAATCAGCCGTACTAAAATTTAGAAAAGCTGAATAATTATGCACCCACAATCTATTTCCACACACTAAGTACCAGCAGCATAAATATGATAAACAGAGTATGCACGACGGAAAGGGGCTCACAATCAAAGAACAACTTCCCAAGATGAGGCAAAAACTGTCCATGATTTGCAGAATCACATAGGCCAAAAGAAATGCAAAATTATCTTCTTCACCAAACGAATGAGCTACGGTAGCTAACGGGCTCAACTAAAGAATCTAACTCCATAGCTGCAGTACAAAGCAATCTACACCACAATATCTCATAAACGCCCAAATTTATATCATTCGATGTAAAACAGCGTCATGTTGGAAAACACAGTAAGGATCAGTAAAACAGAACCTTCCTATTTCCGCAGCAAATTAACACAGAAGCATCCATGCGAGCACAATTCACCTTAATCCCATACCAAATAGTTCAATATCTCCGAGCTCAAATCAAGAGTTTACAAATAATTGATGAGTAATGGAGCAGACAAATTTTACAGGTGCAACTAAAATTAACACCGGATCATGCATAATGTACAGAACGAATTCAAATAAACAAACCCAATCACTGGAATCTTACTGAAGGCAAGGTCCCTGTCCGGGTGCGCCTGGATGGAGAGCGCCTTCGCCACCGATAGCACCTTGAAGAGGAACGGGAGGTCCCCGCCCCAGCGTGCCGCGACGGCGCGGCCGAGGAGGGCCGCGGGGCTTCGAGCCAGCCACTCCCTGAGAGACACGCCCCCGCCGCCGTCGCCGCCGCCCCCATCGGACGCCAGCGATGACGGGGCGGTCGGGTGGGTGCCCATCCAGAGCTCGGCGCAGGGGCAGTCGTGGTCGGCCCCAGCCCCTTCCCCTCCTCCGGCGAGGCGCGCGACGAGGGAGGCCTCCCCGCGGCTGCCCCACTCGTAGTGCTGCACGGCGCCGCGGAGCCGCAGGACGGCCCTAGGCGGGGGGCAGGGCTCGGGCTCCGGGTCACGGTCGCGGTCGGCGGGGAGGAGGAGGCCGAGGCCGCCCATGGCGCCTAACCCTAGGCCGAGGCCGAGCCCCATTTGGGCAGCGGAGGAGGAGGCCATCGCCGGGCTGGCGGCGGCGGCGGGGGCGGACGGACTCCGGGGTCGGGGCGGGGGCGTGGGTGGTGTGACGGACGGACGAAGAAATCGGACGGACGAAGAAATCGTCCGTCCTTTAATATTAGGGAGAGATTCGCACGCCCCTGGCCAGCCATCCTTGTCTACATAGGACATCCTGCCACACCTATGCTTCTTCATGCTACACCATGCAGGCTGAAACGAGAGCCATCACCACGCGCAAGGTAGTAGGTAAGACCCTGAAACTAGATATTAATCTTTTTTTCCTTTTTTTTCTATTCAAAGTTGATCGGAAGAAATGTTCTTTCTTTGGTTTGAACTTGGCTAATTCAAAGTTCATATTCATTCACATCGACAGATCCAACCCGTAGTTTTTGTAATTTTGCTGTTCAAAGTTGTTGTATTAAAAAAATACATTTTACTTCAAATAATTTAGCTAGTTTAAAGTTCCTATAATTTGTTAGAGAAGACGACATGGTACAGGAGTGCATCGTGTTGCTTGGGGACAAGGGTGCAATCGAATCGAATACGATCAGATACTTCATAAACCATATTTGTTTTTATATTTTTACTCGAATACGATATCGGAGCGGATAGTGTCGGATACGAATATGGACACGAATAATATCAATAACAAATACGATACGAATACCTATCAAATACGGTACCGTAGCGAATATTTTGTCGGATATCGCATGAAAGATAGAATTCATATAATACGCATATAAAAATATAACACAACCAACTATACATGCTGATATATTACAGAATAACAAAAGATAAGTTCAAAAAATGATTTGATAATATATAACTATTTCACCCAGAATGACAAAAAAGACAGTTCCATGTGATCATGAGTGGCAACGACACGATAAAAATTATTGTAGTTCTTCACATGACCGCTTCTTTGCAAGCCACCCAATCGCTCCCCTCCTTAGACTAACTCATCACCTCATCATTGGGCTTTGGGTTAGACTTTTCTTAGTAACACTTATAAATAAAGAGTTGCATACATATTAAATCATAAAGGGCATGCTAGCCTAGGGGTATGTGAGCTTAGACTTCTATCAAGAGGTGGTGGGTTCAAATCCTATTACAAGCATATAATATTTTCTTTTATTCTACAAGTTAACGGTTGGCCCATGGGCTATTCCTGTTGGACCGGTTGCAACTGTATACTATCCGTATCCGATACCATATTCGACGGATATCCAAAAAATATATCTGAAAAGCTATCCGAACATTTCGGTCCGGATACTATCCGAACCGATTGCACCCTTACTTGGGGATGGCGGAGCTTGAGTCGCATCTTGTGAGGCCTACGGAAGGGGGGATGGTATCTTGAAGACCTGATCGTTCAATTAGGGTTTAGTTCAAATGAAATACAAGAGAGCACAGTACATATCCACTTTCAAATCTTAACATAGACGCATACCCTCTACAACCCTTTATTGAGTTGCACCTAAGCCAGTTGCTCAATATTCTAATACCTACAGTTAAAGTATTTAAAGCGTATTAAAATAATAAAACAAGAGTGCAAAATACGAAGCACAAGAGAGCTACATATCACGATTAACATAATTGCACGTAAGTTGAATACTCATACATAGGGATGGAGGGAAGGGGGTGGGTAGGAATATGTCTCCCTGTGATTCTTGCAATAGCTTTAGTTGTGTCCCAAATGCGTACATTACTATATTAAAGCTTGACTATGGATATATTTGCACTTAATAATTAACTTATTCTGTGATATCGAAAATCTGTTGAATAAAGTTTTTCTATCAACAACTCAAGGCGTCTATATTTTGATAGGTTTGCATAAGCAAACTCATATATCGTTTCAGCTCATGTTATGATCAAACCTAGCTTCATTTTGCAATGAAAACAACATATAAAACTGTGGACACTTTCGAAATCCCCTCCTCATACATTTTACAATTCTCTTATTAAGTTTCGCCTAAACTGTAGACATGCACTGTAGAGGTAACAAAAGGACACTAAATTCATCTTGAGTTTGGATCTTGTTTTTTTTTCTAAAAATTCCAGATTTTGGGTATACACCTTTTCAAAATGAAATACGTACCTTCCAAAATGCCTACTCGAATTCGCAAGTATTAGGTATGCTAGATCCAATACTCTGCTTATAAATCAACATGTACCAATAACCAAACAATCACTGGATCACATAACTAGTCTAAGCCAAGCTAAACTTGAAATCTAAAATTTTCCAAAAATTCCTTGCAAGTGGACATAATTGTGTGGAACTTTCCCTCGGAGTATTCCCAGGTTTATCGAACCCAAAATCATCGTGGAACTTGTAATTATCATCAAATTATTTCTATTTTAGTAGAGCTGCCAATATCATCATGGTTGTTAGTCACAATAATTATAATTCTCATTGATTGGTTTCTAGAGAACCTATAGTAATTAATTAGTAAAAATTGAAATAAGACAATATCAAATTAGGATCGTCAAGATGGTTTTGTTCTTATGAATGTAGATAGGATCTCGCGTATTCTCATTTGTAGGTGCAATACAAGATCATGATATTACATGATGAATAGTAAATTTGATCATTCATCATGTTAGTATGGGCGATGCACCCTTAAATCATCTCTCGAAAGTGGTCTTCTTGTGAGAAACATGTTGTCCTATCTTGATACCGGAGTGTACCTGTGTGAACCCGAACAATATGGTAAATAAATTACCATACCGACGCATCAGAGCTTGATAGCTATGACGTTATACCCCAATCAACACGCTTTCATGTAGCCACGCTCTACCGCCTTTACGGTGTCACTAGATCTTGGGTCAACCTTAGACGTGTCAATTGTGACACACCGTGCTTTTATCGGTCCTCAGAACATCGGATATCTACAACTTATTATGCCAAGACAAGGTGCATGGACAACAACAATGAAGAAACAACTATCACAAATGCAACAAAAGATTAATCAAAAGATAATACTTCAGTTACTACATAGCTATACTCCCGCTACGGATGACCCTTGATTGGACTACTCACTTAGGATCGTTGCAATAAGAAACAACAATATAAGATCAAAACATAGACGAAATCAAAATGAAATCCAATTTAGATTGAATAAGAAACCGATTTACTATTGTTCCGATCACACGAAGATAATCAATGGTATCAAGGATGAAAGATCATCTAGGCCCCTAGTTGGTTTTGATGGTTAATGGCAACTCAAACTGGAATCTAATGTTTACAATGAGTATAAGTAGGATTAATAGGTTCTAGGAAGAAGTGTCATCAAGGAAAGGATGACCACCCAAAAAGTACAAAGATGGTTTCCAGGACAAGGGGATGACTGTGCTAGGCAGCTGTGCCACAGCTATGAAGAAGCCGGTGCTGTGCAAGAAGTTGCAAGCAAGGTGATGGTGGCTTGATGCATCAAGGGCCGTGACTGCAGCTGGTGGCAGGTAAAGCCTAGATTTGCTAGTTTCATTGAGTCCATAGGAAACACCCGTACTATCAAGAGGGATGAAGCAATAATGATCTATGTAGGTTCTTTTGCTCAATGCTCAGAGTGTTGAACAGTGGCACTGATGCTTTGAGGTCAGTGGCCATATATCAACAGTTTTGCACAAGTGTGAAACTGGTTTGTACTAGCACTCTGCAGTGCTAGCGGTAGAAAAACCCTAGAGTCTAGAGTCACCTGTGTGACACAGCTGTGTCACAGGTGGTGTACCGCTCTGTGACTCAGGTACATCTCTATACCAGGGGAGAACTTGTAAATGCTAAGGGACCTGCACTGCAATAGTTTGTCTGCCGAGTCAGAAGACTGTTGGAGATTCTCTCCTTATTAGGGATCAGAGTTAGTTGTGCGTTGAGGGCATGTAATGTGCTAAGATCGGGCTGAATAGTTAGGCTACGTCAGTTAAGGGTTCACCTGTGTGTGCCTCCGGTGACACAGGTGTCGATCCGCCTGAGCCGGTTACCGTTGTGTGTTGTAATTGGCTGTGTCACCGGTGTCTGTCACCGGTGACCCACTTAATCCTACATGGCATGAGTGTAACGGTCAGGTACCTATGAACCCTATAAATAGGGGACCAGGGGAGGTTTTCGACCTCAACCCTTGCTCAACCCAGTGAATCATATTCGACCGTTGCAAGCCTCTCACCCTCTGAACAAAAGCCAAACTTCCTAAGAGTTAGTTCAAGAGAGCTAGAGCATTTGAGCAAAGAGCATTGGTTCCTCCAAGAGTTGTTGCTACTGAATCTGTTACTCTTGGAGTGTCTACTCCTAGACGGGCGTAGGAGTTGCTGGTATCACCCAAGCTTGTGTGGGCTGAACCAGTAGTCTGTGAAGGTGATCTGAAGTCTACCTGCTGTAAAGCTAAAGGACTTCCACAAGCAAAGCAAGATGCCTGATTACTCAGGTACTTGGAGAACAAGCATGATTTCGTGCTGGTGATCTCTTCGGAATAGCCTCTCCAACGGAGACGTACCTCTCTGAAAAGAGTAGGAAACTTCGGTGAAAATATCTTGTCTCTCTAAGTACTTCTTATATTGTCTTTTAGTTACTCATTAGATCTGCATGCTTGTGTGTTCTTAGATATACATTGTTTATCTGTGATAGATCACTTTTCACCTGTGTTAGTGTAGCTATGCCTCAGTTGCTGTATATCATATCTCTTACCTGTGTCAGCTACCTGTTACACAGCTATCTGTCTTGCTTATCTGTTTTTGAGTCATTAGTTCACCTATGTTACATACCTGTGTGACAGCTACGTGTTAATTTACATAACATATATTGCATGTGCTGTCCACCTGTCACACAGCTAGCTTATCCTTGCAATCTACTAAGACTTAATTAGATAACCTAAGTTAAAAGAAATGAATTTAGTTAGCCTCCTATTCACCCCCCCTCTAGTCGGCTCCTTCGGTCCTTTTTAATTGGTATCAGAGCGGGTTGCTCTTTGATTTGGCCTAACAACCAGAGTTTAAAGGATGTCGGGCTATGAGAGTAAAATACATGTCTTTAATGGAACTAACTATGCCTTTTGGAAAAGAAAGATGCAAATGCATCTTATCGCTATTGATCCAAATGTGTGGGAAGTTGTGTGTACAGGCTACAGGTTGGAAGACGTCATCATCCCTAGCATAAATGACAAGAGAAACATTCAGAACAATGCTAGGGCTGCCACAGCTATATTCATGGGTCTGCAGGAGCATGACTTCAATAGAGTCAGTACCATAGACTCTGCCGAGGAGATCTGAGATACCCTGGAACAGATCTATGAGGGCAGCAACACCCTGAAGAAGTCAAAGAGAAGCCATCTGGAATCAACACTGGAGAGGTTTGAGTATGAGCATGGTGAGGACATCAACTCCCTATTTTCAAGACTCACCATCATTACCAACCAGTTGAAAGTTTTAGGTTCCAATCGGGTAGATGATGAAAATGTGATCAAGAAGTTTCTGTCAGTGTTTCCTAAGGCCTACAAAACTCTTATTCTAATGCTGAAAGAAAAGGATGGGTTAGACCAGATAAAGTCAACTGAAGTGTTAGGAAGGATACTAATACATAAAATAAAAATCAAGCAAGAAGGCAAGCAAAGCTCTTCCCTATCTGTTAAGAAGAACATTGCTTTGAAGACCACTGCTTCAACTTCACAACTTGAGAGTGGTAGCAGTGAAGAACTCAATGAGGAGATGACCAGTGGAGAAGAGAGTGAATTTATCCTCCTCACGAGAAATTTCAGAAAGTTCTACAAGAAAAAGAAGCAGTTTAGGTCAAGTGACAGATTCAAAGGAAAGAGGCTGTCCAAAGACAACAAGTGCTTCGAGTGTGGCAAGGAAGGCAACTTTGCTGCTGATTGTCCAAACAAGAAGAAGGACAACAATCAATATAAGTCAGTTGTCTATGACAGGAATACTGATGGGTTTATCAGTTTATCTTTACTTTTCACCACGGGCTGTTTGTGCTAGCCCAAGAAGGCATTGTAAAACTTACTGAACTGTGTGGTACCTGTTTAGTTAATCGTTGCATGGATGTGATATTTAGTTGTGTTGAATCTAAGAACACTTTCTTGATTTCTGGATGAGTGCGGGTTTTATTTCTTCCTATAATGAAAGACTACTCTTCGGATCTCTACGTTATAGCACACAACCAACATTCAGATTATTACAAATTGAAGATCGACAACAATAAAAGCAAGTAAGTTTAACAGTTGCCCATGGCAAAATCAGAACAATCCTAATAGTTGTCTACTCATGTTTCATCCATGCTTGGTGAACACCTCAACCGCTAAGCCTTCAACCGTTTACTCCCCTACACTATCTATCCCCGGTGTTCATGCTAAAGCAAGGACCAACATCGGAGCCAATGACCACATAAGATGGCCTAACTAGGAATGATAAATAAGATGCGTTTACATACTAGAGGATTTCGATTTGTAGAATATAGGTCCAACAAGGTATAATGTCGAACTTCATAACTTATATTTCCAATTTGTCTTAGGAACATCCCTTTCACTCATTTTCATTTGGTAGGACTTTACCCTGTATATACTTCTTTATTTTGATAGAATGACATGTACATCTCCAGCTGGATCTTTCCAAGAAAGAAAAGGTAGTGCTTAGCTTCGTATCTTCCATAATCGAATTTACTTTAGAATGTTTACCTCTCACATGATTTTTTTTTCGAGAGAAGTTTACTTTTATATATTATAGTTGATCTTTTCTCAATCTGCCTCCAGGAAATTAGAGAACAGAGATAGCTAAGTGCATAAAAACTATTGTTGAATAAGCAAAATTAACTTAGGAAAGAAATTGGTTTCTCCGCACTGTATATATACAATGGTTTTCGCACTGTATATATACAATGGTTTCTATAGCATCGTCTTGCATATTAAGGAGGCACAGATAAAAAGCTTACTTTACGAAGAGACATGAGGGGTTGTTTCTGCCTTCTCTTTTCTTTGTGCTTGGTCGCCCTTTTTTTCATCCCTGCACCACTAGCAGCTACTCGCCAAGTAAGTTTGAGTCAGGTGTTTTCTTCGTTACTTTCTTTGACTTGTTAATTTTAAGCTAGAAATTGAGATCCAAATGTTTCTGAACTACTGAGTAGATGCAAAGTTGCAAAATTGATTTTTCTTATCATTTTCATCACAAACAAAGCGCAGAGCAATGTAATCATAGGTTCATTTTGATTTTCTCAACAACAGATTTTCTGCAAAAGTTCACAATTATTCATGGTGTTTTTTCCCTAGTTGATCTCACAAAAGAATCCAGAGAGTATATTTCAACTGACTAACCTCCCCCAACCCTTATCATACCCTTGCCACCACCACCGCCACACGCACAACATTATCACGCAACAGGTATTTATTGTCCCTGTTGCATGCACTGGCAATTAATTTGTTTATACGTGCGCACATATTGTTATTTTAGCTAGAAATTTTTGCTCCAAAACACAATTACTTTATGCGATCTATAATTTCTTACGAACTAATTTACATGTTTGTATAAGTGGTCGATTGTTTATCAGTGAATTATGACAAGACGAGTACTGCACTGCATCCCTGATTGATCGCTGAAGACGACTAGTTGATCTCCATGAGTTGGGACCCCAAAGAATAAGGAGCGCCATCTCATGAAAGGGGGGAAAACATGGCGCCATTTCATCGTTTTGCCATATCATCTCGAAACATTGTACGTTAAAGGCCATATATGTTGTTAATGTACGATCGATGGAGGGGTGTTGAAATCATCTCACTTCATACCAATGAAAAACCAGACATTCGCTTATATGGTATGCAGTGTACGTACTGCCCAAAACATATAACAATGGCTGGCGGAAAATTGCTATTAAACCCTTCATGTCAAAGGAAATAAGAATGAAATCAAATCGAGGATTTTTGGGGGCACTTGCAAGATCAGCATTGCTCATTGTCGTGTACAAGATGTGCCACATTTCCTCGGTGGCTTTTGTGCTTTGCCGACGATTTTGTGTCCTCCTGTATCAGAAGAACATTGTGTTGGGGTGGGTGGCCTACTACACCACTGTAGTCCACTGCGAACAATTGTTCAAATTCACCACCTGAATGAAAAATCAAAGTGGAAGAATATTAACCAAGAACTTCGCTGCTAATTAAATAAAAACATTGAAGAACAATAATTCACTTCTATTTGCTTACCATGTGGCGGAGAAGGATGGATTCCAGTCAGGCTGGGAGCCTGCAGGTTCTTGTAGTTCACTGAGAAATTTTTAGAAATGTTTAATTACAGATCATTTGAATCTTGTAAGGTGATTGCCAAAAATCAATAAAACCATTGTTCTTCAAACAAAAATTAGTGCAACAGAAGAAAAATACCTGATTGAAAGTTCCTTGGCGTATAGCTAATGCAGAGAAGGAACATAAGGAGACCACCAAGAGAAAGAAAACAAGATGGCAAAAGTGGCTCTTCATTTCTTGATGGAGTTTTTTTTTCTTGGGTTTTGCTCTGCAGTCTCCTACTCCTAGGTATGTGTGATGTACAAAGGTACAACATGAGCACTATATATACGCACAGAAGGCATGCATATGGTTTGCATTATTTTAAGTGTGAAACCTACTAGTATTTCCTATTGCAAGGTTAATGATTTTCCGTTTTGATGTTCTCTATATTTGCCAATAAAGCTTGTTCTTGGTTGCGATCATGCTTGATATGCATATCGGGAGGCATTTATAAGTGGATCCATCTAGCAGTTCTGAGGACAGTAGAGCTATACAAAACAAACAAGACAAGATTTTTAATATATTTAATGCATGCCTTTGCCATGGCCACAAGATTTACTGGACCGAGTTGGCATGGTGATTGGTGAACACAGCCAGGCATGCATCAGAAAGCTTTCACATAGATATGAACATTTTTAGAAAAAAAAATGTTAAATCAACCTTAATTATTTGGGTTCAATTCATTTGCATGCTGACTCCCAATGAACAAATATATGGTCAGGTATATGGATTCCATCCATTTGTAATTCTTTTAGGTTATGTTTATAGAAGTTAGTAATTTATTCAGTAAACACAATCTTTTTCTTTTGAGGATGATCCCAATCTATGGACCAAAATGAGCCCAACATTGATATATGATCTTGGTTCAACTCAGTCCTATTTATCCTTGCTCGTTGCACAAGTAGGCTCATTTAAGGCCGACCTACACGGGCCTTCGTTTATAGCTTTTCACTTCTTCTTTTCTTTTGAGATGATTTTCTTGTTTGTACAGTATCTTGCACATGGACTCTAACTGTAAGTGAAACTCAGCGATACTAACGTATCTCACCACTTGACATTTTAAATTGCTAGCCACATTTGCCGATTGTTCTTTAGTTAAGATGCTTTTCTTTACTTGCTTAGGAGGTGAGTGACCAGCTGCTCGACTTGTAAGGGCAACATTTGGTCTACCTGGCTCCTTTTACAGTAACCCCTTCAAGGCTATCTTTGAAGGTTGATTTTGGCTGAGTTTTATACTGATCGGCTATCCAAGTTTGTCATTCATGCCAACGAAAGGAAACTAGTAGTAAATGATAGTTAACTGAAGGAGTCCACACTAAGTTGGTCCACCAACTGTTAGAAAAATTCCTATATATATATGAGGCTTATGAGCTATATCTTTATCTATACTCTTATAAATACGATCAATTAGTGGCAATTAGTGGCCGTGGTCCGTTCACCTTGGGTAAACCACCATTTAAACCCGACAGAAACGGTTGAGATGAAAGTAAGTGCGAATAATCTAATATAATGTAAATGGTAGTATAATCTTTTTAACACATAATATATATTTTTAATTGTAACAACGTACAGATATTGTGCTAGTTACCTAATAAGCTGCAGTTAATTAGGCCTAACAGCACCTGTATTTTGTCCTTCGTAAACAACGCCATCAGTAGAAAACCAGGCATGGACGAACACTGAGGGTGCGTTTGGTTGAAGGGCAAGGATGGATGGGTTTTTCGTGGATGGAACGAGCTATTTTTTTGTTTGGTTGGATGGATGGGATAAGCCAATCTTTTGTTTGGTTGGAGGGATGAAAGTTGGATAGGATGAGCCAATTTAACTTAATTATACTACTTAATTTTTATTAATAATGATTAATTATATACTAATGAACACACTAAATACCTATCAGTACTAAACTAGCTATAATATTTACTGATAAACAATAAAACATGTTAATTATCCATAATCATATACTAAATCAACCCACTAATCATATATTAATCAACCCACTAACACTAATTTTATCATTGCAAATACTAATTAATAATAAAATATACTAATTATCACTAATAATTATTAATTATCACTAATCATTTGATAATTATCATGATTAAGTGAGGGTGACGACTCCATCCGGCCGTTTTTACCGGCTCTTGTCATCCAGCGTATTTAGAGAATATTCTCTCAATCTGGCCACTCCATTCATTTCATCCAGTCAACCAAAACACATATTAGTATCTATTAAAACTGGGCAGACTCCGAGCGATCTCAGGCCATCATGCCCCGGATGACGTCCGTTGCCGATCGGGCGGCTCGGATCGGCGCGGGCGGGCGCCGCGCGCCCTCGCGTGGACGCGCTCGGCCTGGTGGGTCCCCCCCGCGGTCGGTGCTGCTCCTTCGCACGTGGTGGGCGGGCGCTATTCTGGGGGAAAAATCTGGTCATTTCTGTTCGGTCCTCGCGCCATCATGCCCCGGATGACGTCCGTTGCCGATCGGGCGGGCGCCCCGCGCCCTCGCGTGGACGCGCTCGGCCTGGTGGGCCCGCCTGCGTGTTCTCTATTCCTTAAAACCAGAAATAATCCTAACCCATCGAGTGATATCCCTCCAACCAAACGCAACTGAAACTCCATTCCAATGCCGCCGTGTATGCAGCGCTTGACGCCAGATTCGTTTTCTTTCTTTCTTTTTTTTCTCGATCCTCTCCAACATGTGCAGAGCAACTGAAACACTGAAGATTCTGTTGGGGATGCTGTTGCTCAGTTGTTGTGCCTTGAGCGGGATGCAGCTTTTTGCAGGCATAGCATATGACCTGTTGTCAGGTAGTGCTACTGTACTTGGCACATAACAATGCAATCAAGCGGTAGGTGTGCAGTGTGCTGCCATACATATGGTGTTAATGCAAGTCCCCACTAAAGGACTGGGTAACAGAGTCAAGAACTGCTCACATCTTGATTCTTCAGAATTATAAATTTGCGTTCAGTGAATGGACTGGATGGAGTTTGTACGTGTGGGGTTGGAAATGGATCGAACACTTTAGGATTCAAACATAGATCCTGAGTGAACTAAATGGATGGTAAATTAGGTTGTTGCGATGACGAAAACAAACTCGATTTCTGAATGAGCAACTTAAATTTTTATCATAAAGTATCTCCTTTGTATTTTAGCCTGACATAGATCGGGTGTATAATCGGTATCCATTTCCAGCTATGCAGCCATTTATAGCCGTCCTGTATTTGCACGGAAAACAAAATGAATGGATGAATCGAAAGAACGAAAGAGAGGACCTTGAGGCATATACGGTTCTGAACTCCTTGGACCACGTACACACGGTGACAGAACTGTTGTGTGCACTGGAGCTAGCGACTATTAGACCGACACAATTGTTGACGTACGGTCATTCACATCAGATCAGCCACATAAGATCCACATAATGGGTATGGATGATTTGAGGTTGGTTTGGTGTGGTCACATTAATTGTTCTACTTTTCTGATTTTCTGTGATAGAGGTAGTATTAGATTTTTTGTTTTTATGTTTGTTCCATACGACTTGAATCAATCATATGTTATCTCTACAAATACTTCTTATAAGCTGTATAGGACGAGACGTGATCTCATTATTAGTCTTTTATATCCGTAAACTATCTTAATATACTAAAGGTCATCATCTTGTGTCCATGATATTTTTTATAAACATTTTTTATAAAATTTAATGTCTTATATTCTTAGTCTATTTTATTTATTTCCTGTCGATTTCTAACAACAATTCTGATTAGGACGTACACATTAATTGTTACAGTGATTGAAATCTGCATCGCATCGAAAACCGATCTCTCTTGTTTATCTTATTTGTTCTTGGCTTCACTTTTACGCAGTTTTCTGAGCAGCGACTAACAGCTCTGCATGCAGAGTAGAGTGATGATTGAGGTCACCAGCTAGACAGAAAATGTACCCAGTTCACCGTAAATTTTCACTTGTTTTATTGCAAATAAAACTCTTGGGTTTTATAATTAGCCAACGTGCGTACAAGTAGTACGTAGGTAGTTCAGTGGATGCATATGCACGCACGTAGGTTACGTGCAATGACTATTGAGATGCACTTGTCTTGTATGGACATTGCTCACGAGTACAGAATTCCCAGCGTATTTCTCGTTCTGGAAAAGGCTTCTCTGATCTCCTTTTGCATTAGGCATTTAATACAAGTTAATTGAGGAAAAGTTGGGTCCTCTTCGTCCAGCTGTCGTTTCTCTGGACGCCGCAATGTCGTCCACCAGGACACTCTTTATCAAGTGCATGCATGCGGGAACATTCCAAGCGCTGTACCATGCACACGAACAATGGTCCTCTCCATTTAACTTGGCGTGTCCCAAAAGACAGTCCCTTGTATTGCAGCAGTGTAATCTTAATCATGTCAACTAGATTAAAAATTGACACGGATATTTAATTAAAAAGAGAAAGTGAAATACTATATTATATTTTAGACACGACTTTTATTAGTGTACTTGATGCAAATTAAATCGCAGCTTCGATCCCGTGCGCAAGCTCCCATCCTATTCGCATCTCAATCTCTTTCCTCTAGCACAAAACTATTGCCATCCTCCCATCCTCAACCTTATCCGCCGCCATCTTCTCCTCTCCCTACCTTGCCATCGCGGTACTCTCCTCCTTGCCTCTGACACTGCCGTTTCCGCCGTCTCCACCGCGTCCCACCTCGCTGCCGACACCCTCACCTCCTCACCCCAGGCTATCTCCTCGCCATCCTGCTGCCGTTTCCTCATCCCCCACCCCACCATCACAGTACTCTCCTCCTCCCCCCGACACCTTCGCTACCGTTACCATCTCCTCCACACCCTACCTCACCGCAGTCATCTCCTCCTTGCAGACAAAGCTGTTGCTGCCGTTTCCTCCTCGCCCCACCAGATTAGCCTTGCTCGGAGAGGGGGCAGGGGAAGGACTGGAAGCTCTCGCAGCTACGGCTTTGTCTACTACTCCACCAAGGTGGAGATGGACCAAGCTATCGAAACGCTCAATGGAGTGTGAATTATTGCCAAATTTTCACATCTTTTCTGTTTGCTACGTGCAAGCTGCACATGTGTATCTCTAGATACAAACTTTTGAATTACTAATCTGGTACTAACTACTAACCTGACACTAGTAAAACCTGCTAAGCTTTCGAATGCAAAATGTACCAATGGGCAATTTCAGATAAATGTATAGTCATTGAAATGTGTTCGATAATACATTGCAAAATAAGTTCTTTAAATTTGTACTGTATGCCATCCATTCAAATATTTTAGTAAAGCTGTCCTTTCGTGTGGTACAATTCGTGCATAAATGAACTTTATTTTCTTAACTACAATTTACTTGGAGCTTCATTAATTGCTCAGAGCAAAAAAGTTGCAGTTTGCAGGACACACTTGAACTGAATATTAACGCACATGCAGAAGATAGAAGGCAGGGATATTAACGTATCATGAATGTTAACGCTTCACATAGGAGAAACTTGCAGCAGGTACATGCAATGTTTCCTCCCAATGCAAATAGCAAGCAATCAAGGAGACAGCCATTGCTTGCCGAATTGCATCACAAGAGCAGGGACGGCTGAGAGATAGTTCTGAATTATGGCATCGCAGATCTGATGCATCTATTTGGTGTATATTTACTAATGTGAATTCTGGTTGAATAGTTTTCGATTGCTGGTTATCAGAGATTTCCACAGTTCCATGCTCTTGGAACTGCATTTTTTCAGTCCTCTTACAGTTCAGTTTGTTGTTTGTTTGCCTAATGCGTTGGCAGAAGATATACTTACTGTGTGGAGCTGTCTAGTTGAGGTACCCTTTAATCATTGTAGTAGAAATCAAGTCGAATTCATGCGACGTTTAAGCTTTTATTCGGTGATATATGTTCATGAATTCATCACTTCTCCATGTGCTTTTCTTAGCCTCTTTTTAAAATCCTCTTGCAGTCCTGTGGGCATTTTATATTTGACATTCTGTGGGCAACTAAGATAACAGTCCTCCCTTGCATAGCTCTGTCAAGAGCATCCTGAACCAGCTTCTCTCATTCTGAATCAAGTGCACTTGTGGCTTCATCAAGAAGAATTGGAGGATCTTCTAGAATAGCCCACAATCGCTATTATCTGTTTCTGACCTCCTGATAGTTGTAACAAAATTTTGTTTTCCTGCTTACTGCTATATGGATTTTGTACCTAACTAAAATTTCTGTAAAATTAGCTATCTTTTTATTGTAACAAATTTCTGTTGTCCTACTTAGTTTCTTATACATGAACTCTAACATGATTTGAGTGATTCCATATTTTGAGAAGAAGTGAGGTTTGATTGATGTTTGCATAGAATTGCAATCTTTGGTTAATTTTGATTTTTATGGTTACTTACGCAAGCATGTGCACAATCACATGTCGCAAAGTTAAAATGCCAGCATTGATCACAGAACATATTAAATGAAAACTCATTTAGATACAACACTAAGATATAAGTCACTAGGAAAACTTTATCTACACACATATTTAATATAGATAGATATATTTAAGGTATGATGCACTGAGAGTACTCTAAGTATACCTCGCTTGTTATATTGTATAAAGAGTTCACCCTTGTAAGTTACCTCTCATTCTTGTAAGATTTAAAATAGAACAAAAAGTGAACAAGAAAAAATAAAAAATAATAAACATAAAAGAAAAGAAATAGTAGAAGAGGGGTACATCCTTAAAAAAAACTCTACTTATTCTTTTATGCGAGATGATCATTTATAGGCTACTATACGCACCATATTTTTAGCACCAACCACGTTCTCAGCATTTAGCTCTTGTGCTTTACTTATATGATTAGAAAGCATTCACTTTTGCTCATGATCTTCACTTATATCATTTGGAGCTTTGTCATTGCTCTTGGTGTTCACTTATATTTATTGGAGCTTTTATTTTGCTCATGCACTTCACTTATATCATTTGAGAGCACTCACATTGTCGTTCTTCACTTATATTATTAGAGAGCACCTCTTTTATATGATATGATTTCACTAGTGCATTTATGTGGTTTGATAATCGTGACATCACTATGGCCTAGGGATCACTTTGCATTGCAAGAGTATTTCTTTTTTCTTTGATCGAGTCATTCCTACCCTCTCATTAATCTCTCTAAAGCGATCGCGAACGTGGGACATCAAGTCCTTTTATGAATGAGTTGATGAAACAAATGGTGACCAATAGACCTTGCATGATCATGTTTTTCCATGTAGGCATGGGTAGGAAAGTAAACTAGTGAGAAGTTTATTTTCTGTTCTTATTTTGATATTAGCATTTGCGTTTCAAAGACAACATATTGGTAATAACTCTTTTTGGACAAATGCCTATTTGTTGCATTATTTTTCTTACTAAGATTTTTCAGGTATTACTTTATCAAAGTATATTGTGCACCAATCCGATATGAGTTCTGTTAACTCAAAGTCATCATCAAACCTAAGTTCCTTATAGATGCCTTACTCAATGACAAGTTAGAGTTTAATCTTGGGGGATCTTGATACATCAAAAACATATTGTATCTTTCTAAGCTTAATGATGCTTTTTCGTTATATTTCTATTTTATATTATAATATTTTTCTGTATTATCAAATAAACTATCAGACTGTTAATTTCTCCTTTTGTTTTCTATAAGCCGAAAAAAGCATTGAAATCGAGCACATTCAGGAACCTTCCGGAGGGCCGGAAAAAGCATTGAAATCGAGCACATTCAGGAACCTTCCGGAGGGAATACTTTGTGTGAAAGGATTCGAGCAACGGGGCCACCTATTGGCAGCGTGGCAGAAGAGGGCGGCACCCCCTGCCGCCTCCCTTTGCCACCTGGGCCCACCGGGGCTCGGCCGCTGTCGCTTTTTCTTGAATAGATTCGTTTCGACCCTCATATAGCCCCTGCGGAGTTTCGTGAACAGAGGAGGAAAAGATTGTCACGGAGAAGACAGAAGGCTTCAAGACAGATCAAAAACACCGCTGAAATCCGTAGTTTTCATCTTCCACCATCACCACCCAGAGATGATGTCTCCTTATACTTCATCTACAACATCATCAACATTTGATTGGTTTGTATCTTGGTATTTTCTGAAGATTATTAGTCTAATCTACTATTTATTTGAAGTCATTTATGATTTGTGAGTAGTCCCATCGAGGTTATAGGGTGCATGATAGTAACTATATAATGTTTTTATGATCATTGTGAGGGCCATCCATCTTCAGCATCATCAATCTTATGTTTATGATTACCATCGATCTTCGACATAATGAATATTGTGTTTGGAATTAATCTTATGCATGCTATACTTTTAATAGATTAAATTTGGTGTGTGTCGTGAATTGGCCGCGCATGACACTTAGCGCTGCAGGTGTAGGAAGCACGGGGGATGGGATAGAGCAACCAATCTTGTGGAATTATCTTGTATTTCGCTAGCGAATATATTAATATTATTTTGGCTCACGCCTTAATATACACCTAAAGGGTGGTTGGGCAAAGTGTAAATTGACCTAACATATTAATTCTTGTAAATTCTAGTGGTACTTTATATGTCATATAATCCCTAATTATTACATGAGAATTGCTCTTAGCGAACCTACATACCTCATGCCTCAATTTTTATCATTAGAACATCTTCGTTAGGTATAGGTAGCTTGATGTTTTTTATTTATTTCAAAATTAAAAATTGCATTCTAGATCTAGCAATCACTTGTTTTATTCTCCCATTGAATTCTCACGTTTCATTTGTTTTAGTGCGATTTCATATCTGAATCAAGTGATCCAATCAATGCTCTCGTGTAAATTTGACAAATATTCTTATTAAAATTACTGCAATTGATCATTTACACTTGTGGATCATCAATTGTTGAAGCCTTAGCAACCCAGAGCCGCTCCATATTGGCTGCGGACACTTTCTTTCCCTTAATGTCAACTCTTTTCCTCCCTGAAGTTTGTGGCGTGAGACGGAGTAATTTCTGAAAGCTCTTCTACGGATGAAAGATTTTAATTGTGCTCTTCTATCAGAATGTATGACTTCTTTTATGAGTTGGACAGAGCATCCAACTTGCTGCGTGTGAATTTAGATGTGGAAAGTCTCGCAAAAAAGAAAAACCTAGATGTGAAAATGATAGTGCTATGGGCCGCCGGGTGGGCTATACAGCTTCCAGTGCCTGCTCCACGCCCAGGGAGCTAGGGATTGGTGAGAGAACCAGGTCAGCGGATGGAGGAGGAAGAAACTGCCTTGTGGGTCAGAAGCCTCAGTGAGAGGCCTAAAGTATTTTGGTCAGTTTGCGCTGCACTTACCGAGAAATGGGAGGTAAGAGAGCGAAGTGACATTCACAAATGAATCTAGTGAACCAATGGCACGAGGATAAATCTCAAAAGGGGAATGGAAGAGAGTAAGTGGATGTCCCAAATAGTGGCATATATGTAAAATCTCCGTCTAAAGCCATGTTATTTTTTTTTGCGATGAAAAGGATTATATTACTCAACCAGAGCGGCTACAATCACTAGCGACAAAATGTTCAATATCAGTTGGGCAACTATCTAGCCAGCAAGCTGTACAATCTGAACTCTTACCAAGCATTGCTAGCTCATGACTCACCCTATTCTGATCTCTGGAAATTCGGGTCAAATGCACATCCCTTTCGCCTTGAAGCAAATTCTTCACCTCCTGAATCCTGTGAGCAAAGATAGAGCGATCCGAGCACCTCGAGGAGAGCAACGCAACAGCCTCCGCACAATCCGACTCCATCAATATAGGCCTATCCATCCATTGATGTGCCAAAGCAATACCTTCACTGCATGCCGCCAACTCCGCATCCAGAGCACCCGAGCAGTTCCTCAAAGATCTACACGCGGCAAACACAACCGCCCCTAGATGATCGCGCAACACCATTCCAGCCCCCGCCTGGTTGCTCCCTGGATCATAGGCTCCATCAACATTTAGCTTTGTCTATCCTGCCGGCGGGGGAATCCAGCTGAGCCGCTCCACTTGAGACACTCCTACACCAACACGAGGACATGGTAAATGACCAGATGTATTCACAATTTGCTTACCTTTAGTGAAGTGTGCCTTAGGGAACTGGTGAATAGAAACCAGGAATTCCACATAGCTAAGGAAGCGCTTTGAAATCTCAATAGGGGCCGGCTGCTTATCATGAGTAACTTCATTATGGACATGCCAGATTCGCCATAGCAGCATTAGCACTCTCATCCATTGGCCTTCGTCACTATTGGAAATTAAGGTTAAGATCCAATCAGTCCCCTGAATCCGGAGTGAGTCCTCGGACGGCAGGTCCCATTTACTTTCCATGGCTTGCCATAGAGCACGTGCGTGATTACACCGTAGCAAAGCATGATAGGTATCCTCAGCTGTGGCGTACCCGGTTTTAAGGCCGGATAAGCCCCTGTGGTCACTGTACCGGTCCCTGGATCAGTAGCCGGTACACACAGTATACTTGATACAAAGTCATACAATACCGCGTTTATTACATAAATGATCAGCAAGATCTTTAATTGTACAAACCAGGCAGATTGACCGAATTGAAATAGCAGCGGAATATAAACACGTGGTAACTTGCCCATCAATATGCCGACCCACACAGACAACTGACTGGGGTAACGCCCTAGCCTTCCTATTCGATGACGGTAGTCTCTGAATAAGTCTTCCTCTTATCTAGCCAAATCAACAAGCCAGATGAGTACATTGAATGTACTCGCAGGCTCCCCTTCAGGGTGAATATCACAGACATATGCACGCACAGGGGAAATCAATAAAGAGGCTCTAACCTATGTTTCATAATTGTGCGGAAAAGTAAGTTTTCATTCGAAATAGCTAAATAGATGTCAAAAGCTTATTTTCGAACACAACCTCGGCCCTGCCGAGTCATATCAATCAGTCATAATAGCATACCTGCAATTCAGCCGTCCGCCACGGGAGTGGCTATTTATCTGTATTTGATAGCCGTTCCTACCCTTAGGTAGAACGACGTCCAATAATACCACCTTTCTCCTCAGATAGCCATTCCTACACTCTGGTAGAATGGCGTCCCACTCATTACCACACCTCCCGTGTAATTGCATTACACGAGGATCTCATAGCTCACTCTGCATGCGCATCAGGCGATGCGTCCTTAAGCCCATGACCCACTTTTCATCATATAGTCTAACCGGTTGTGTGGCCATACCAGATTGTGTCCATGACCGAGGACGCGGCTATTCGAATAGATTTTAACACTCTGCAGAGGTTGTACGGCTTTTCCCACAAGATGTAGGTCACCCTGGGTATACTTCGCGACGTACACTGACAGGGTTATTACAACGAAACTCTTCGCCTGTGTTAATACTAGAGCCGGACCCGCTAAATGAGACTTACCTCAACTCCGATTGTGCCTAGGCAGCCTGACACCACAATCCGGAGAGAAACGCTCATCTTTGTGTCGAATCTGTACCCACGTCTAAATGGAGCTCACTAAGAATCTCTACCCATGTAGCATCGTGGAGATTCTCTAGGGATACATATCCTACCTAGCACTTCCTTCTAACTTCCCACGGGTCTGAACCCTAATATTAGGTGGGTGCCGAGTCAAGTCCTTCCCATAAAGGACATGTGGACGTACGGGGTGAACCTGGTTTAGCGGCACGGTAGGTTTAGTCCTTAAATGATCCGAGAAAGACTCCACACCTTGTCCGTCGCACGGACCGCGAGTGCCCCACTGGGTCTTAGCTCGCTTATGTCCCTTCCTGCTCTCGCCCTTCATTTCTAACCCGGATCCAAATCATCTCCATTTTGTTTTTGTTCTACAAAAACTCTCATTCGAACATCCAACCCGTGGATTATACCGTGACTTCTCCTCCATCGGTCACAGCGATCCATCCCAAGTTTATCTCATACGAGATTTTCGGGATTCGTTTATTTTTGCAAAATCTAGATTTTCTACTGCGGGGCTAAGCAATATATATGTATATACTACACCTAGATTTCTGATATTTTCCTCAGAATATATGTAGTCCTTAGGGCGACAAGGAACGGAATCGGTCTAGGGTTTCTATCATATCGGATGTAGCTATTGCTACATAAAATACTGATTTCTATCACATAGCATGCATGTTTTGCAAACCAAATAAGTATTTTGCAATCATGGGATTCAACATGATCAAAGAAGAAGAGCTTGCCTCGTGAGTTCTGGTCCTGATCTCGAGATGGCAGTGTCTCTAGATTTCCTTCGCGAACGTATGTCACTCCGCCAACTACACGTCGGAAGGAAACACCAAATAAATCCTCAAGCAGTGAAACTCCGAGTATGGCAACATGCAGTGTAACACCCGATAAGAACCAATTCATAAGATGCGAGAATGTTCAGATGCATGAGTTAGACTTAGGGTCCCTTAACATGCTCTCTGATTAGGGATTTATCGATAAGTGTTATGGGTTAGGATTTGACGGATCTCGAGAGTGTATTCTTACAGTTACCGTTAGGGTTTTAAGGTCTTCGGGGTTGCATGCTTGCATCAACATTTTATGGTTTTGGACACTTAGTTCATTCAGTAGTTGAGGTTTAAAAGTTATGACTAGGGTTTAGAAGAACGGAGGAGGAACCCTAGGCACCTGCCATGAAATATGGGTTTCCGATTAAGCTCGGCCATGGGTTTATTAGGGTTTCCAGGATGCTTAAAGCGTGACCTTATGATCAATGCTCAGAGAGTATTAGACCTAGCTAGAAAGGATGGAGCTAGATTTGTTGTGTGCTTTGGGCATGGTTTAGGTTTTTGGCTAGTTCTTGAATCGTACGAGCATGGATGACTTGGTTGTAAAACGAAAGGCTAAACTGCTCTTGAAAATTAAAGTTTAGCGCTATAGAACATGGCTCCTTAGGTCGGAGGGCATTTTAAATGCTCACGGGAATTGGTCTACTTGCTTTAAGACCTTATTTGGAATATGTCGAAATATGATTATGGTATATGGTATCTATTCAAGGAAAATAACTTTGTTTGACGTATATGGAGAGGCAAGGTGTTAGACTCAGGAAAGTGATGCGATTTAGGTCAGTGGATGGTTAGAATAATTTTTGAACCGCATTTGAATTTAAAGGATAGTGGGATATTGTGAGTTATTATCCATACTCTCTATTTCTCACTAGATGGTTTTGAAATCTGAGGAAATTCCAAAATGGAAAAGGTAAGGGATAGTCGTTGGGTTCCAGAACCAGAGAAATAGATTCAAGGATCGGTCATATATGTACTGAACTGGTGGAACCGAGTGTATTTTGCTGCTTTACGCTTTCTACCCTGCTATAGTACATCTTCGGAATTAGGAGGCGGAACGGTGGGGAGGGCGCAACCACTTACCGGTCATGTGCTTGATGTGCTAAAGGAGCCGGCTTGGGATAGCTCTCTGAAGACGAACGGCAGTGTGGGGCAAGGTCAGCAGCAACCGAGGCGAGACCGGGGTGGAAAGGGCAATGCTCCGGTGGCAGCTTCGAGGGTCGACGATGTCGACGCTAGTCGCGGTGGCAGGCTGTGATGGATCCAGGGCCAGGGTGGCATCAATGGTGCAAGCGGCGCCTTGAGCAATGGCAGGGAGTTAGGGGAGAGAGAAGGAACCAGGAGGGGAGCAAGCTCGGCTGGTCCGGAGGCGACGCTCGTTGGCGGCCTCAGCAGCGGTGGTTGCTCAAGGGGAACTCGGCGTTGGTTCTTGGTCAAAGCGGGCGCCGAGCAGAGTACTGGCGGTGGCGGCGCGCCAGTGGGCATGGCGGCAAGAGCCAAGCTGGGTTCCGAGCGGCGTTGATTCAATTGCGAGGCTGACGGCCGGGGACATGGGGCGGTGCGGCGAGGGCGGCCTGCGGTACCGCAAGGAGCGCCGAGAGGTCCTGGCCGGAGTTAGGGGTGGCGATGTTGTAGAGGTTGGATGCGGCGGGTGCGTCGTGCTCCAAGGTGGCGGGCAAAAGCAAGCTTGTGGTGCCGCCCCGCATCGGGGCAGGGGATGAGTGCGGTACGATGGAGAAGGAGGAGGGCTCGGGCGAGGCCTCGGTGGTTCGTGGGGAGCAGCGGCGCTTGGGATTAGACCGGCGGCGAGGGGATTGCGGCGGCTCAGCTATCTAGACTGCTCGGGCGAGGAGTTGGAGCAGCTTGGCTCTCGGAATACAGCAGAGGGAGGAAGAGAGTGAGCCACGGGAAGAAGCCTGAGGGGAAAATGGAAGCTTGGCTAGAGGCAGGAGAAGAATCGGACGCTGTGGAGCTCGGAGGAATGGCGGCATGGCTCGAGTTGGGAAAGCTCGAACTCGGCTTGGAGATTCTGGAGCTCAGGTGTTTTGGGCGCTTTATAGAACTCGGGGAAAAATTATCCGGTGCCGTGGTTGGTCACTGTATTGCGGTTGACCCAGCTTGGCGAGAACGACGGCGGGTCTCCCGTCGGTGAGCTGGCCTGGCGCAGGGAAAATCAAGTGGTGCTCGCTGTTGAGGCTGAGGTAGCTCAGCAGAACAACAGAGGAAGCTTGGGGAAGAGGAGGAAATGATGGGGTAGGGAAAAAAAGGCGCTCGGCTGACTTAATGGTGCAGAAGAGCTCGGTTTGGAATAAATGGGGGTGTACCAGTGGGGTGTACACAGGCGACAGGTTAGGTAGCTGGTGCTGTAGCCATAGGGGAAGTTGGGCACCGGTTCTAGACCTTAATTGCAAGCCATAGTGCGGCAAGAGAAGCAGCGAGTTTGGGCACATGGCCGGGGCTAACGTGACGACGCAACTAGTGGAGAGAATCCCGCTGCTGATGCATATGCTGTCAAGAGGAACAGTGGTGGAAGCATAGGCATGGAAGGTGAGCACATGGGTAGCTCAAGCAGTTAGGTACCGTTTGCTGTTGAAATTCAATGGTCACGCTTGACGTGGTAGAAGTGGCAGCAATACACTGTCTCGGCAGTAGAAGGAGTAGGGGGGGGGGAATAAATGGCATAAGCAATAGAATTGTTTGACTGGTCCCCAGTAGGTTTAAAGGTGTGGCGAGATTAGAATGACTTAAGAATTCATGGTGTGTTAGGGTTCAAGGAACGGCATATGTATACTCGTATATATATGCAACGGATTGTTGTGGAGTCGGATGATGAGTTAGGCTTTTGACCCGTAGCTCAGGAAAAAGGATTAAGGTTTTGCGTATATACGTATATACAAAAGTAGTATATATTTGCACACACTCGCGATAGGTTATGGCGGAACGGATGGTTGAAGATCATGACATTTGGGAGAGGTTTGTGCCATATATACGCTAAATTTTCCAACGGTACCGCCGGGTAGACGAACATACGCACGTACACATGTGGGTACATGTATATGGGAAATTGCAGATTTGGCATATGCAAGCTTGCGAATACCCGATAGGGTAGAAGACGGGCGGAGGTCGCCTTGCGTCGAGGGGCGCATGGTGGAAACGGTTGAAGAGATAGTCGTGGTGGAAATTTTTGATCACATGTGTCAAGAGGGAAGGAGATCACATGGTAGTTATATCCGTCGATGATAATATTGCGAGAGCGGCGACAAGTTTTTAATTAGGTATATTTCAGTTAGCGTTATTAACAAAAAGTTTTTTGAAAGCCCTAATTTTCAGATTTTGAAATTCGGGATGTGACATCAGCTTCCCACCCACAGATTTGGCAGTCGCCGGCGACTGCCATACCCCTGCGCCTTTTATTTACCTGTGTAGCAAGGGCATTAGTAGCAACTCTCCAAGCAAAAATACATACCTTATGAGGTATCGGGCATTTCCAAATAAGATCCCAAACCAGGTGTGATCCGTTTGAACGAACACTCGAGGCACCTTCATCCAAAGTTCTAAGATGCGCCGAGAGGCCTAATTTGTATGCACTATGGACCGAGAAAACACCCTGTTTATCAGGATGCCAAGCAATGAAGTCGTCATTATTTCTTCTAGATGGAATGATCCTGTTTATTGCCATCACACCAGCAGGGCAAAAATATTGCTGAAGAAGGTCCTGGTTCCACGCTCCTTCCGGAGTTAGAAGATCCGCCACCCATTTTAAACAGCATCGCCGACGTAGAGATATTGGCCACAAAAGCAGATCACGGGGGATCCACGGGTCCCTCCATATCCGCACCTGCGCCCCCATTGCCAATCCGCCATATTAATCCTTTTCGAAGTAATTCCAGGCCGTATTCAATAGCACGCCAAGTCACTGAGCCATTCCCTAAAAAAACAGTGTCAATTAAATTGCCATTAGGGAAATAGTGGGCCTTAAGTACCTGAGCACATAAGCTGTCCGGGTTCTGGATAAGTCGCCAAGCTTGTCGTGCAAGAAGTGCTTGGTTAAACAGCCGCATGTCCCGGAATCCAATACCCCCCCTGCTTTTGGTCTCGTTATGATGTCCCAAGCCATGTTATTTCTAACAACCAGATATTCCATCATATTGGAGTGTTTTATATTTATATATTATATACTTTTTAGATTATAAAATGATTTGTCAAACACGACATTTACTCTTCTATGGTTATATTTTCTTTGCATATTTTATAAGATAGGTTCGGACAATATAGTTGAGCAATCGTAAATTAATCCTTGATCCTAGAATAGCAATTATTTAGAAACAGGAAAAATGGATTAGTTCGGTGAATATAAAAATGCAAGCAAGACGACAGGACAACTTGGTGCGATATATAAATTTGCAAGGTTGAAGTTTGTTCGGACATGTGAATCTGACGCTCGGGCGGCCCCCAGCGGTGCGGGAGGGGCAAATGATGCGATGCACCGAACTAGGGCACGGCGCGTGGAGCCCACCTTGCCCAGAGGTGGCAAAGACATCTGCGCTTCTTCTCTGCAGCCATGGTTGGTGCATGGTTGTTTGCTTGCGTCTGCAGGCTGCGTAGAAACAATTATTGGCATAACATCAGATGATCTTATTTGTGGCTTCAAACCGATCGAAAAGGTCAGCGTATATACTTCGTGATGCAATTTACTAATTAATTTATTTTTACTTCTGTGTGATGTACGTATTACGTACGTGAAACATTCGTGACGATGGCACTTCATTACATGGTTTCTTAAGAGGACAATAAGTCACACCATCGAGCACATGTGTGAGGCTACCTCATCTAATACAAGCAGCTCTTTACAAATGTATATATAGTTGTATTATTTATAAATTAGAGACAATTATATATATATATATATATATATCCCTAATCCGTAGCAACGCTAGAATAGCTCCGGCAGTAGAATTCTTTGAAAATTTACTACATCGTGAGTATGTTTTTAAACCACTTTCTAGTACAGACGTATTATCGATGACTAGTGAAACTCATCCAAAATTACTATTTTTTCTATGTTTTTACGATTTTATGATAATTGATTTATTACATATCCAATCATACTATACTAGAAAGGAAATATTTTATCTAGTTGTTCACAATCATTTGCATAGCCCAATTGGCTAGAGGAGTAGAGCTATGTGTACGAGGTCCATGGTTTAAATCCCACCTCCTTCTTATTTTTTAAATTAAAGTGGTGAGTGCGTGACCGTAAAAATATAGCCATGATAGTAAATTGGTGACCAAAAAGTAGTAAAATCAAGGTTGTAAAAGCCATTGTAAATTTACAATTGATGCGTGAAAAAAGAATATAAAATTACGGGTGATCGTAAATGTGTGGCTAGATTGTCATAAAATCCTTCTCAACCGATAGTAATTTACTAGCAATATCAAAAAACCAGCAGTAAAAAGCATCATGGATTTACGACCAACATGAAGAATCTTTTAGAAGAGTCCTATAATAAGCTATTATGCGTTCTGACGCTACCGTGTATATACAAGTGTGTATATGTATATAGGGAAAAAGCCATAAGTAGCCCCCTAGTGAGTTGTAATGTTAGAAATAGTCCCGCCTATAAATTAACGCCAAATCTGTCCCCGCGAAGCGCCGTGCACACGACACGTGGCATAATCGCACTTCTGGGCCATGACGCATTAAAATCGTGGTCCCCACGCGTGAGCAATGGTGAGGCCCACCAACACAGTGCGACAGGCTAGTCATCGCGGCCTAGGCCCGCGACGTGCCCCACGCCGCAACCCAAGCCCGTGACGCACACGGTATATTGAGTAACAGTATGAATACTAGGTATATTGTTTGTTGTTTGGAGAGAAAAACTAGATAGTCTAGTTGGTTTAGAGAGCTTGAGAAAATAGGTGAAGTGCTGGGTTCAAGTCCCAGCTTTATTCAACGCAATTAAAATACTGAGCCAGCAACGTCACAGGCTGCAAGTGCGACGGCCCCTCGTGTTGCGGGCTTAGGGCGTGATACCCGCTGGCCCGGGGAGCCTATCACGGCCGTTGCATGGGCCCCCAAAGTCTCACGGTCCGGAGGCGTGGTTTCTCCCCATCATGGGTCCAAAGCGCGATTTCTACATGTGTCGTTTGTTCGGGGCTTTATGGTGCTATATTTGTAGTTGTTTTTTTTATAGGGGGTAGTTTCTGGCATTGTAACTCATTAGAGGGCTATTTCTAGCTTTTTCTCTGTGTATATATCTCGACTACGTAATCCTGTCACATCGATGAATGAAGCCGTCAAAACTTATACATTAAGAATGGACTCTTGATATGTGCTCGTGAGTTTTGGAAGAATGTAATAACCTATGAAAACAGGTGTTGCTCTGGTTGCCGCGTTCTTTAGTGATGTGCTTAATGATGTTGCATATACATTCTCTTCTAATCACATGTTTAACCATCTCTCGCTTAGAGATGGAGTTGCAACGAGAAGCATCTTATTTGAGTAAATTTCACATCCCATCTTTTAGACAAACGTAATATGAAACCATGATTTTAATTCTTTTTCAAATAACCACGGTTTCTAGGGTGATTTGTAACATTTCATTTTACCTGAGCATTTTCCCTCTCATATTAGCAATTCTAACTGCTACAGCCCATGTTCACGTAAATCTCCTGATAAAACGCCCTGAACTCGTCAAACCAACCAAATTGTCCCTTCATAATTCTAAACCAAATCTCCAAATCAACATGCATCATTTGCATTGACCTATTTTTGGGCCCAAGTCTATGTTTACATGCAAGCCTTAACGACCGGAGTCGATTGTTCAAAGAGGAAAAATGCTCTATTATGGTTAGCTGCGAGAAAACGACTCAGAAACTTGGTTACATAAAAAAATTTCTAAGAGTTGTGGTTTGGTGTTACCTCCATCTTAAAAGGTGGGGTTCTATGAAATTTTACATTCTTTCAATAAAAATAATAATTTATTATCGATGGCATCTACCGCAATAAACCATTAGGTTTGTTTGGTTCAAAGTTAGAGGGTTTATCTCTACTACTTAAAAAAAGAATAGCGTTCCCTTTCCTGCCGGTAGAGTGCGTTTTGCCCACTCTTCGTCCAACCTTCCTGTTTTGCAACCTTCCTGCCAATAAATACTTACCAAATATGTGTTTACCAAATAAAATCCTACTATTTTTACACAATCACATTAATATGGGCAGATAAATCACGAGCTAACGTACTAGAATATTTATACCCCGTTGCAACGCACCGGTAATTATCTAGTCCCATTAAACAAGTATACGAGAGTTTAATTCGACCAAATCCTTTTAATCACATTAATCTAGGATTGGAGAAACTCAACAAGAGGTGGAATAAGCTATCGCACCACAATTAACCATCTTATGTTCTGTTATTCTTGTACCGATATCTGACCCAGCCAGTCCAGCAAAAAAAAAGAAAAGCTTTTGCAACATAGGAAACGAAACACTAGCCAATAAGGAAACAATGGAACCGTACATGGCTGATAGTGTAATTCTATAGGAACGGAACAGAGGAATTATTTTAGAAGATGTTTGGATCCTCTACATGATTATAGTTACAAGAATTTGAAGAGTGAAGCTCCATTCGTTCAATATTTCTCGGAAAATCCCACATTCCAAAGAAGGTACGACTAGGTTTATCAGCGAACAAAAGACTAGATAGAGCTGAGCTAGCTGAGTCAATATTAGCTTCATGATTGTTTGACCCCCAACAAATCTCCTATACACTTCTGGATCCAAGAAGCCGCATTGATTGAACGGACTCTGTCCCTTCCTTATGAATTTAGTTGTGAGCTCGCTCTTAAATCTCCTACACGCCTTCGAGATTTTCATGAACGCGGTTTGTTCGATGCTTTTTTCAAATTCTGGAGGGAACTGGAACTACTCCTTTATCTCCGCCATCAATTAATTTTGCATCTCAATGGTGACTAGCTTCCAGTTATCTATACGGATGTCCTCCTTCTCACGCCCGAGAATCCCGCAAAATAATCGAAATTTGGCAGCCACTTTGTCCGGCTTCTTCGGGGCCCCAGATCGCGTTGATATTTCAGTGATTACCATGTGTCGCGTGGGTCTTTGCGAAATGGTTCTAGGCTTCCTGATCTTCATGAGTTTTTTGGACGAAGAATGGGCAGGCGAAGAAGCAGGCAGCGGCGATGTAGAGGACGACGAGTTTGAAGAAGATTGCGCGTTCGACATCTTGTAATTCATTACGAAGATCATTAACATTAAACTGAAGAATTACTGTAAAAGACATGTAAAAGAAAGGCCACAACTATTTTGGGGAAAAAATCATCTGGGATATGACCTGACTATGGCTAGGCATAAGATGATAAGAATAAGCTCCAATGATATAGAGATCAAAATTTATCAATAAACTATGATCCTAACAACAAAATTTGATATCACCGAACAAACTGGTACATGGATCATAATTTCATATTCAAGTTTGATTTTAATGCTTTAAATTAGCAGAAAAGGCTAATTAACGTCTGTAAAGTGGTTGCTCTTAGTTCAATGTATTATCTAGCTTGAGGTCCAATTAGAAGAAGATAATGTAGAGTTAACTATATAGAAACTTTTCATATGTAATGACAAGCATGTAGAAACTTTTCTTCTTCTTTTGATGATACTGCTCAATCAATTAAAGTACCATGATATATACCAAATTTCCATAACAACAAACATCCCGGATACGGGGGACTTCTGAATACCGATTGATATAGCTTAGAAAAATGACAGTACTCTAGAAAAGGGTAAAATGGCAGTGCCATGCTAGTACATTGAATATCCTGGTCATGGATTATCCATAGTTATAACATAAAATGCAATAGATTATGAACTTCTATCAGAACCTACATATATCAAGTGTTTTAAAAAAAACCAGAGGCAAAAGGGGGCGGCATTCCTCACCCTTGCAACAGGGGGCGGCGACGAGGTGGCCGGGGCGGCGTTGGGGTGGCCGGGGAGGCCGGGGCGGCGTCGGGGTGGCTGGGGCGGTCGGGGTGGCCGGGGCGGCGAGGTCGGGGCGGCGTCAGTGGCGTCGGGGAGGATGGGGTGGCGCGGGATGGGAAGGTGAAGGGGCTACGGTCAGAACTGGCGGGATGGAAATTAAAAACCCTAAGTCCCCGATATTTAAAGCGACATCATCACAATCGGTTTTAACTACTATCCGCCTCTGATGAGTCCTTTATCTAAGGCGGTTTTAGCTAACAACCGCCTCGGATGCTTGAAATGAACAGTGAAACATAAGTAATAGAGATACTTATCTGATGCGGTTTTAACTAATAACCACCTCTGATGAGTCCTTTAGGCAGACATAAACATCCCTGTTTTTAGGGAAAACATCAGTTTTCATATGATTGAAACGACAGTTTAAATATCATTCATCATTCAAACTAAGGTTTTCACAGAGATCATAAATCACACAGCACATAGAAATGATTCACATTACACAAGGATCACATTCATTCCGATATAGAATACGAAAAGTGAAATGCAATCAAAGTTCAAGTGCTCATTTCAACACATAAATTGCAAGCATACATAACCATTTGAACTTGCACCCACATCATTAATCATGCATTTGTCTTTTTCCTTTGAAAATAAGACCTTCATGATGATCATTGCGGATGTAGGTCTCATCTTCATGACTTTGTGTTTCTTCGCACGTCACTTCGTCCGAATTAGGGATATCGCCAAATCTGTTGTAGTCATACTCATCGACCACTTCATCGACACCGACGATACTCCTCTTTCCATTCCTTACGACATGACGCTTCTTATTAGATGGATCGACTATGTAGAAGACTTGGTGAACATGTTTTGCAAGCACAAATGGTTCACTTGCATAAGCAACATGACCAAGGTCCACGGTACTCACGCCATAATTGTCAACCTTCACATGTGAAAGATGCACCCAACGGCACCGAAATACGGGGATCTTGAACTTCACGTAGTCGAGCTCCCATATCTCTTCTATGAACCCATAGTATGGCCGTGCCTCATGGGCGACACCATCTATAGCATCTATACGGACACCACTGTTCTGATATGAGCTTTTCGCATCTTGAGCCTTCGAGTAACATATATACCCATTTATTTGGTACCCTTGGTACGTCATGACTTGGTATGATGATTTTTTTGACAACCAAGTAAGCATATTATCGATGGATGAGCTATCAGTGATCTGGTCGTGTAGCCATTGATTGAACCTCGAGTTATGTTGCATAGTGATCCATCTTTGAGATTTATTCGGATTCTATTTCCATACCAACTCAAAGTGCTCGGTGATGTAGGGAGATACTACATCCATGTGTTGCAACACAAGAAAGTGGGCTTTCACAAGTGCATCCGGATCGGGATTGATTCGTTTTGCTCCGAGAGTACCGATTCCTTGTAGCCTCCCAGCATAGCGTGATTCAGGTACGCCAATGGGTTTCACATTCGACATGTAGTCCAAACAAAACTCAACGACCTCTTCGGTTGCATAGCCTTCAACAATGCTCCCCTCTGGGCGGGATCGATTACGCACATAGGACGTCAAATTCCCATATATCTTTCAAACGGGTACATGCTCCGAAGAAAGACAGGGCCACACATCTTAATCTCTCTGACGAGATGAACCATGAGATGCGGCATGATATCAAAAAAGGTCGGCGGGAAATACATCTCAAGATGACATAGAGTTACCACCAATCGTTGTTGCAAAGCATCTAGCCGAAGGGGGTCGATGACCTTTTGGGTTATTGCCTGAAAGAACTGGCATAACATTATGATTGTCTCTCTAACCTTTGTGGGCAAAATGCCTCGAATAGCAACAGGGAGCATTTGTGTAATCAGAACATGACAATCATGAGACTTTATTCCAAGCAATTTCAAATCTTTCATCGACACAAGTTTCTTTATGTTGGCGGAGTAACCGAATGGAACTTTGATACCATGCAAGCACTTGCAAAATTCGGTTCTCTCAGCCTTTGACAAGGTGTAACTTGCAGGTCGAAGGAATGTTTGACCTTTTTCAGATTTCTAGGGTGCTAAATCAAGTCTGATGCCCATATCGACCATGTCAAGCCTTGCGTTCACACCGTCCTTTGTTTTATCAGGGATGTTCAATAACAAACCAAGCAAGCTATCACATACATACTTTTCTACATGCATGACGTCAATGCAGTGGTGAATTTCGAGGTGTTCCCAGTAAGGTAATTTCCAAAAAATTGACTTCTTTTTTCTATGCCCTTTCTCAATGGGATTCCTTTACCGAGAACTACGTCAACGTCCTTCACCATATCGTAGAACTCCTTTCCTAAATAAGGCTTTGGAGCCATACCCTCCTCTATTGTGCCATCAAACTCCTTTTTGAGATTTCGGTCAGGATGATTCCTTCGCAAATACCTACGGTGCCACATGTACACTGTCTTGTGCGAGTGCTTGAGGTACACACTTGCTGTATTATCCAAACATTGACCGCAAGCGTTAGATCTGTGAGTGGTTTGACCAGACAAGTTACCATAGGTAGGATAGTCATTTATGGTGCAGAACAGGAGGCCGTGTAAGGTAAAGTGTTCCCTTTTATCGGCATCCCATACATCGTCAACCCCTTCGTCCATAGAGTCTGAAGATCTTCCATCAAGAGTGCTAGGTATACATCAATATCATTTTTAGGTTGCTTCGGGCCTTGAATTAGCATGGCCATCATGATGTATTGTTTCGCTTCATACAAAGCCAAGGAGGGAGGTTGTACACGCACATAGCCACCGGCCAGGTGCTATGTCAACAAGTCATGCTACCGAAGGGATTCATTCCGTCCGTACTCAACCCGAACCTTACATTTCGCGTCTCGGCTCCAAAAGTTGGATACCTAGTGTCGATGTTTCTCCACTGGATTGAATCAGCGGGGTGTCTTAGCATGAAATCTTTCTTACGATCGTCGGCATGCCATCTCATAAGTTTCAAGTACTTTTTGTTTACAAACAAACGCTTCAGACGTGGAATTATAGGAAGATACCACACTACCTTAGTCAGCGGTCCTTTCCTGTCTTGAACACCCTCTGATTCATCACCTTGAACATCGAGTTGTTTGTATCTGTGTGTCTTGCATACTAGACATACATGTACGTTCGCATACTTTTTACGGAAGAGGACACAGTCGTTCTTACAAGCATGGAGTTTTTCTATTTCCAGATCTAGAGGACAAAGAATATTTTTCGCTTTGTATGTGCTCGTGGGCATCTCGTTTCCCTGTGAAAGCAAGTCTGCCATGAGTACTAGGAGAGAGGTGAAATATTTGTTGGACCAACCATTGCTTGCCTTCAATTTGAATAGTTCAAGAATAGTTGATAATCTTGTATATTTTGTCTTGCAACCCGAAAACAAAGATTTCTCTGAGTCCTCCATCAAGCCCAGGAGTTGCTCGTATTGTCTCCCCTGTAGGTCGTTTCCTTCTGCGTCACGCAACATTTCCTCCAATTCATTATCGGCTGGCTGCATATCTTCATCCTCCTCGCGATCGGACTCACCGTTAACATCATCTTCGTTGCTAGTCGCCTCATCTCCACCCGGTAAAATTATGTGCGCCTCGCCATGATTGGTCCACCGTGTATAGCCACTTACAAAACCCCTATGAATCAAATGATCTTGTATCTGCGTTCTGTCCTTAAACATCTTCTTGTTCTTACAATCATAGCACAGGCAACACATAAATTTGGCTCCCTTTGTCAACATATCGTCACGTGCTACTAATAGGAAATCATCTACACCATTAATGTACTCTTGGGTCACACGGTTCTCGGGATACATCCAACTTCGATCCATCTCGGACATACTGCTACACAATACATATGCAAGAGACTTATTAACCTACCACATACTAAAAGATCCTAACTATATGATTAATTTTCACTTCATCATCTCTAAACAACTAAACCTAATTATCTCATCCAACCAAATGAAAGCAAAATAGGGAGAGAGGGGCAAGTAGTACTAACCTTCTTCAATGTTCAATGCAATTACTCCTCATTATCCACTCTCCCTCCCTTCAAAATCGCCCCTACCCGAACCAGCCGCCACCCAACTGAAAGGACCGAGGGTGCCGACTAGAGGGGGGTGAATAGGAGGCTAACAAAAGTTACTTCTTTTAGCTTAGATTAACAGATTAAGACTTGAGCAGAAGCAAGTGTTAACAGGCTGTGTGACAGGCAATAGACACAGGTGTGATATGATATGAAAAATAGCATGCAGCTGTCACACAGGTGTCTGACACAGGTAAGATCAAAACCTAGCACAGATGAAGATAGCTATTGCCTGTGTCACAGGTAGCTATGACAGGTAACAGATAAGATCTCTAGCAACTGAGACACAGCTAAGCTAAGCAGGTATAAAGGTGATCTATCATAGATAAACAAAGATAGCAAGAATCACACGAGTATACAAAAGCATATAGCACTGCAGGAAGTAAACAGGTAAAGCACTCAGAGACAAGGAGGTTTTTCACCGAAGTTCCCTACTCTTTTCAGAGAAGGTACGTCTCCGTTGGAGAAGCTACTCCGAAGAGATCGCCAGCACTAAATCGTGCTTGTTCTCCGAGTACCTGACGTTCAGGCCTCTTCCTTAGCTTGTGGAAGTCCTTTTGCTCGCAGCAGGTAGACTTCAATCACCTTCACAAACTTACTGGTCCAGCCCACACAAGCTTTGGGTGGTACCAGCAACTCCTACACCCGTCTAGGAGCAGACACTCCAAGAGTAACAGATGAACCAGCAGCAATCTCTTGGAGGAACCTTTGCTCTTTGCTCAAAGCTCACACACTCACCCGAACTATCACTTATGCTTTTGGCTTTTGTTCGGTGGTTGGAGGCTTTGCAACGGTCGTATGTGATTCACAGGTTTTAGCAAGGTTGAGGACGAAGTCCTCCCCTGGTCCCCTATATATAGGGTTCACAGGCACCCGACCGTTACACTGTTGCCACGTAGGATTAGTGAGCCACCGGTGTCAGCCACCGGTGACACAGCCAACCACTCCGCCCAACTATAACGGCTCGGGCAGACCGACACCTGTGTCACCCGGCGGCACACACAGGTGAACCCTTAACTGACGCAGCCTAGCTACTCAGCCCGGTCTTGGCACATGACATGCCCTCAGCATACAACACTCTCTGAAACCTATAAGGAGAGAACCTCCGACAGCCCTCTGATTCACCAGACCAGCTATCGCAGTGCAGTTCCCTTAGCATTTACAAGCTCTCCCCTGGTCCAGAGAAGTACCTGAGTCTTAGAGCACTAGACCACCTGTGACACGCTGTGTCACACCGGTGACTCTAGCCCCTGGGGTTTTCTACTGCTTACACACTGACCCTCTGAGCATTGAGCAAAAGTCCCTTAGACAACTGATACTGATTACATCCCTCTTGATAGTACGGGTTTTTCCTATGGACTCAAAAGAACTAGCAAATCTAGGCTTTACCTGCCCACCAACTGTAGTCACGGCCCTTGACGCATCAAGCCACCATCACCTTGCTTGCAACTCCTTGCACAGCACCGGCTTCTTCACAGCTGTGGCACAGCTGCCTAGCACCGCCATTCCTTAGTCCTGGAAACCACCCTTGTACCTTTTTGGTGGTCATCCTTTCCTTGATGACCCTTCTTTCTGGAACCTAAAAACCTGCTTACACTCACTGTAAATGTTAGATTCTAGTTTGAGTTGCCATTAACCATCAAAACCAACTTGGGGCCTAGATGCTCTTTCAATCTCCCCCCTTTTTGGTGGTTAGTGGCAACCCATTCAACAAATTTGCATATCAATTTGAATAGAAGGTATATGTGCAGGTTGTAGAGAATACACTCCCCCTGAAGCTGTGCACAAGAGATTTGTTTTTAACTTGCCAATGCACAGATTTATAATTGTTGGATATGGGCAGCATTTTCTTACAACTTACACTCTTATCAGTTCAGAACAATAAGTGTGTCAGAGAATAGTGAGCTGAACTGAAATATTTTTCTCTTGATGCATTTGCAAGAACCAGAGCATATAAAAATGTGTCAGAGCATCTGAATATATATCTTAGAGCATATGAGAATATTAGAGAGCAGATTCACTATGGATATATGTATCAGAGCCAAACAAATTTCTGGTCATATGTATCAGAGTGCCAATGGGCATGTATATCAGAGCAAGGGCTCTAACATGAATATGTGGATCAGAGCATATGTTTATTATGTATATGTGAATCCGAGCATAAGTCAATGAGCATAGGATTAATCATGAGTATATGAATCAGAGCAAGCAGACTAATCAGAGCAAAAACAGTCTAGACCTATGCTTCAGAGCATTGAACATATGCATCATAGCAACACACTTGGCACACTGAAATATTTCAGCATCAGAGTAAAGTGAGCAAGACAAGACTTAGTATTAATTGTAATCAAGGCAGAAAAATCAGAAATAGAACAAGCCTTGAGTACACCAGAAAATAATTTTCTTTCTCCCCCTTCCTCTATTCTCTCTCACCTCCCCCTTTGTATGAAGCTCTCCCCCTATGTCTCCCCCTATGTATGAATCTCTCCCCCTTTGACACTAAAACACCAAGAAGGGGTGAGGAAGAGACACATTCAGAGCTTTGACTTCAATATCTGGAGAACTTCTGACATCTGAACCTGCAGCTGATCAACCTTTGATTGCAGACTGGAGACTTCTGATCTGAGCTGAAGGTTCTCTCGGCGCAGAGCTGCAAACTGTGTTGGCATCACTTTGTTCTGATAAGCTCTGGCAGCTGCTTGAGACATCAGAGAGGAGGACAGAGTGCCATCTGCAGCCACCTGTGTCACAGATACTAACTCAGCTGGGTCAGGTGTGGGAGTATCAGCGGTGACACCGGCAGGGACTTGGACTTGAGGCACAGGCACGGAGGGAGCAGGCGCTTGAGGAGCTGTTGGAGCAGCTGTGTCACCGGGAGCTGACACTGCTGGATCAGGGGATTCGCCAAACAAAGCTGGAACAGCAACCTCATCAGGATGGTCATCAGCCTGAGGCCTGAGCTGGGTCTTGATGGTCTTTACTGTCATGTCAAAGTTGGAATCCAGAAGACCTGTTCTCTGAAGGATCATGTACATGATGTACGACCCATACCTCAGCTTAGCTTTCTTGTCCTTCTGTACAGCATCTATCTCATGGAATATATATCTGGCCACATCAAAATGAATGTTCTTTGCTATGTGCACCAGCACCTGCCATACTGAATTGTATACTGCATCTGTATTTCCTCCTTTAGGCTGGAGGGTGACATGAAGAATCTTTACAAGATGCTTTGCTGTGATTGTGATCCCCTTGAAGTACACATGATCTGAAGGGGCATTGGCAGGGAATGTAAAATTCCTTGGATAGAATTTTCTTCTGTCAGCATTGGAGACAGGCTCTAGCTTGAACAAATTGGGCATACCAGGCTCAATAGGTGCATGAAACAAGCTGTTGAATTCTGGAGCTGTGATTGAGAGCAGCTGGCCTCTTGTCTTCCATAGCATGACATCTTGATTTTCTTGATCTACCCAGACAGTGGCATAGAATTCCTTAATGATTTCTGGGTCATAGTCTTGTTGAAGATTGCATATGAACTCCAGACCTGAGGCTTGGATGAGAGATTGAAGACTCCTCAGTCTGGGATCAGTTAAAGCAGACCAGTCTATGGCCTTGCAATCTACAAATCCCTTGGAAGCAAGGATTTCATGGTAGAGACCCCTTTGAAGATTAGTGTGAAATCTGGGGTCTGAGCAAGATGCATCTTGAAACTCCTTGTCTTCATTGAAATATGGGCAAGCTGACCTCATTCTAATGAAAGCACTTGTGCTCATGGAGGCAACTTTGCTTCTTGATTTCTGGGGATCACTTTTGGGTAGCTTCTTGGCCACAGCTCGGGAGATGAACTTCATTTGATTCGCCTCAGTCCTCAAGCATGAGAGAAGATGTAATAATACTTAGTTTCCAGATCTTCTTCCCCAACTGAGAGACTGGGTGAGCTATCTGCTTGTTCAGCCTCTGCCTCCTCTTCCTTTTCTGTGTCAGCTGATTCTGTACTTGGAGAAGATCTCTCGGCTTGGTAATCTTCATCTGAATCAGCTCTAGCTTCTTTCGGCCTGGGAGGGTAACAGACACACCTCTGCCATCATCTGATGAGCTCTCAGAGCTTTCTTCTTGCTCAGCTGACTGACTTGCCTGTGCCACAGGTGATGACACAGGTGCTTGAACTGAGGGGGCTGGGTCAGCTAGTGGTGGCACAGGTGAGTTAGACAGGTGTGGCTCTTGGGCCTGAGCTTCTGCTGCCTGTGACACAGCTGGTTGAGACAGCTGTGGACTTGTTTGTTTGGCAGCTTCTAAAGGCGTCACAGATCCAGCCTTTGGAGATTGGAGCTCATGGGCCTCTTTGGTTGTCTGTTCTTTGGCCTCAGATACCAGAAATTGGGATGGAGACATCTGTTTCTGGACATCCAGGGAGGAAATGGATTCTACACTTGTAGAACTTTGAGATTTTCTGCTTCTCCTCTGGTATGTCTGCAGACTTGACTTAGCTGGGCTAGCCACCGGTGACACCGGTGGTGCCATCTCCTTCTTCAATTCTTGAATGGCAGACGTCTGTTGATCAAATTGAACTTTTAAGGATGGCTTGGAGCTTTGAGTCGTCTCAGAAATTATTTCGACATCTGCATCTGGCTGCCTCTTGGCTTGAGGTTCATCACTGATCACATGGGACGTTTTCAAGACCAAGTTTCGTGAGACTCATGTGCCATCCAGTGTAGTGGCACTAAAGAGAAAGGAATTCATGGACCTGGCACAAGGTAACATGTCAGTTACCAGATATGTGCATGAATTCAACCGACTAGCACGATATGCACCAGATGATGTGAACACGGAGAACAAGAGACAGCAGAAATTTATGGAAGGACTTGATCCGTTTCTGTTAATGCAACTGAGGCTTGTCCGTGCCACCGAATTTCAGGATTTAGTAGATCGTGCTATTACTCTGGAGAATGACTACCACAAGGTGCAAGATGACAGGAAAAGGAAATTTGAACCAAAACGGCAGCAGTATCAGCAGAACCAGCCACGAAAGGTGGCCTATGTTCAGAGGAGCCAACCTGGAGGAACATACTTCGGAGCAGAAAATCGAGTACCGATACCAAATGGTACTTGTCAAATGTGTGGTGGAAACCACTATGTTCCACAATGTCCGAAAAGAGATGAGAAATGTTTTGGATGCGGTCAACCCGGACATCGAGTTAAGCATTGCCCGAATTCGACAGCTCAAACCCCATGACCTCAAGCACCAAGATCGGCATCAATGACTCAGGGAGGAAGAGGCAATCAAGTTCATGGCAAAGGAAAAGTTCAAGGAAGGGTGAACAAGGTGACCATAGAAAGAACTGGAGCATCCAAGGACGTGGTGACCGGTACACTATTTTTCTATCTATCTCATCTTATCTTTAACATCGTACCTCTTAATTTTGAGCCAAGCAATCATCCATCTCTGGAGAAGTATGAAGTGGAGAGCCATAGAATTAGAGTTTATTCCTTGCTTATCTCCTAATTATATCTTTTCAAGACCTAAATGATCTTTTAAGTATAGGTTGGTTAGTAAATTAGGTTTATAGCCCTAACCATCGGATTGGAGGAAGAACCATACTTCAAGGTCGAAGAAACCCTGAATCAGACTCAAAGCTTTCCATCATTGGAAGTAAAGAATGAATCTTAGTGGATGGAGGGAGTTTTCAGATGTTTTAACAAAGAGTATGCAAATAAGTGGTGTTAAAGATCCGGTTAGTAAGAAGGAGAGACCAGTCACCTTGTTTGGAAAGTAACATGTGCAGAAGAAGATCTGCATAGAGACTACCCATCCTTAATCTAATACCTTACCTTTTTAATTTCGAGGACGAAATTATTTTTAAGGTGGGTAGGATGTGAGAACCCTGGTTTTTAGGTTAGAGTTAAGTGTCGTGAGGTGGGAGCTAGGTCAACTCACGTTGCTGAGTTGACCCAAATCTACCGAGGAACGGCGAGAGTTACGTCGAGAGTTAGAGAAACAGGGGGAGGAGTTGGTTGTGCATTCATGGCATACATGCATTCATGGCACTCATCTCGAATACATCGTTACACACATGTTCATGAAATTGAAGTTGAAACCTTATTGATTATTGAATATTATAATGTCATAACATAATATGGTTACAAGAGAATAAATAAAGAAGAAAAGAAAACTACATATTTCAATATTTCTGCCTATACAAAGTTTATCCTAATTCTTGGGTCTTCGAAGTCTTTGAGTCTTCAAGTCCTCAAATCTTTAGGTCTTGAGCTGTAGCGAAGCATCAGGAACCGAAGGGGAAACCCCTTCGGAAATGTTGGCGATCATCCGAGGTCATCGAGTATGGGCACTCGAGACCGTTGGAGTCACGCCGTTGCTGTAGGAGGCAAGAGTTTTTGAAATCGGAGTCTTGAAAACATATTTTAAAATAAGGTTGGTCTTACCGGCACAATTCCGCCGACATCCGTGGGGTTAGCCGCGGGGGCAAAATCGTGCCGATGACCTAGATAAGTTTTAGTTTTGAAAATAGACTTGTAAAACAATTTTGTTTTGGAAAAATGTCCGAGGGCCACGTGGCTAAGACCCTCATTGGACAAATCTAGTATTTCGTAAATTAGATAGAAAAGAGGTAAGGAGTATTGAAAATAATTTTATTTTTCCTAATCTAATTTGCCTCCATAATGGTTGTTTTGAAAAGGAAAATTATTTTTGCAAACAGGAACAATAGTTAAGGCAGCCATCCATTTTCCTTTAGCCCACACATTTATAACCATAGTCAAATTGCCTTAGCCTACAGGGCAGCACATCAAAGATTATTCAGCAACCGCAAATATTCACCAAGTGAATATCTAGATCAGATCGGCATCAACCCATCGAGCACAGGCAACCAAGGTAAAAGATCAGTCTAGGGCAAGCAGATAGCCACTGTAGTCATCTGAGTGAAATATCCACAGCCCTTACCTTTTAACCGCAGTTAAAAGTTCCTTAGCTCACAAGGCAACCAAACTGCAGTAGCCATCCAGTAGTGGCTAAGATGTTGAGGCAGCAGGAGGTGGCAAATTCCCCATCAAAGCAGCAGCCACATAGTAGCAAATAAGCAGGAGGTGGCAAAGGAAGTCCACCGAAGGGACTATAGGAGGGCTTTGTAAAAATAGTCAAGAATAGCACGTACTAGTGAACCACTCTTCTTCCAGCAAGAGCCAAGCTGAGAGGGGGAGAGAGAGAGAGAGAGAGAGAGAGAGAGAGAGAGAGAGAGAGAGAGCAGTGGCTATTGCCTAGAAGAGCAAGAACCAGTCTCAGAAAAATAAGCCCAGGAACCGTAGCCAAGCTTTAGGGGAAGAGGAAAAAGAGAAGCTCATAGAAGGGAACTAGCAAGAGCAAGAGGAGAAGGAAGAGCACTCGGGTGTTTAGGAGTCCAGCTCCAGGAAGCCGAGACCACCAAGTAGAAAGAAGGAAGCCGGCCATCCAGATTAGGTGCAGGAACAGCAAGGCCACGAGGAGTGGCAAGACAAGAGGTGGACCACCAGGATCAGCTAAGAAGGAAGAAGGAAGCAGACCACCATCAAATGGAGGACCAGCAGGCTTGAGGAGTTTGTCTTTGTCCAAACCCAAATAAGGTAAGAGCTATTAAAGGCATCTTAAACCCTTATGCATACATTTTAAGCATGTTAATGGGAGACCCTCAGATTTCTAGTGAGGCATCTATAGCATCTGCTCTTATCAAATTGTACCTTTTCCAAGCTAGAATCATCACAGGACTTTTAGTTAGGCAACAATGGCTAGCATCTGTTCTTATCTTAGCTGATAACCATTTCTCAGACTTCTTTCTCAGAGAAACCATCACGGTTTAAGTAAGGCAGCTAGTAGGCAGCATAGTAGTTCTCTATTCTTATCCAAATTATAACTTTCTCCAACCTATTCTCAAATAGAAAACTTATCACAGAAAAATGAGCTGGGATCAGTTTAGCATCTGTTCTTATCAGTCATGTTATCAAGCATTCAAATACCAAATCAATACAAAATTAGCTAATGGTCAAGTAAGTATCTGCTCTTATCCTTATACCAATCTCAAGTTCTTCTCACATAAGAACATTACAATAGAAAACAAGCTAGCTCAAATATAGAATTTGTTCTCTCAGTTCTTTAAACTGACAAGGATATGTAGGTGCACATATAGAAAACTGAAATATGCTAAAGTTCAGGATTAACACTTGTTCCATAAGATTAAGTGGGCCAAATTACATAACGGGAAAATACTTGATAATTAGATAGACCAAAGTTAAGTGCAGTATCTGTTTCTTTAAGTTAGGTAGTTTATTCTGCATATATATATATATATATATATATATATATATATATATAAGAATAAAAAGGAGAGAAGCTAAGGATCAAGTTAAACCACCGCAGAACTAAACAATTGGGTTGGGTACTCACTCAATCATTTAATAGAACAATGAAGCATATGTCAAGTGATGCATCAAGAGTAACTAGTGATAGTAACATAATAGTATAGTAACTAGGATCAAGCATGTAATGACCCGAATTCCTAACACACGAGATCAGTGAAGATCATTGTGTATAATCGAGTTTCTTGCATAACACGCATGCATATAGGTCATATTAAAACTTGCTCAACTCGAAAAACTCTTCCTTGGACCAAATTGGGATCAGCCAACAACATGAACTTCCTCCTTTTTAACTTTTGTAAACTTCTATGTTCAAGGTTAGTACTTTTCCAAGTCCAGATTAGAATATTTTAGTATAATAAATATCCTAGACACTATACAAGTCTTTTCAGAATTTTGAATGAAAGATTTAATTTATTCTACTATTTACTAAAACCCTAAGCTAAAGAGAAAAATAAAATAGGAAAGAAAGCAAATAAAAAGAAAAGGGAAAGAGTTTACCTTACCTGCCATCTTCTCCACGCGGCAAGCACCGCACGCCCCTGATCCCCATTTTTTTTCTCTCCACCGATCTCCCCAAAGCTCTCTTCTCCCGTGCCTCCTCTGCCGCCCTAGGGCTTGCGGCCGCCGCCGCACTCACTCCACCGCCTTAGGGCTTTGCCCTATCCTCCGATTTCCCCTCCACCGCACCGCCCTCGCTCGCCTGCTGCGGCAGCCAAGTCCCTGCTGCGGTTTGCCTTCGGCCTCCCACTCCTGCCAACTCCCTGCAGCAGCGCCTGCCGCGGCAGCCTAAGCATTGCCGCGGTACGCCACGCCGGCCCTTTCTCTGTCCCAAGCGCGCCGCCTTCTCTCCGGCGTGCGCACGTGACCTCCCGTGTCTGCGCCGCCCATCCAACAGACGGCGCCGCCACCGCCTGCTGCCTCGCCACTTCGCCACCGCCGCCGTCAGGGGTCACCTCGCCGCCGCCCGTCCGCACCACCAGCTAGGCCCGAGCGCCGCTGTCCCGTAGCTCCTCTCCGCCTCCCTCACCAATGCACCGCCGCCTAGGGTAGGCGCCGCAGGGCCCACGTCACCGCCGGCGCTGCCCAAGACCGCCCCAGTTCTTCTCCGTGTTGTGCTCCGCCGTCGGCTTCGCCGCTGCCACCAACGGGGTAAGCCTGCTTGCTCCAGCGCATTCTCCCTTCCCCTTTTGCTCCCTGGTCGCCTACTATGCTCACTGCCTATGGGACCGGGCTGCTCGATCGGCCAATGACTGATAGGATTATGCTAAGTAATGGTCTGATTTCCAACATTAGTAATATACTGAAAGATGCGTAACAAACACATTAGCTGAACCGGTTGATTATAACCATGGCAATAGACTGAACTCACCCGATTCTGACAATGGTTTAATCAAAACATTAATTAGATGTACGTCTGATATTTTGTGTAACAACAGTTGGTTGTCCTGTTGGCAAATGGTTATACTAATGACTGTGATTAGTTAGGATTAGGGTATTAGCAACACTTCAATAACCATATGCTGTGAAAATACCTTTTAAATCAAAGGACTAGATTCTACCATCCAATCCAAACACCGATTGTATATATATATATATGCCTGGATGTTGTGCTCATTTTGGTCATATGCAGTCAGTTGTTGGATGCCTTAGGCTGATTTACACACTGAGGCTAGCGTGCTTTTCTCTAATTGTTAGCTAAGGTTTGGCTAATCAATTGATGCATCGGCAAATGTCAACTGTAATTAATATCCCTCATGGTAAATTATTGAGTATTCGGTGTAACTAGGACCTGAGATGTTCGGATTAAGATATGTATCAGTAGTTGCTTAGTTTACTTAATGTTTATACCATCTAATTGCTACTAAGCATACTTCATGCAATATACTAACCATGACAATCTGAGTGAAGTAATGGTCAATGTCTATAGTTGATTGATTAAGTATATCTTAATCTCGCGATGTTGTTGTTCTGAGGTGTATATGTGATTGCATTAAGTGGCTGTGAACATTTCCTTTAGGATGTTAATTGAGTTAATTGGATAGGGAACAGATACTATATGTGCATGTATGTATCATTTTAGTAATTGAAAAACCGATGCTCACTTGATTTTTGTTTAATAAAGATGCCCTATAGCTGAAATACTTTGTATATGCTCACATGTTTAACATTGATAAAAAAGGTGCTATGTTGGACTCTTCATATATATATGTTAGATGAGGAACTGGAGGAACAGATCCTACTTGATAGTTAGCTCGATCAACTAAGTGTGGGCATTTGAGAGGTTTCTAAAATTCTCTAACCCGTAGTCAGCTCATATAATAACCACACTTAATCAACATAAGGAATAAAACTGATGAAAGAAAGATATAACGGCCTGTAGGTTCCATCTAGGTCACTGTTATATACAAGTTCAGATTTTAACATCTACCACTTAGTCATAGAAATTGTACATTAATGACTAAAATTTTCCCTTAACTCTAATAGCAACCTACATATTAAGATGCATCTCATCCGTTCATATCGTAAACTCTAGCAGCCCAAATCAAATAATTTCAGTTGCGTTAGTTCCATTCTTGCATTTCCTATATTTTTCATGCATGATATCGTGTTTTATGTTGCTGGTTTTGATCAAATGCTTGCTCTTGCCATTCTTCCGGCGTTTCGAGTTTTCTTATCAATAGGGCCGGACCACGAGGGTTAACTTATCCGAGTAATTCCAAGCAAGGGCAATTCATTCAAGGGCCAGGCAAGCATGCTCGCTTGTTGGAAATATTCCAGTTTCTCTTATTCATGCTTGGTTGATAAATAGTTTTGATTGCTTTTGGTATTGCATACTTGGTTCTCGATGGCTGGCTTGCTCGTTATGTTCTATTATGAATGTGATCTATTTGGTACTCATAACTGGGATGGTTATGGAGAGATGTGTAACATCGTGAGAAATGATTACCTATGTGGGCTATGTGCAACACTATAGGAGCTATGTGCAACTGTGTGAACTGTGTGAACTATGTGAGCTATGTGCGACTGTGTGAACTGTGTGAACTATGTGAGCTATGTGCGACTGTGTGAACTGTGTGAACTATGTGAGCTATGTGCGACTGTGTGAACTATGTGAGCTATGTGTAACTGTGTGAACTGTGTGAACTATGTGAGCTACGTGCAGCTGTGTGAACTACGTGAACTATGTGGCCAACTATGTGGGCAAATGCGAGGCTAGTGATAGGAGTCACTAGTGCTCTAAATCCTTGTTGGGATGATTTGGATATATCTTGAAATGGTTGGTTCTACTTGTGGTGATGGTAGTCACTTGAATTCTGGTATGCTTATGTGATAATTTGCTTTACACGAAATTGCTATGCTAGCATGATAAAGATAACATGTGTAGTTTAACATGTTAGGATGAAATTGGTTAATGGTTTGGTCTTGCTATTTATTCTTCCATGCCATGAGTAAGTTAAACTGGAATGAGCAATTAGCATCTTGCGAGTACGAAAGTACTCAGTTGGGAATTCCATTCATACATGTATACTAAATTGAAGACTTCCATGCTTGATGTGTGCTGTGCTTGCTTGGTTTCCCCGGTCAGAAGGTCCTGTAGGGTTGTGAAGCTTTTGGAGAGTTGGCATGGGCTGCCACCTCTGTTTATTTACCGTTTTCCACTGCTGTTTTTAGAAGTTTCTTTTGTTATGGATGACCTCCGGGTCACCTGAATGTAAGTTAAATAACTGCCCTGTGTATGGGACGTGATTATATCTATATAACTCTGTTCTGTAGAGTTTTGTTGTGATACTTAAGTTGTTGAATGTGGCTGCCCATACACCGTGCGTGTATGAATTGAAGTGTTTGGGTTAGCCGTGAAGAGTTATAGTCAGTCTTCCTTTCACTAGGTGTGACAGGTTATGGTTGAGTGACCCACTGACTAAGATGCAGTGCCGGTCAGGCAGGGTGTGGGTGATGATATCGGGCCTTCGGGTGACCCACTGTCCTCCGGGTCAGGTTAGGGTGAGGGTATCATCGCCGGGCTCCTCCAACCTTGTTGTGCTTAGTGGATTTGAGAATGACTTTAATTCTTCACAGGACTTCGTGAATTATATGTGGCTTTAGTGATAATCCGTTCCTTTAGCCATATGTAATTCCGGGGCCCTGACAGCTTGGTATCAGAGCAGGACTGACCGTAGGGCAAACCTTGCAGGTGGACGTTAGACATAGGACTCGGTGTCTCCGAGAAAACTATTTGTGAAAACTAAAAATTATGTGCAAAAACTATAAGTAGATTTTGCTTTTATTCCTTACCTCCATCTGATTTAGATCTGTTCTCCTCCTCTAATTCTTTTGTTTTTATGATTGGTGGCTGACCTTCTCTCATCCCTGTATGTGGAAGATTACCCATGAAAAGAAATATTTGCTGCTCTCCTCTCAAGTGGTTCCTTTCTATCCAATCCAATGCATCGTTTTCCATTGTATGTCGAAGAATCATATCTTTCCTTTTCATCTATTCGGGAGAATGTCCTAGTTTTGTTGCCAAACAAGAAGACTCCATCGTTGTCCTCTAATTATCTCCAAGTTAAGCTTCTCTTTTGCTATCCGATCAAACCCTGGATCCCTTTGTAAAGCTTTTCCTTCCTTTCCTTGATGGGGCTAGCACCATCCTTTCTGTCCCAATGGATATACCCAAGTTAGGGTATTTCCCTTGTTCCTATCAGATTAATACCTTCCCCAAGTTAACTCTGGGATGCAAATCATTATCCGGATAATAGGAACTAAGTAAAGTATCTATTCTCCTTTCCATTGTTTGAAAGTATTAAATCAAACAAACAGCTGCTCCTTCAGTTGATAATCTGGTATTGATGCACGCCTAAATCAGGAGCAAGAATATGAATAAAGATCACGTAGTAGCATCTACTCTGCTAGTTGAAATGTCCTTAAGGACCAGAGATGCCGCATAGCAATATACCAGATTAGGTTGAGTCCATAAGCATAGCTACTTAGCTAAGAGTTAAGTGTAGCTCTGTTCTTCAGTAATCAACTGATTTTGGTTATATGCAAAAGGGAAGAGACCAGGCAATAACTAAGAGCAAGCTAGGTGTCTGTTCCTTAGATTCATTACCTCGCATATATATATATGCATGAGTATGTACCGAAGGCAAAGTAAACTAAGAACTAGTTGTATCTGTTCTTACCAGCTGTAAATCAGTTATGCCTCAGAGGTAGAACATCTCTACCAGTTAGCCAAACACCAAGTGTAGTATCTATATCTTAATTTGCTTCAGCAGTGAGTTACATTAACTAGAATCGAACCCAATGCATACATTAACACCAAAATAGTAATCTGTTCTTCTCTCAATCTGAGCATAATAGGCTATACTCACAGAGATCTTAGTAGAACAACATCTAGGAATCAAGCAATTGAGAGCACGAGTTTGCACTAACTCAAATCATCCCCAAGCATTAACTGGACCAAATTATCTAGAACCCTAGAATTTGGGGACTAAGAGAAGGAATTTGGGGAAAAATGCTTACCTGAGGAAGGAGAGACCGTGGACACCGGGCACCACGGCGCGCCACCAACGGGAGGCGGGCCGACGGAGCTCCGGCGAGGGGGGCTACGACGCGGGCCGCAACCGTCCCGGGCGGCGGCCGAGGCGCACGGCGGGATGGAAGAGGCACGGCTTTTGGGGAGGCGGTGACCCCAAGGGCCGGCGAGCCAAGGGGGCCACGGAGCCGAGCCAAGGCGAGCGCGAGTGGCAGCGACGCCACACGCGGGCGGTGATGCGGAGCAGAGGACCCGGCGGCGCGGTCACCCGAGGAAGAAGAGAAAAGGGGGTAGGCGGCGGCGAAGGGAGCCAAATGGGGCAGCACCGAGGGGAGAGAGGAGGTAGAGGAGACGCGGTGGCGCCATTGGCGGCACTGATTGAGGAGGAGTAGCAGGGATCAGTGGCGGCGTCCTTGAGGAAGGAGGATAGGGAGGGCCGGTCGGGAGCGGTGAGTAGAGAGAAAGGAGTTGGGTGCGGGTTAGGTTAGGTCCGGACGGGCCATTTGGGGCCGGCCGGAGGAAGGATTAAGAAGAAAAAAAAGGAGAAAGTAGTAAATATTTATAAATATATATATGTGTAGATTAGGAATGAATTAAAGATTAAAACAGAAAACAAAGTTGAATAGGTTATTCTTCATATAAGAATAGAAGTAAAGGAAGTGAAAAATTGGATATATATATATATGTATATATATGTTGAGGAACAAGTTGGAATTGAGGATTCCTCGGGTTAAAACATTTATCTCTTGAAGGAAGAGTAAGTTTGTAGAGTAATAGGTAATCCTCGCTAAATCAACTATATTCTTCTTTCTTAAAAAGAAAATTGAACTTGTATACAACAATAAGTTGTTTTAGTTGAGATAGATATGTTCTTATTCTTTAGAGGAAAAAAAATTAAACACTCAGTTAAATTCTAAAATGTATACTTAATTTCTTAAGTCAACTAAAAGAAGATTTAAGTAAAAATGTCAAACTCCAAGTAAAGCAAATCAAATATTGATTTGATTGTGTTATTAGGTGACCCTGAAAAATAACCAAACCTTGGTTAATTCTTTGAATAATTCTAAATCTTCTCAAGGATGTTTAAGTAAATCATGTCTAGATTACATTAAAATATGCTGATAGATGCATCATCACATATATGCATGCATTGCCATGTCATACATTCATATTTGCAATTTTCTTGATTAGTCCTTATCGGACTCTCTTACTTTCCTTGCCAGAAGCCGGAGTTCCACAAGTAAACCCTTCGAACTCCATTTCCAATCCGCTACCAGGCAAGTCCAGTTTCTTGTTCATGTCCGTTGAGAATGCTTTACTAAATTTCCCTCTTGTCTATAACATGCACTAAAAATCTATTTTCTAAAGATGAATCAACTGTTGTTTTGTTTTGGATCGCCGGTTCTTGGGCGATGGCATGGTGGGTGATGAAATCCTGGTATGGGTGCCGGATGGCACATTGGGAAGGTGGATTTCATCACACGGGTTTGTTTCATATAAGGTTAATGGAACCAACAATTGAATGCGCTTACCACATACCCTGTATGGGCGGGGCTGAGCTAAAGTACCCTTTACCCTAGGTCCATACTCCCCCGGGAAAGGAAGGCCTCAGTAGTTGTACGAAGGGAGTATCGTCTACTGAGATGATGGTATGAATAGAGTATCCATGATGGTACGAACAGAGTATCCATAATGGTATGAACGGAGTATCCATTATGGTACGAATAGAGTATCCATTTGAGGCTGGTAGTCCTTGGCCTGATTGTGCAGGACTACGATGCGGAGTATGACCGAGCGGGCAGCGAAACGGCTCCGTGATCATGGGTACGTAATCTGAGATTAGCTACCACGGGTACATATTTATGATCGTTTGTGGGTACAGTTGCGCACCTCTGCAGAGTGTATAGAATTGTGGCATTGTCACTCCGTGTTCCCGGTTGGAACTGCGAACCCGACAAGAAAGGGATTCATCGAGAATCCTAGCAGCTTATGAGAGAGGAGATCGTTAGTCTCTTTAAATTAAAACTTGACTCTCTTACCTTTCGAAACTACATTGCTTTTGGAGAACGTTGCCGTTCTCAGTAGATAGTGCATCAGACACCTCTTTGCTATTCCTGGACTTGTTGAGTACCTTCTGTATTCATCCCTCTATCTAATTCCTTTGCGTAGACCGTGAGCCGATGACGGAGGAGGAGGTGATCTACATCGAGGTCGACGAAGGAATTCCCGAAAAGCAAGCGACGACAAAAGAGGACGAAGGCATCGACTACTACGAGTTCCACGACGAAGGCAACATCGAGTAGAGTAGTAGGTCATATGAGTGGTTAGGTGTAGATAAGACTTTTGCTGTAGCCAAATGATAACGGTTTTAAATTCCCCGTACTTTTGGGGATATGTTGTAAGACTTTCTGTTGTATTACGAGTTTGTGAATTGAGTTGTAATATGTAGACCACTGCTATGCTTCTGTCGTGCTACTCTGTGAGATATGTACAGTCGAGAAGTCACTTCGTCTGTGCGTATCGCCGCAGCCTTTTTAAGCTTGAGGTTAGCTCTCAAAGCAGTTTTCTCAGGACCATTTGGCATGTTTCTGAGCCTTCCGAGAATATCATTTATCTCCATTATCAGAAGATCATCTGTAGCTATGGGAGGGATCCTTGATTCTGAACTGACAATAAAAGGAGCTGCTCTTTGAGATTTGAACTCAGACGACAGCAGACCTCGCTTGAGTTTGATTTCAGCTTGAATGGAAGACCTCTCAAGGCCTTTTGGCAGAGAGTTAGCCTTCTTGGTTAACTCACTGATTTCAAGGATGAGATGCCTATCTCTAGCATCAGTATGCTGAAGTTCCAGAGGTTTGTGAGACCCTTCTGCTAAGCATTTTATTGAAAGTTGATCCTGCTTCTCAAGAATCTTCTTTCGCAATTCAACTTCTTCTGAATATGATTGGCCTGACTTCATCTGTTTGTGCAAATCTGCAACTTTCCTTAAGATAGCCTTATCTGCTTCTGATGGTTCTGGAATTTCCATAGATACATGCCTTGACAACTCTGAAAGCTCAAAGCTTTTGGCTGTGTATATGGTGGATAGCTGCTTCTTTACTGTTTCATCAGTTGTTTCTCTCATCTAAACTGCCAGCCTATCCAACTCCTCCAGAATCAGCTTATCATGCTCAAGATCTTCTTAAGATATTTGGGATTCTGGAACAGGTTCTCTGATGGTGAGTGTGCCTCGTGGCAGCACCACATTTGCAATGGAAGGCTTTGAACCTCTCCTAGCAGGTTGCTTCTTCTTCTTAGCTGCTTCCTTTCCCAAGGATGTGTGCTCAACGGCAGTTGAGGATCTTGTCCTCTTGGGTGGAGCACACTGAGCAGAACTAGACTTACTGGCTTGAGAAGCTGATTTCTTTGCAACTGCTTTTCTCTGCCTGTAAGCCCTTTGGCTTGCCTTTCTTATTTCAGCTACCTCTGCTTTCTGTCTTAGCCTCTCTCTTTCCTGATCTGAATCTGAAATGTTAATCTCAAAACTGGATGCTTCTGGGTCAGACCACTACATCCCACTGTCAGCTTTCTCAGATCCTGAAGACATCTGTAGAAATAAGATAGATAAGATAGAATATAGGTAAGAGATGTTCCTGAGATGTAAAAAGGTAGTAGCTGTGTGAGACACCTGTGTGAGAACGAGGAGACACAGGTGAGGACTTGGTAACAAACCGAGGTCTCAGTCTTTTGAATAGACTTGCCTGTGTGACAGGTGAGACTCTAGCGGTGACACAGCTATGTGTGGAGGCGGACGGCAAATTTTAGAAATCTAGAGATTTACTGGTTTTCGGTGGTTAATTTCGAGCAATATAAGTTTTGAAAGATTATCAGGAGCTAAACCAACCCTAACAACTAACAATGCGCTAATGGATTAGGCTTTAGAGCAAAAGCATAAGCCCTAAGCAAGAACAGGCGCAAAGTAGGGCTGGCGGAAGCTTACTTTGAGCAAAGATTGATAATGCGCGGATAAATTGTTGCTGGAGCTCTTCAGAAAGCTTTCTCCGATGCTTCGAAAGATTTGGAGGGGCGGAAACGTCGATTTCGTCGAGAATTTGGTGTTTTGGCGCACGGCGGAAGTTTGGGGTTTTAACGTAGAACGTGGGTTCTATGAAAAACGTATCGACGTCTTATATAGGCCAAAGGGGTATAAGGTGGCTGTGTCACAGCTGATAGAATAACCTGTGACACAGGTGAGTAGACAAAATACCCTAGGACCTACGAGAATCAAAAGCATTCACCTGAGACACAGACAGATAGCTCAGGTGACAAGTATTTCATCCATAGAACACCAAGACAGAGAGAATTTGATAAGAGAGCAAGCATATGAACACTATCAGGAAATCCTTATGCAATCTTCCCAATGTCAGTTTGCCAGAAAATCAATCAAGCAAAACTAAAACTGATATGAGTCGATTTTGAAAATAGGTACACAATAATGTGCACACACAGCTGAAAGAACTCTACACTATGCATAAAAACCCATACACCTGTGACACAGGTGATCAACACATATGAGCATGTAAGGCATGTAGATGGCAGAATATATGAGCTAGACACCAAGCCAATCCTTTTTATTGAAGATTAGAGACATCAATGATATTCAATTCACTCCTCAGAGCACAGAACCTAGTCTCATCTAAGGGCTTGATGAAAATATCAGCTAATTGTTTTTCAGTCCTTACATGGCACAGCTGTATATCTCCCTTCTCAACATGATCTCTCAAGAAGTGGTGCCTCACTTCAATGTGTTTGGATCTTTGGTGGTGCACTGGGTTGTCAGCTAACTTAATCGCACTTTCATTATCACAGAAGAGGGGTACTTGATTAAAAGATACGTTGAAATCTTTCAAGGTCTGCCTCATCCATAATAACTGAGCACAACAACTATCAGCAGCTATATACTCAGCTTCTGCAGTGGAAAGGGCTACTGAGTTTTGTTTCTTGGATGATCAGGACACTAAGGAATGTCCTAGAAATTGACAAGTACCAGAGGTGCTTTTTCGGTCAACCTTACACTCGGCATAGTCACTATCAGAATAGCCAACTAGCTCAAAATTTGCACCTTTAGGATACCATAAGCCAAAGCCTGAGGTTTGAGTCAAGTATCTCAGTATCCTTCTTACTGCAACTCTATGACAGTCCTTAGGATTAGCTTGAAATCTAGCACACATGCATACACTCAACATAATGTCTGGTCTAGATACACATAAGTAAAGCAGGGATCCTATCATGGATCTGAACTCTTTCTGATCAGTAGACTTACCTTCGATGTTTAGGTCTAGATGACCATTTGTTTGCATGGGAGTATGAATGGACTTTGCATCCTTCATGCCAAACTTAGTGATGATGTCTTTGGTGAACTTTTCTTGTGAAACGAATGTACCTTCCTTGAATTGTTTGATCTGAAGTCCTAGGAAGTACTTGAGTTCTCCATCCAAAGACATCTCAAACCTTTTGGTCATCATCTGGCTAAACTCATCACTCATGGAGCCGTTAGTACTGCCAAATATTATGTCATCGACATATATTTGGCACACAAATAAATCTTTTCCATTTTTCTTAGTGAATAGAGTTGTGTCTACTAAGCCCATTTTAAATCCATTCTTGATCAGAAATTCTTTCAATGTATCATACCATGCTCTAGGTGCTTGCTTTAAGCCATAGAGTTCTTTGTATAGTTTGTAGACATGGTGTGGTTTCTTATCATCTTCAAAACCAAGTGGCTGTTCAACATAAACAAGTTCAGAGAGTTTACCATTCAGGAAGGCAGACTTCACATCCATCTGATAAAGCTTGATGTTATGATGTACAGCATAAGCAAGGAGGATCCTGATGGCTTCAAGTCTTGCTACTGGAGCAAAGGTTTCTCCAAAGTCCAGACCTTCCACTTATGTAAACCCTTGAGCCACAAGTCTGGCTTTGTTCCTTACCACTTGTCCATTTGTATCTTGTTTGTTCCTGAAGACCCATTTTGTTCCAATCACATTGTGATCATTGGGTCTTTCCACCAGGGACCAAACTTGGTTTCTTTCGAACTGATTGAGCTCTTCATGCATTGTGTTTATCCAATCAGCATCCATGAGAGCTTCCTTGATGTTCCTGGGTTCAACACTAGAAACAAAAGAGTAATGTTCACAGAAATTTGTAATTTGAGAACGAGTAGTCACTCCCCTATTAATGGCACCGATGATGTTGTCTACAGGGTGATCCTTCTGTAGCCTGCTGATCACAAGGGGTTCGGGGTCAACCACCGGTGTCACAGCTGATGGTGAAGCCTGTGACACAGCTGGTTCTTCTTGCGACACAACTGGCTGAGACAGGTGTTCTGCATCCAAGAGATCATTGGCTGGGTTGTACTCGAGCTCGATATCTTTATCTCCAGTGTTTTCATTCAGTGATGGAGAAGGTAGTTCTTGATCACTTGGTGAGACAGGTTCTTTCTTGACATTAGGTCTGATCTCACCAGTTGACTTCTTTTGAATGTCCTTGCTCTCTACATCATTAGCAACTTACTCTCCATGTGAGCCATAAGACTCGTCGAAGTCCACATATATAGATTCTTCAACAACCTTTGAGGAGGTGTTAAAAACTCTATAGGCATGGGAGTTAGTAGCATAACCAAGGAATATACCAACATCAGATTTAGCTTCAAACTTAGTGAGGTGTTTGGCCTTCCTAAGAATGTAGCACTTACAATTGAATACTCTGAAGTATGAGACATTTGGCTTTGTGTTGGTGAGCAGCTCGTATGGAGTCTTCTTGAGTAGTGGATGTAGATATATCCTGTTGATGGAGTGGCAGGTAGTGTTGGCAGCTTCAGCCCAAAATCTTGGTGAAGTCTTGTACTCATCCAGCAGCGTCCTTGCCATCTCTATCAGGGTTCTGTTCTTCCTTTCCACTACTCTATTTTGCTGTGGAGCATATGGACTTGATAACTCATGCTTAATCCCATGCTTGTCTAGAAATGCTTCCACCTTTGAGTTTTTGAACTCGGTCCCATTGTCACTCCTGACTTTGACAAGGTTTACCTTCCACTCATTTTGTACTCTGACAATGAGCTGCTTGAATTTCTTGTAAACCTGTGTCTTCTCCTTCAAAAAGAACACCCAAGTATAGCGAGAAAAATTATCTACAATGACAAATCCATACTTGTTACCTCCTAAGCTCTCATATGTAGTGGGACCGAAGAGGTCAATGTGTATGAGCTCAAAAGGGGCGGTGGTGGTCATGACATGCTTGGGACGATGGGCAGCTCCAACTTGTTTGCCGGCTTGACATGAGCTGCAGGGCTTGTCCTTCTCAAACTTCACCTTTTCAAGGCCGATGACATAGTCATGTTTGCTCAGTTTGTTGAGAAGCTTCATCCCTGCATGACCTAGCCGCCTGTGCCACAGCCAGCCAACACTGGTCTTGGCCATTAGGCACCATGGAGCTGCTGCAGGCTGTTCTTTGAAGTTTACTGTATATAGCTTTCCAGACCTGTATCCTCTGAACACTTGAGAGTCATCAGATAGTTTGGAAGCTACAACCTCATCAGGATAGAATGTGACTTTAATACCTGTGTCACACAGCTGTGACACAGACATAAGGCTATAGCCTATCTGATCTACAAGCATTACATTAGATAAGGAGTGATGTTCAGATATGATAACTTTACCAACGCCATTTACCTTTCCCTTGGAGTTATCTGCATAGATAACATGTTTACTTGAAAGATTTTCGTGTGTGATCTCTACAAACTCCTCTCTGCCTCCAGTCATATATTGTATACATCCGCTATCCACAACCCATTCAGTTCCACTGGAGACAGTATCCTGCAAGATTAGTTATGGGTTTTAGGGACCCAAACTCGTTTGTTTCCCTTTGCAATTTTATCATAAGCAGTAGTTGCAGAAGTATAGATAGCATATTTGTGTTTAAGATTAGCAGCATCTGCCACAGATGATATGACTTTAATCCTTTTGGGTTGACAGTCTCCTGCAACAAGGGTTAGTGACCTGTTTGATCTACCTGTGACACTGGTGGGTACACGGCTGTGTGAGCCACCGGTGACATAGGCAACTATGGCCTTAGGCACCCAAATAGCTGGCAACCATTTTGTTAAGTGCCTGCGACCAATGTACTTGGCCACTATTTTCCCTTTCATGTCTTTCTGCAGGACATAGGCTGGGTTAGAGGGAATGTTTACTGCATTCCTCTTTCTCTGCACATGACCAACAAATTTGTTGACATATGTACCTGCCTGTCTTACAAATTTCTCTACAAGATTAGAGTTAGTAGCAGCAGGCAATTTATCTTTATGTGCAGAAGGAATGTAACCCAAGCCTTTTCGGCCTTCATTCTTTCTCAGCATTTCAGCTCTGATGAGCTGGTAATTTTGTATGCCAATATTGGCAGTGCATAGGCCTTTCCTCATGAGCCTTTTAAGCTCTTCAAGCTCTTCTTTGAGCTTGTTGTGCTTATCTGCATCCACAAGGTTAGTAGCAGTAGAGGTTGATGCCTCTTTTGAATCATCAGTGACTCCACCTGTGGATGTTAGAACATTTATAAGGCTAGCACAGTTCAGGCATGATACAATAACAGTAGGAGCAGGCAAGGGAGCATCAGTGCATATAGTAGAAGAAATATCAGTACACAAAGAATGTTTTTCCTTGAGCATGCTCCTTTATCAGAAGCTCATGAGCTGCCTTGAGCTTTTCATGAGTTATTTCCAGGTTTTCCTAGTCAAGCTTGAGGTTTTCTCTGTCATCAGTAACCTCATCATAAGATTCACTCAGCTCCCTGAGTTTATCCCTTAAGGATATGTTCTCCTTCCTCTCCTTGCCATAGGCCTTAACTGTTCTTTCAAGGATGCCCATTAGTTCAACATAATCAGGGAAGTCATTCTCAGTAAGTACCTTAGAACCTTTGGCCATGAGACACAAAGGGGCAGAAGTGGATGGAAGATAGTCAGCTTCAGCACTTGACTCAGAGCTGTGTGACCTAGTTGTGTCACAGCTGGGTGTGTCAGCCATATTGATGGCGATCCCAGCAACTTGATCTTCTTCTTCAGACTCCTCGTCTGAGCCTGAATCCTCAGACACCCAAGCCTGTCCAACATAGGCTCTGTTAGTGGCCTTGTTCTTGGAATAAGTTGGGTGCTTGCTGTTGAAGGTCTTCTTCTTCCCATTGAAGTCCTTCTTCTTCTTGTAGTGGTTGTTATCCTTTTTCTTGTTTGGACAATCAGCAGCAAAGTGGTCTTCCTTGCCACACTCGAAGAACTTATTGTCTCTGGACAGCTTCTTCCCTCTGAATCTGTCACCTGATCCAAGTTGCTTCTTCTTCTTGTAAAACTTTCTGAAGTTCCTTGTGAGGAGGATGAGTTCACTCTCTTCTCCACTGGACATCTCCTCATCAAGATCTTCACTGCTATCACTCTCAGGAAGTGATGTTGGAGCAGTGGTCTTCAGGGCAATATTCTTCTTAGGTGCTGAAGAAGAGCTTTGCTTGCCCTCTTGCCTGAGTTCCATCTCATGTGTTAAAATTCTTCCTAACACCTCAGTAGGCTTCATCTTGTCAAACCCATCCTTTTCTTTCATCATGAGAACAAGGGTTTGTAGGCCTTTGGAAGCACCGAGAGGAACTTCTTAATCACATCCTCATCTTCAACTCTGGTGGAGCCTAAGGCCTTTAGCTGGTTGGTGATGATGATGAGTCTTGAAAATAATGAGTTGATGTCTCATCATGCTCGTACTCAAATCTCTTCAAGGTTGATTCCAGCAGACCTCTTTTGGACCTCTTCAGAGTATCACTGCCCTCATAAATCTGTTCTAAAGTATCCTAGATTTCCTTGGCAGAATCCATTGTGCTAACTCTGTTGAAGTCATGCTCTTGTAAGCCCATGAAGATGGCTGTTGCAGCTCTAGCGTTGTTCTGAATGTTCTTCTTATCAGCGATGCTAGGTGTTGTGGGATTCTCCAAGTCGTAACCTGTATAAGCAACATCCCACACATCTGGATCGATAGCGATAAGATGCATTTGCATCTTTCTCTTCCAGAAAGCATAGTTAGTCCCATTAAAGATAGGTATTTTACCCTCATAGCCTGACATCCTTTAACTCTAGCTGTTAGGCCAAATCAAAGAGCAACCTGCTCTGATACCAATTGAAAGGACCAGGGGTGCCGACTAGAGGGGGGGTGAATAGGAGGCTAACAAAAGTTACTTCTTTTAGCTTAGATTAACAGATTAAGACTTGAGCAGAAGCAAGTGTTAACAGGCTGTGTGACAGGCAATAGACACAGGTGTGATATGATATGAAAAATAGCATGCAGCTATCACACAGGTGTCTGACACAGGTAAGATCAAAACCTAGCACAGATGAAGATAGCTATTGCCTGTGTCACAGGTAGCTATGACAGGTAACAGATAAGATCTCTAGCAACTGAGACACAGCTAAGCTAAGCAGGTATAAAGGTGATCTATCATAGATAAACAAAGATAGCAAGAATCACACGAGTATACAAAAGCATATAGCACTGCAGGAAGTAAACAGGTAAAGCACTCAGAGACAAGGAAGTTTTTCACCGAAGTTCCCTACTCTTTTCAGAGAAGGTACATCTCCATTGGAGAAGCTACTCCGAAGAGATCGCCAGCACTAAATCGTGCTTGTTCTCCGAGTACCTGACATTCAGGCCTCTTCCTTAGCTTGTGGAAGTCCTTTTGCTCGTAGCAGGTAGACTTCAATCACCTTCACAAACTTATTGGTCCAGTCCACATAAGCTTGGGTGGTACCAACAACTCCTACACCCGTCTAGGAGCAGACACTCCAAGAGTAACAGATGAACCAGCAGCAATCTCTTGGAGGAACCTTTGCTCTTTGCTCAAAGCTCACACACTCACCCGAACTATCACTTACGCTTTTGGCTTTTGTTCGGTGGTTGGAGGCTTTGCAACGGTCGTATGTGATTCACAAATTTTAGCAAGGTTGGGGACGAAGGCCTTCCCTGGTCCCCTATATATTGGGTGCACAGGCACCCGACCGTTACACTGTTGCCACGTAGGATTAGTGAGCCACCGGTGTCAGCCACCGGTGACACAGCCAACCACTCCGCCCAACTATAACGGCTCGGGCAGACCGACACCTATGTCACCGGTGGCACACACAGGTGAACCCTTAACTGACGCAGCCTAGCTACTCAGCCCGGTCTTGGCACATGACATGCCCTCAGCATACAACACTCTCTGAAACTTATAAGGAGAGAACCTCCGACAACCCTCTGATTCACCAGACCAGCTATCGCAGTGCAGTTCCCTTAGCATTTACAAGCTCTCCCCTGGTCCAGAGAAGTACCTGAGTCTTAGAGCACTAGACCACCTGTGACACGCTGTGTCACACTGGTGACTCTAGCCCCTGGGGTTTTCTACTGCTTACACACTGACCTTCTAAGCATTGAGCAAAAGTCCCTTAGACAACTGATACTGATTACATCCCTCTTGATAGTACGGGTTTTTCCTATGGACTCAAAAGAACTAGCAAATCTAGGCTTTACCTGCCCACCAACTGTAGTCACGGCCCTTGACGCATCAAGCCACCATCACCTTGCTTGCAACTCCTTGCACAGCACCGGCTTCTTCACAGCTGTGGCACAGCTGCCTAGCACCGCCATTCCTTAGTCCTGGAAACCATCCTTGTACCTTTTTGGTGGTCATCCTTTCCTTGATGACCCTTCTTTCTGGGACCTAAAAACCTGCTTACACTCACTGTAAACGTTAGATTCCAGTTTGAGTTGCCATTAACCATCAAAACCAACTTGGGGCCTAGATACTCTTTCACCAACAGAATAGATCTGGGAAATCCTAAAAGACTTCCCGATTCCCCTGCTTAGGAAGGCGATATGTATCACAGTCGGTTAGCTCACTTAAACCGACTGTGATATAACATCACAAGCGGTTCATCTCAGAGCCGTCTGTGATATATCCTACATCTGAGGCGGTTCATCAACGAACCATGAACCACCTCAGATGACTCATTGCTGTCGGGTTGTATACCAACCGACTGAGATCTGTTTAGACATCACAGTCGGTTTCCTTTGTGAACCGCCTCAGATGACTCATCTGAGGCGGTTTATCTCTCAACCGACTCGGATGTTTCCATCATGGGGACACAACGTCATCATTGGAGACGGTTCGCGTGGCAACCCGCTTGTGATGAGTGAATCAGAGGCAGCTGGGCTTTGCCTGACTGAGATGACACGTCCCGGATGAGCCTTTCTGTAGTAGTGGACGTTGTGCCATGCAAAAGGGAACCGTGACACGCCGGAATATGAGAAATTCAAGGTCTTGATGGTAGACTCAGATGAACCTTTGTTCAAGGGATACAAGCAAAGTACACAAAGTTGTCATCCGTGCTTGAACCGCTGAAATTGAAGGCAAGCAATGGGTGGTCTGATAAGAGTTTCATGGCGCTGTTAAATCTATTAGCATACATGCTTTTCGAGGGAAACGAGTTGCCCACAAGTACGTACATAGCCAATAAGGTTCTTTATCTCTTCGGAATAGAAATACAGCCAATACATGCATGTCCAAAAGACTGTATCATCTTGCACATAGAGTATCCAAACCTCCATGTATGTCCTTTGTGCAAGTCATCCCGATACAAGTGTAAAGATCAAGCATATGAGAATGAGGTAGATGAGGTGACAAAAGGACCAGCTAAGGTCATGTGATATATGTATATAACTCCCCATCTAAAGCACTTATTTGTGAACCCAAAGGATGCAAAAAACTATTGCGTTGGCAAGCCGAGGAACGCAAGATTGATAGAAAGCTTAGACACCCTACTAATGCCATCAAGTGGTGAAACATCAATAGCAAATTCAATGAATTCGGTAGGGAACCAAGAAAGATAAAGTTTGGATTGAGCAAAGATGAATGAATCCTTTCAGAAACATGAGCAATCGTCATAGCACTTGGTCTGTGAATCTCTATATCTATAACATTTCTCCTTTGTTGTGCATGAAGTGTCAGCACATTATGATGTCAATACTTCTGCAACGACTGAAGCAAGCTAGAAACGATATAGATGTTTTCCTAGAGCCACTGATGGACAACCTAAAAAAAAATGGATCGACGGGGTAGAGATATTTGATGCGCACAAATGAGAACTTCAATCTGCACAGCTTGTTGTTCTGCATTATAAATTATTATCCTACCCTTGCTAACCTTGCGGGGCAGAGTACGAAAGGGAAAAAATGTAGGAATTTCTTGGATGATATTGCTAGTGTGTGGCTTGAGCACTCGGGGAAAATAGTGCACATGCATTAGTATAGATTCCTTTTTTCGGGACCACCCTTGCTGTCGAATGAAGAAACAATTTAATGGAGGGAACGAGGGTGGTACACTTGCCAGGAAATTTAGCAGTAAACACTACTGCAGATTGACCTTCTGCTGAACCATCTCCACTGACGGGCGCAGAAGAGCCTATCGTTGGAGGAGCTAACCACTGACGGACGCAAAAGGAACTGTCAGTAGAGGACAGAGCTAGGCTGGACCTGAGGACCTCCACTGACGGGCACGTAAGCCGCCCGTCAGAGGAGATGAAACCCGAGAGCAAAAAAGCTCATACAGATGACGGGAATCTCCACTGACGGGCGGTCTTTAAGCACCCATCAGTAGAGATGTATTTCCGCTGACGGGCAACGCAGCTGTCCGTCAGCGGTGATTGTTCCAGGGCTGACGCATTACCACTGACGGGCCCTTTATACGTGCCCGTCAGTGGTATGTTTCCTTGTATAAAAACAGAGGGGCGGTGCTCGCTGCTGGCCAGTGCTCGCGCGCCAACTGGCCAGCAGCGAGCACCGCCGCCGCCAACCCCCCGCTGCGCCGCCGCCGCCAACCCCCCTCTGCGCCGCCGTCACCAACACCCCTCCCACCATGACTTCCCTCTCCCCAACCCTTCTCCTCTCCCTCATTTCTTCCATTTCTTGAGATCTAGATCTAGATCTAGAGATCTTGAGCTATTTTCAATCCCAAACTCTCCCATTTCTTCATTTAACTCTAGATCTCCCTCTCTCTCCAACACACATCTCTCCCTCCTCCTCCTCCTCTCACTCTCTCCAACCCAATTATATCTAAAATCTATCCCTCCTCCTCTCACTTGGTAATAATGCTCTCTTTGGAATAATGATATATAAAAAGTGTTATTTTCATCTTATATACGTATTTAATGTGATTCCCGGTCATCGAGCCGAGCCCTAGTGTTATATTTTCGCGCTGATTAGTTTCGTGTCATAGGGATCGATCGATGGATCGTAGTTGGATGTACGACAACCGGGCGACAGAGAGTTGGGCTACGGCTTTGAATGAGTTTCTTGATGTCGCAGAGTGAGATACGAGGAGAAAAGGTGGCACGAAGATTTGTTGTCCATGTCGCGATTGCAAAAATTTGGTAATGTTCGATACAAGAGGGAGGGTGACGGTACACCTGGTGCTTAAGGGTTTCATGCCAGGTTATACACGTTGGATATGTCACGGTGAGGAGGAAGATCAAGTGTTACAGCAAGATACCGAACATGGAGAAGACGATGAAGACGAGGGGAGTTTCGAATCTGAACCCGAAGAAGAAACGGGAAACAATTTGGCCGATATGGTGCAGGACGTTCATATGGTGGAGCAGGTGGTGCTAGATCCTGAGGATGAAAGAGAGGCTGCTAAGTTCACGAGACTAGTTGAAGACTCGCAAACCCCGTTGTATACTGGTTCCGATCCAGAACACACGCGTCTGTCAGTCACGCTGGAACTTCTAAGGATCAAGGCAGCCCACAACTATCCGGACGAAGGCTTCGATGAGACATTGGCTTTTCTTGCAAAAGTTTTTTCAAAAAACAACTTGCTGCCTACGAGCACCGAAGAAGCCAAGAAGGTTGTCTGCCCTCTTGGGTTAGAGGTGTAGAGGTTCCATGCGTGTCCGAATGACTGCTTTATTTACCGCAAGGAGCACGAGAAGCTGTACAAGTGTCCCACGTGCAACACGTCCAGATTCAAGAGGGGTAGAAACCAAGCCGATGATGAGGACCCAGTGACGAGTGGCGCTCCAGCAAAGGTTGTATGGTATCTTCCGGTCCTTCCCTGTTTGAATCGTTTATTCGCTAACAAGAAGGAGGCAAAGCTGCTACGTTGGCACGCGGAGGGGCGGAAAACTGATGATGGAGTGATGAGACACCCTGCCGATGCTTCGCAGTGGAGGGCAATCGACGCCCAATACGATGATTTCAGAAAAGATCCAAGGAATATCAGGTTTGGTATGAGTACGGACGGGATCAATCCATTCGGCAACATGAGCAGCAGACACAGCACTTGGCCCGTGGTTCTATGGATGTACAACCTTCCTCCATGGTTGTGCATGAAACGAAAGTACATACACCTCTCTATTCTCATACAAGGGCCAAAGCAACCTAGGAACGATCTGAACATGTATCAATAATTATTGTTCGAAGAACTAGCTACACTGTGGGAACCAGGGGCCCAGGTCTGGGACGCATACGAAGAAGTGTACTTCAATCTGAAAACGCTGTTGTTCACGACGGTCCAAGACTATCCCGCGTACGGATATCAGTCCTGCCAGTGTGTTCATGGGTACAAAGGATGTGTGAAGTGTTTGGAGTCTACTACAAGTTTACACCTAAAGGGATAAAAAAAATCGTGTTCATGGGCCACCAAAGGTGGCTGAAACAGAACGACCCATGGAGGCAAGAGAAGGAATTGTTTGACAATACTGTTGAGGTCCGTTCGGCGCCTCGGGAGAAGATCGGGGTGGAAATCTATGACATCGTGAACACAATGCCCCCTGTTACGCCAGGTAAGACACAACCGTCTGTTCCCATGCAGGACGGCGTCTGGAAAAGAAAATCCGTATTCTGGGATTTGCCTTACTGGAGATTCCTAAGCACACGTCACAGCATAGACGTCATGCATGTTGAAAAAAACATATGCGAGAGCTTGCTTGGTATCCTGCTCAACATTTTAGAAAAGATAAAAGATGGACCGAAGGCACGAGCTGACATGGAATTCTTGGGTATAAGAAAGAAGCTGTGGGCTACGAAGCGAATGACCAAGTTGGGGACGTGTGCAGTCAGAATCAAGACGGACTGTCCCGCTGCTTGTTACACTCTCAGCAAAAAAGAGATCGTTAGCTTTTTGGAGTGCCTCCAAGGTGTCAAAGTTTCTTCCAGTTACTCGGCAAACATCGGGAGAATAGTTGACATGAAGAGTCACCGAGTAATTGGTTTGAACATTGTACCAAAAATTCTGACAAAAATTATAAACATGGTAGTACTTAATATATGTTGACATATAAATTTTCATGGTCATTTATTGTGCCGTTTGGGAGAAACAAGAAAGGTTCCAGAAATTATATATTCACATATATTTGGTACCATTTGTTATTTTTGTATATGCCACAAACCATCGATTTTTGTTCTGACTTTTTGTGTGTAACATTGTATTATGTTGTACTACAGTCATGATTCTTTTTAGATTTTTTATTAAATTGTAATGCCACAAAATCATGTCCAAAATTAATGGGTGTATCTACACCCTAGCTTAGCGAAACTTTCCCCCTGCTTGTCATGTTACAACTTACAACATAGCATCTAATATGAAGCGTAGAATACTGTCAAATCTTCTTTTCTTTATGTCACCACACTGGACAATTGTCAAATTGGAATCTCTATATTGTCAAAGCATTTGAGCTATTGTTTTTCTTCAGTTTTAAAATGGCCGCCAGTAGTACTCCCGCTGGGTCCCCGACCCGAGCAGTAGAGGCCGTTGACGACAGCATGGGCCCCCTCGTCATGGCCGCACCGATCGATGCACCGACCCTGGAGGCACCCAAGCAAGTTGCCTCCGAGGCGGCGAAGGAACCTGCCCTCGAGTTGGCCGAGGATCAACCTCTCTTAGCGACCGTCACAGCTGGACAAGAGCAGCCTGCCTCGGAGTCCAGCTCTGGCTCTGCCTCCGGGTCAAGTTCTGAAGGGGACGAGGCGCGTGAGGAGGAGGTACCGACTCCAGCCCCGACCAGGTCTCTGAAAAGGAGGAAAGGCAACCAGTTGCCGGACAAGACGTATGTCATCACCCGTGTCGATGACGTCAAAGACATTCCGGCGAGTCCACATAAGGCCGCTAAGACCTTTAGATACGCCTGCGGGTGCTTAGTACACGAACAAGTTAAGATTACATGCAAAGTGTTCAGCCAGTTGACTCAGTCCATGAAAGATACTCTCTTGAGAAAACTGTGGGACAAGTACCAGATTCTTGCAGCCGACAAGGAAAGAGTCGAAGCACAAGCCCTGAAAATCATGGCTAGGGCTCTGAAGACTTGGCGATACGACGCACAGAAAGTCGTAGACGAGGATTGGGAAACCAAGATTAGTAAAAGATGGTCCAAGATACAGAAGGAAGATTGGGACGAATTCGTTGCTCAAATAAGGAGCCCAGAATTCCAGGAGAAGAGTCGATGGGGGAAAGAGCTTCGCAAGAAGAACACATTAGACCATAAGCTCGGCAGCCGTGGATAACTGGGGAAGAAACCGAAGTGGGCCAGAGAGGACGAAAAATTAGCCGCGGCTGGGAAAGCACCTCCTTTCGCGCATCTTAGGGAGCCACGCGCTAGGGAGTACATGAGGGCGCACACAAGGTCTGACCCTGTGACGGGGTCACCAATTTATGAGTCCGAGGAACTGCAAGTGGTGGCCGACCGGCTGGTAACGACTCAACCCAGTCTCTTTTCGTACTTAATTTCATTGCATCCAAATACGCTGTCTTCTCATCAAGTAATTTAACTTTCAGACAGAACTGAGCCAGCAGCCTGGAAGCTCGCAGGACTCTGTCATGAGCTTCCCAAGATGGAACGACGATCTGGCAAAGGCCCGACAGAAACTGGAGCATCGGGGCCGTGTAGTAGGCGTCGGGGATGGTGTTAAATGGGACAAGGTATTTCCCCGAAACCCCGAGGGGAGCCGCCGCCCCCGGAGAGACAGCCAGGAGTTTATGGACAATCTGCGGGAGCAAATGCGGGAGATTGCCAAGCAGACGTGGCTACGTATGCAAGTGGCCGCAGCGCAAGGCCAGCAGAGCGTGCTTCCCGTTAACCAGCCTGCAGGATGGAGTAGTTGCGCATCCACCTCGGACGGCGGCCCCTACTCGGTGAATCCCGTCGATAGCATCACCGTAAGTCTCGTCCGCTAAACGAGTCGTTATAGTACAAGCTGATCTCATTGTCCTGACTCTAGTGCTGACGGCATGCCTATCCTCTGTTTCGCAGGAAGCCACTAGATGCACACTCACGGTGCAGATTCCTGGCATGAAGGTCCCGGTGGTGCACGACCAGGTTTTCCCAACGCCGGAGGGGGCAGTCCTGCACTGTGTTCCTATGCGGGAGCACCATGCGAAGGTGCAGGTGGACCTCGTCCTCAACGACTACAGTGAGGTGTTAGTCCCTGTCCCCCCCCGAAGAGGAGCTGACGAAGCTAGGGCAGTGCAAAAACTGCTTCATCCAGTGGCCGAAGAGCCAGATTACTATAACCGCGGCGGCCTCTCCTCGCACGGCCCCTCGTCCAACAACCCCTCTCGATCAATTGGACGATCTCCGTTGGGGCTCAGCCAATCACCTCCGTCCTTTAAAGACCTGGAGGACCATCTTCTTGGGGACCAGCACATGTCACCGATTTTGCGGTCCCCGGAAGTGTCGGAAAGGCCCTCCGAGGTTCAAGGTGACCCCCTAGATCAACGGAGGGGGAAGATTTTCTCTCCCGCCACACTAGCTGGGACGCTGGAAGCAGCGTTGGCGGCAGGCAAGAGCCCGGAGCCGGTACAGTAGAGAAGGAAAAGCAAAAAGAGACAGGCCAGCACCGGCGAGAAGGAAAGAAAGGAGCAGAGGCAGAAATCCTTATCCTTCTCGACATCGTCATCCAAATTATCTACACGGACCAAGGGTCTCTGGCGAGAATTTTACTTACCACGTGAGGACATGCTCCCACAGGATGAGCTGGACAATCTGTCGGAGGACATGAAGATGCTGCATGAAGATTACCTGAAGATGTCCAGAGATCCTGATACATTCTGCCAATATTGGAAGGTGAAGGTGCCAAAGGAATACAATTTCTTCATGCAAAATGACCAAGACACCTTCGACATCAACTTTGAAGACCTATTCAACATGTACAACCTCTATAGGCTCGACACCACGATGATCAGGCTATGGGCTCTCTACCAAGCCCAAGAGTGCAGACGTCTTCAGGACTCCAATATTGGCATAGTCGATCCGATATGCATGAACGAAGGCTATGCCGGGACCCCGGACGGTCGAGGATTTCTTGAAGAATACCTATCGCATGCATTCGTGGTTCATAAGGACAAGGAGTATATACTAGCCCCCTATAACCCTCCGTAAGTCCTAAACTTAGCACCGTGGAGTTTTTTTTGTTTTTTACGTACGTATCTCCGCCTGCTTATGTTCATTTGTTCACATTTATGCAGCGACCACTGGGTCCTAATTGTGATCGTTCCAAGCTAGGCCAAGGCTTTTTACTTTGACTCCTCATCGAAAAAGACAGCGGACTTCACCAATATAACTAAGATTTTGGATACAGCTTTCTTCAGAACCAAGTTCTCGGGGCATACTAAAATACTTGTAAAAGCAACAAAAATGGTACACCATTACAAGTTCCCTTGCAGAGTTCAGCCGGAAAATGGTGTGACATGTGGGTACTACACCTGCGCCCATAGGGACCTCTTTGTTCGGTACAAGAACAAGCATTGGAAAGATATGAAAGAACTGAAGGCTTGGAGCGAGCTGGGAAGTCAGATGTACGACTGGCGACAGGACTTTGCTCGCATCCAAAAAGTCTTCGCCAGACTCATTAACCTTGAAGTCACCAATCCGATGGGTAAATTCTACGCCGGCCCCCAATTTTCGAAGCCAAACTTAAGCGGGCATCAATAGAATCGTTGTTTCTGTAATTGAAGAACAATTGTTTCATACTTGTGACCGTTGTTGGAGTGTACATACTATATATGTGATTGTGAATGTCTTAAGTGCCAACCGTTATGTGATTACAAATGTGTTATGCGATTAAGAGATTTGACTCTGTGAATGAATAGTTTGTATAGCCTGTGATTAGGAATAATGTAATGCTATAGCCTATTATTATGAATAATCTAAATGTGATTATGAGTTAACACAAAGCCTTTTCGGTTAGTAGGAATACAGATCTCTACTGACGGGCACTTACGGAATGCCCGTCAGTGGAGTACGACCTCTACTGACGGGCTAATATGACACGCCCGTCAGTAGTGCTAGAACCAAGTGCCTCCGACTGGGGGTCTCCTCTGACAGTCCCTATGCGCCCGTCAGTAGTAACAAATACTACTGACGGTCCGTCTGCCCGTCAGTGGAGTGACCCCCTCCACTAATATTTCCAGGGTGACGGGCCCCCTGTCCGTCTGTAGAGGGTGTTTTGGGACCATCAGTGGTGACCTGTTCTGCTGTAGTGAAAGATGCATGTGATATGGTTAAGAATATCAAAATTACGTATGGGAAGGGGAGGAAAGTCAAGGCTACACGTGAGAAGGATGTGTGGAAGAAGAAATCGATATTTTGGAACTTACCTTACTGGGTGGACCTACAAGTTCATCACTGCATTGATGTCATGCATGTAGAAAAGAATGTATGTGATCGCGATATTGGTCCATTATGTAATATCAAGGGGAAGAAAGCATGGTTTCAAAACACGGGTTGACTTGCTCGATATGGGAATCAGAAATGAGTTACACACAAAAAAGATTGAAACCGGCCGGATGTTCTGCAAACCTGCTTATTATACACTGTCTAGGGCTGAGAAAATAGAGATGTGCTTGTTCCTGCATGGTGTGAAAGTTTCTTTTGGCTACTCGTCCAACATCAGAAGACTTGTTTCGATGGGAGATTTGAAATTGATTAGCCTGAAGTCTCATGATTGTCATCTGCTAATCACCCAGCTGCTCCTGTTTGCAATTGAAATATTCTACCTATCAAGGTTCGAGAGATAATCATGAGCTTGTGTTGTTTCTTTAACATGATTTCTCAGAAGCTCATCAATCCCTTCGAAGTAGATGTTGTTCAGAAGGAAGTGGTGAAAAATCTATGTCAGCTTGAGATGTATTTCCCTCATCCTTCTTGGATACCATGGTTCATCCCATTGTTCATCTTGTGAGAGAGATAAGTGGTGTGGACCAGTGTCCCTATGTAGCATCTACCCATTTGAGAGATATATGAGAACTCTAAAGCACTGTGTGCGCAACCAGTCTCTGCTGGAGAGTAGCATTATCGAAGGCTCTACAAGTGAAGAGATTGTTGTGTTCTGCATCGACTACATAGCTGCAGTAAAACCAATATGTTTGCCACAATCTCACCATGAGGGGAAGCTTGGAGGTATTGGGAACATTGGTAAGAAAGATATCAAATCCAAACCGAAGGTTCATGATCAAGCCCATTTTCATGGTCTTGCAACACAGGCTGTAGTGGGCCTGTACATCAACTAGCACAAGGCAAAGCTCCAAAAGGATAATGCGAAAGTGACATATGCTTGGGTGAAGAAACATCACAATCGTCAGTTCAATAGATGGTTATATGAGCAACGTCATGGTCTATCATTAGGTAACTCTATGCTCACATTGTTGGCAAAAGGACATGACAGTGGATGGACATAAATGGGTATACACTTTATACGAGATATTACGATCAAAAGAGCACAAACCAGAATAACGGTGTCCGCATACATGCTTGAGATATGGCTGGGGAGCTCGTACGAAGGGTACATGAGGAGATTTGGGAGCTGGACTATGTGAAGTTCAAGATTTCGTTGTTTCGGTGCCATTGGGTCAATCTCTCACAGCCGAAAGTTGATATGTACGGATTCACAACAGTTGAACTCACAAGTACTCAATACTAAGATGAATCATTTGTGCTTGCAAATCAAATTGATCAGATCTTCTATGTAAACAACCATTCAAATAAGAGGCGGCACGTAGTTAGCGACTCAAAACGGAGCATTGTTGGAGTTGAGGATATAGTGGATGAGGATGAGTACAATCAATTTGATGAGATGTCTTCTCCCTACATGGCATAACGATCGAGGAAAACCAAGTGTGGACGAAGCAACCAACATGTGCGACGATCATCATGAAGAACTCACATTTGTAGCAAAGTAGAAGTCTGCAGTTATATCGATTTCACAATGTGATGTGTATTATGCATTAATTTTGTGTCAGAGTAATGAAATTTGAAGTGAACTCATTCAAAATTATGAAACTAAAAAAACATCATTCAATTTAAAGTGAAAATCATTCAACAATATGACATTAATAGAAAAGACATTCAATTTAAAGTGAAATCACTCAAAGTTATGAAATGAAAAGAAAATACATTCAATTCAAAGTGAAAGCATGCAAAAATACGAAATTAAGAGAAAATTCATTCAATTGAAATCATTCAAAAATATGAAAAGAAAAGAAAATACATTCAATTTAAAGTGAAATCATTCAAAAATATGAAAAGAAAAGAAAAACCATTCATGTTAAAGTGAAAGCATTCAAAAATATGAAATTAAAAGAGAAGGCATTCAACTTAAAGTGAAATCACTCAAAATTATGAAAATTAAAGAAAAGACATTCAATTTAAAGTGAAATTATGCAAAAATATGAAAATAAAATAAAAGGCATTCAATTTAAAGTGAAATCATTCAAAACTATGAAATTAATAGAAAAATAAAATAAAAGGCATTCAATTTAAAGTGAAATCATTCAAAATTATGAAATTAATAGAAAATCCATTCAATTTATAGTGAAATAACCATTAAATGTGATAGTAAAGAACAACCAATTATGAAAATTGACATTGTAGGCAGTTCCATTAAGAATCGTCTGTGATATGCCCACATTGTAGGCGGCTCTAAGAGAGAATCGCTGTGATATCACCACATCGCAGACGGTTCTCTTTGGGAACTGCCTACAATGACTCATCCTATATAAACCTTTTAGGGTTTCCCTTTTGACCCCAACCTAAAAAACCGCCAAGTCTCGAGCCCTAGCATGTCGCCATCGCCCGAGCGCTAGCACCACCCAAGCCCCTCACCGACATTGGCAGGCTGCCCGAGCGCCTCCCCAAGCTGCCATCGTCCATCATTATCGGCCTCCTCCCCGAGTGTTGTCACCCATCGTCATGCCCTCCTACTCGAGCCGTCACCACCCATCATCGTCGATCTCCTCCTCCAGCGCCATTGCCCACCATAGCGCCCTCCTTCCCGAGCTACGCCACCTTCGTCCTGCTCCCGAGAGAGGCGCTGCCATAGTTACCCTCCTTCCGAGTGAGCCGCTGCCATTGATGACCTCAGCCAACAACTGCTATTGACCACCGCTGCCTACCACCCAAATCCGTCATCGCTTGGCCATGGCTGCAGCCTGTGCCACTGCCTTGAGGAAGCTATCGAATCCGCAATCAGGTACCAATTGTCTCTGTCTTGTGCTCTTGGAATCTATTACCATTGAAAGAATTTGTTCTGCACTATATGTACCATGTTCAATCCCTACTTGGCTAAGGATTGTATTAGTTTTCTGTTATTCCTATTGAGATATGACAAATTACTAATGAATTGTATTAGCGATGACCAGTTCCCATTAAGTACTAGCTGTCTTAGTATTGTATGATCTTTCCAAAGGATATTCTTGGTTTGCTCCTAATCATGATGTTCTATGCAAAGGTATTGTAATAATTTGTTGATCATGAGCCTGAAATGATATATCTTTATCATAATTTGTAATTCAAGGACATGGACTTCTAGTTTTTCCAAGATATTTGCTTCTCTCATGCTTTTCTTTAAATGTGATTGCCGATCTTTTAGTTTTACTTTTGCTTAAACACTACACTCTTGCACTCCTACTTATAAGTCCTTGTCACTCTTTTATTTTTATTTTTCTTAAACAATACAGTCCTGCACTCCTGCTTATGTGATTCAAATTTTTTTTATTTAGATGGTTCAATTGGATTTATCAATGAGAAAATAGCTACTTGGAATTCAATTTTCTACATACCTATTGGATTTGGTGATATTGTATAGCTAGTGTACATTTCTCTAGAGACAATGTTAAGCTTGTGAAAATTATTCGAGTTATCTGATTCGTCAATTACCTATTTTGAGCTTATCTAGAAATTTCATTCACAATAAATTATATTGGGCATTATCTTTCCTTAGTGAAATTTGAGTTCAAGCATCTGTTATATTCTTCCTTTGTGAACTTATATTTCGTAGTATCTTTCCTAATTTTTTATATATTGATGTTCAACTATTGAAGCACTATTTAACCATTAACTGTGCAAATGTGGCGTCCCCGGTTTTAAAGCCGGGAACTCCCTCGTGATCACTGTACCGGTCCCTGGATCAGTAGCCGATACACACGAGTTAACCTGTATATCATTGTCATACATGCGTAAACAATTATAAAGATCGTTAAGGTCGGTAATCTGATACCTGTAGCCCAACGGCTATAAATCTGCAGCGGAAATCAACGGTGAGGTGGCCCATCAGTATGCCATACCCAACAGGCAACTGACTGGGGTTACGCCCTAGCTTTCGCGTTCCTACACGTATCTTCGGAATTGATGTTTCCTTCGTCTGGCCACATCAACAAGCCAGGTGAGTACATTGAATGTACTCGCAAGCTATTCCCACCGGGGAGAATATATGGCGATATTTCATGCAGGGGATAGCAATGTAAACAGCTCTAGTCTAGTTTAATAGTTGTGCGGAAAAGTAAGCACTTATGTAAATATAGGTATAGTAGATTTGAAAGCGGCTTTGTGAAGCTCATTATAAAATTAAAGAGTTTTGCTCATCTACTGTCGAGACAGCTCAGTCCATACTGCCCCGTGCAGCATGACTAGCGCCTCGATTCACTGCTCAGCCTGCACATCCCCGGATAGTGCAGCTAGCGTCCTTAGAACGGTGCTCAGCCTCTGTTATCCCGACAACATGGCCGGCTCCCGCTTGACTCCCGGCTCAGCCCATACTGCTCCGGACAGTACGGCTAGCCTTTCCTCCTGCAATTCCTTGCTACCAGCCTGTAGCGTAAATTGCACACTGTGGGCACATCGGGCCCACGTCCTTAATCCCTTTTCCCATCTTTCGCAAACAAAACCTGGTCTAACCAGTGTGTGGCCTTGCCAGTTCATGTCCATGACCGAGGACGCGGCTATTCGAATAGTTTTTAACACTCTGCAGAGGTTGTACGGCTTTACCCACAAGATGTAAGTCACCCTTGTTGCCAGGTACCGATGAACACACTTCGCGAGGTGTGTCGGCAGGGTGGTTACAACGAGACCGTCGCCCGCTTCCATACTAGGGTTGGACCCACTAGGTGAATACCCAAGTTTGCGTGCCCCCGGACACCAAATTGGGACTCTCCACCTTTGTGTCGATCAACACCCAAACGCTACGCGGCAGTGGATCTCTAGGACTTTCAAACACCTAGCCACGACTCCTAGCTTCCCACGGGTCCAAACCCTAATACTTGCCGGGGTACCAAGCCAAGTCCTTCCCATAAAGGACATGTGGACGTACGGTAGAGAACTGGTTTAGCGGCACTTAGGCCCGGTCCTTAACTGATTCGAGCGAGACTCCATTCCTCAACCCACGATCGTCCCGGACGAATGTGCCAATATCAATTCCTCTACAGCCCCAGGCTGCCCTTAGTACTCTCGCCCGAATCCAAATCATCTCCAATTTTCATTCGAGGTTTTTGGCAAACATTCTTTAAAACACCACCCCGGATAACACACGTTATCCGAGGGTTTATTTCCCATATCCCGAACGGGGTTTTGTGAATCGAGGAAAACTTGTTTTTGACTATAGCAGGTCTAAGCACGGCTAACGCCTATAACCTTAATACTTTTGTCGGTTGCGAGACAACCGACTTTTATACCTAGGGTTACAAGGGTCGGATATTCAGACCTAAGTATAGTGCAGCTACTGGGAATAACTAATACTACATAAAATATCGTGGTACCAATATAGCAATGCAAGATTTGCAAACAAAATAATACTGTTTGTAAATATAGGATTCAGCATGATCAATGTGGGAATGCTTGCCTGGCATTATTGGCCGGAGCTTGATCTTGAACTTGGTACGACAATCGTTCGAATCCTTTGCGTGATACTCTTAACGTCGGTATCTACACGTCGAAAGAACAGCGAATAAAACAACGATGCGAGGAAGAGCCAAATAACATCGAATTAGAAACTTCAACACAAGAAATTATAACGCTCTTGACTAGCTATTTGGTTCTAAAGAGTTATAGGAAATGACAAGGGGTGCGGCGATGGCTCGCTGCCGAGGCAGGAGCAAGGTGGCGGCGACGGTGGCTTGACACGGCAGAAGCTAGGCAGCAGAGATAAGATTTTGCTACGGTAGGAACAATGCGGCGACGGTAGAGGCTTGCCGAGGCAGAGGGAAATGACAAAGGCAGTTGTCGCGGCGGGAGAGAGGCTGTCGCGGCGCTGCCACGGTAGGGCATAGCTTGCCACGGCGGGGACTGGCTTGTCGTGGCAACGAATGGCTTGCCGCGGTGCTGCCGCGGTGGACAAGAAGAAGGGCTGTCGCGGCGGGAAGAGACTGTCGCGGCGGGGCAGGGGCGTCGGCACGGTACTGCCACGGAAGGAAAAGTAGCAGTGCGGGGTTGCCACGGTGACGGAGAGGTTGCCGCGTTGCTGCCGTGGCGGGAAAAGGGTTGCCACGGCAGGGCAAGGGAGCTGCGACAGTGGCTTGCCGCGATAGAAGAAATAGCTGCCGAGGCGGCAGGGCTTTTAGAATAGTAGAACTGGGGCTTTAGGTTATCATGACGGAAGCATAAACCTCAGATTCTTGCCGCGTTAGGGTTCCAGGGTTTTCGGAAGATCTTGGTATCGCATTTGCAGTTAGGGTTGTCCGGATCGTACATGTGTAACAACTTTTAGGATTTTGAAAACTTGGTTTGTTAGCAGTTAAGGTTTAAAGTACACAACTAGGGTTTCGACTTTTGGAATAACGGTGGAACCCTAAGTAATTGTCTCCTAGCATGAAATAATAATAACTTAAATGGTTTGAGGTTTATTCAGCTTAGCTCACGAGTCACTTTAAAGCATGCTCTGATAGAAGCTAACAGCGGCATTAAGATTGGTTCAATCTACGCGCAGTAGTTAGTTCAAGGTGATTAGCCGATGATTGAGCAATGCTCCCACTAACTAACTAACTAATCACTAATTAACTAACTAATTAACTAACTAGCTAACTAATTAACTAACTAATACACTAACTGACTAGCTAATTAATTAACTAACTAACTAATCACTAATCAGCTAACTAACTAACTAGTTAACTACTAACTAGCTAATTAACTACTTAACTAGCCAGCTCACTAACATATAACCAGTACTCGCTATTTAAGGAACTCGGTTATCAAAACTCTCTAACTACTACCGAGTAGCAGAGCAGGGATGAGCGGCCAAAGGAAAGAAAGGTTAGGGGGAATGGGATAGGCGCCGGCGGCGGTAGGTCTTGGGGTCCACTCCGGCGGCGCGGGGCAAGGCTCACCAGGGGCGGCGGCAGAAGGGTTCTCGGCGGCGGCGCTGGTGGTCCAGGCGGCGGACCTTCTGGAGGAGGCACAGGCGGCGCAAAGCAGGTCGGGTGGGGCTCCTGCTGCTGGAGGCGAGCGGCGGCGTGCTCTGGTGCCGGCGTTGATGGTGGCGGGGCTCGGCGCAAGGGGCTCGGGATGTTGAGGGAGGTTGGAGCGGCGACGGTTCCTGGGGGCTCGCCGGCGGCAAGGGAGCTGTGTGGCGCGGCGGCTCCAGATCTGGAGGTGGTGTTGCGGTGGGGGAAATGGCCGTCGTGGCGCTGCCGTGGTGGGCGATGCGTTGCCGCGGCGGGGTCCGGTGGGGGCCTGGGCACTCAGCAGCGGTTCCGGCGGCAAGGGGACGGCGCGGAGGAAGGAGCCTCTCCGGAGTAGGGAGAGGTCATCGGCTGTGACCTGCCACTGGTAGATCCGGTGGTAGGAGGGAGAGGCGGCCGGTGTAGGGAGGGTGGCGACGCGGGGAGGCATGGGGCTGGCCGGTTGGAGCTTTAGGTAGGAACGGGGAGAGGAAGGCGGCAGGGCAGCTCGGGTTGCCATGGGAGATTGGGGACGGCGCGCGGCTGCTTGGGATTGGGGAAGAGGGAGAAGGGAATGAGGAGGAGGAGGCGCACTGGAGAGTTGAAGGGAAACTCGGCTTGTGAGAGAGAGGAGTTCGAAGGGCAGCTGAGACAGCCCAGGAGTTTGAGAAGAGAAAGATGGAGCTCAGGAGGGATTGTTCGGGTAGCCCAGGGGAAGAGGAAGGGATTGCTCGGAAGTGTAGGGAAATAGCTCGGCTAGCTCAGTAGGGAGGCAGAGAGTTGAGGAGAAGGGAGATGGAGTTGAGCTCAGAAATATCTGGAGCAGGGGTGCGAGCTGACAGGTAATAAGTAAAGGAGTTAAGGGATGGAGCTCTAGTGCATTAATTGTGCACAGGGCAGGGGCCAGGTGGAGCTCAGCTGGTTCGTAGCTGGACTGAGGAAGAGTCCAGATGGGACAGCTCGTGCAATGGCTGAGAAATGATGGAACGAAGTAATTGCAGAAGAGATCACTCCTGCGGGACAGGGTTAGATATTTAGTGGCGTAGCAGCTCGGGGATGCATACCAGCATTTAAGTGGAAAAGAAGTGGACTACACGTGCTGACAGATTTAATTTACGCTGCTGGTTTCGTCTGTGCAGGTGGTGAGCTGGCTTAGTGTTTGGGAAAATGGGGAGCTCGTGTTGGTGTAAAAAGTACACAGCAGCTCATGCTTAGCAGGGTAAGGAGCTGCTGCATGCAATGGCTTGGAGTGTAGTTGAGTAGATCAGGACTAAGTAGAGAGAGGTTGACAGGTGTTGGCACAACTGCTATAATTGCTCAGGGGAAGAGACTGGTACTGAGGTTGAGTAGACGAGTGAGTTGAATGACAATACTATGTTGGTGCTGTAAGTGTATAGGGAAGTTAGGCACTGGTTCTAGGCTGGATGATGAGGTGGCCTAGGCTGCCTGGATAGCTACGGTCGGCAGGAGTAAATGGGAAGAAGACTACTCATGTGCTGTGGAAACGTGGCAGAGAGAGAGCTCGGGTAAGAGTTAATCGGAGGAGATGGATGCATGACAGATAGCCAGAAGGTGGCAGGTACTCAAGTGGATGCGTGCTGTTGAGGAATAGGGGAGGTGACCTCTCATTGCAAGCCATTGGGTTCGTGCACGGTCAGCATGCATAGAGAAAATCAGGAACCGAATTTCAGACTTGAGATTGCGTAGCCTGGATGTACAGGGTCGCAGCAGAGATAGTGTATATGTATATTTTCTAGGAGAGAGAAATGGTGGTGGAGGTCCAAACGGACACATGCAATTATATGTTGGGATTTTCAAGGTGCGTGTGTTCACATGCACTTGGGGATTTGAGGTCATACGCAGATAGGAGATTTTAGCAGGTTCGAACGACGACATAGGGTTTTGGGACTCATTTCCGTTGGAAGGTTTGACGCGGCCTTTGGAGTGTATGTGCATACATACACTTGAACGCTTTCACGTATATAAAGGGGGCACTTGGCGACGGATATTGGTCCGGATGCACAGGCAGGACAGGAAGGGAAGAGGGATGTCGGAGGTATACTCGTGGCAGGAATGCGAGGCAAGCAGCCATGCTTGGAGTCGCGGGGTGGAGCATCTGCCGGAAGAGCTTTGGTCAGGAGAGTTTAAGGAAGTGGAATGGAAAGGGAATGTTTCGGCTTGTCTCCCCTTTAGGGTTCGGCATGCTTTGAATTAGAGTTTTAGTTGGGTGTACTTTAGTTCTCATTATTTAACAAACAGTTTTTGTTGGCCCTAAATTTTCGGTTTTGGAAAATCGGGGTGTGACAAACCTACCCCCCTTAAAAGGAATCTCGTCCCCGAGATTCAGATAGATTTGGAGGAGGACAGGACAGGGTTGCATGGTCTTCTGTTGCAAAGAGTCTTCATAGGTCCAGCGCAGGTTCTTCATTCAGACTCTCGGAACTACCCCCCTTAAAAGTTTGTTGGGTATACATTAACTCAAAATTTTTGAACGCATTTTCGATTTTTCCACTGCCGTTATTCCTCTAAATGGTTAGGGTTGTACTGGCCGATCCGACAGGGTTGTCTCAAGTTGTTCTTCATTCTTGATTGGCATCATTGCGGGTATCTCCGGGGTGTTGAGGTCTGGTGCTGGTTGGCCACGATTTAGGTGGGGGTCTGGTACTAGGAGCATCTCGTGCCCGGCTCAAGTGCTAGCTTTTTGCAAAGGGGATCCGGCGTGCTGCTGGCGATGCGGATGTCTCTCGAGTGGCGAAGTGGTACCACAGTTGGCGCAAGCGTTTAGCATCAGCGTAGAGCAAGGGAAGAATAGCAGGGGGATGAGAGGGAAATCAAAATCTCAGGTTTTGATTAATGCATACTATAAGGACAATTATCACTCGTTAACAGCATTAGGGTCGCATGACCCATTGGAAACTCCAGTAAAACAACACAAGAATTAGCATGACACGCAGCCATGCGTTTACAAGTGCATCAAATAGGCCAGTTTGATTGCCGGGAGGCATCAGGCCGAACACAAGAGCGAAAATCAATGCAACGTAAACGCACAAACAACCGAACACATTGAGCTGGATAATCCAAGCTCGACGTGCATCTTCGCTCTGACCTAGCTCTGGATTAGGGGCTTGAGGTGGGGCGATTTCTTCCTGGGGGTGTTGATTCTCTGATATAGTCGGGGCGCGTTGAGACGAGGCATCGCGTCTGCGGCGGCGAGTGCCTTCTTCGGCTGTGGGCGCTTCCGCCATGGCCTGTTTGTGGATTCCCGGGGTGTCGGCGAAGGTTGTCGAGGAGTTGCTGCGGCAGACGGAGGACGCGGCGAGAGGGGAACGAGTGAGGAACAGAAGCGCTGGGAGCAAGAGAGCCCTAGCAGTGGGGGTGTTTAGCAAGGAGAAGGGTGGCACGGGATGGGTGCGGAAGGAAAGTAGGGTCCAGGTAGCCGTTGGGAAAAGAACCAAGGCGATTAAATGAGGGTAGGCAGGTGGCCGACAACAAGGAGAGAATATCGGAGGGCAATAAAGAAAGTAGCTTGAATAAGGGTAAAGGGTTGCGGTCAATACAGGAAAGTACTGGGGCGAGACAAGCAGGGTAGATCACGAGAGAAGAGAACGGTCAAACGTTCCCTAGATAAGGGGGAAAAAGGTAAGGCATATAGCTTTATTAACATACACAGGTGTGGCTGCCACACGCGTCACAGGACAGATGTGTAGCTCACACCGCACACATTCAACCAGAAATTGCAAAACAAACGTTACAAGAGCCGAAGGGCAGGGAGTACATTTCTAGGGCAAGCATCAAAACACTGAAAGCACACATAAAGCTAGCGACACGGAGGGGGCTAATCCAACCTCGGGGTGCCTTGACTATTTGGTCTAGATTAGACGGGCAGCACGGGGCGGAGTCATTCTGTCACGGAGATTTTCGTCCTCAAGGAAAGGGAAAGACTCTAAGAGTGTTGTTCCTACGGTGGCGGAGGCTTTCTCCGGGTGTCATCATTCTTGGTAGTGGCAACTCGTTGGCTTCGGAAGCATGCGCAGATGGCACCGAGGGGTCATCGAGGCTGTTGAGCGACATGATCCAGGAGTCCGCCATTTGGGTAATCAAGTCGTGCTGGGCGGCGATGTAGCGGTTGGCGTGGACCACTGCCGGGTCTTCTTCTTGCTGTGCGTCGGCGAACATGGCGTCTTCTTCAGGGGCACGACTGGGGTAGAGGAGATAAGCACGCTGGTTCGCGCCAGGAACCCGGTAGTGCAGGCAAGAGATAGCTTCCCACGCAGCCATTTGGATAGCCATCGGGGAGGTAGGCACAGTTTTCCCGATGAAGCGGAGGGGATAAACTCGGTTGGTGGCGGCTGGGTAGACATGAACTTCTGCCCAGAATTCATGCAAGGAATAGGAGGCACTCCCCAGGTACACACGGTACACAGGGCGTAGTGTCGCTCCAAGGATCTGCTGAGCCATGGACCACAGAATAGCTGGAAATCCGGTGAACTCTGCGGCGATAGTCATTTGAAGTATGGCGTCATGGGACGGCATGCTTGCCAGGAAAAAGGTTGAATAGGAAAAAGAGCACTACGAGCTAGATACTCCTCTGGCGAAGGTGAGTGCTTGAACGACAAAGAGGAAATGGCACGGGTGTGCCACACCAGAACGGAGATGGAGCTCTATATAGCCTTTCGGCTACATGGAGGTCAACGAGAATTCCAAGGAAAGATTGCCTCGGGATAGGACGGCGGCTCACGTCCCATCTGGTCGGTGACTTATAGACGAAGCAAGGTCAAAGTCATCAGAAGGAGTCGACATCAGGCTGACAAGGGGAGGTGATATCGGCAAGAATCAGGGAGAAGTGTCAAATGGAGGGAACAGCAAGGCTTGCCAGGTTCTGGAGACAAGGTAAGGCCTATTAACTACTCAACAGTGGATGTGACCGCTATATGCGTCGGAAGACATATGTGCGGGCCACATTAGGCAAGCAAAGAAAGAAAACCCAAAACAACGAGCGCGTTGCAAAGATTACGTGGATATAATGCATTCCACAAAGGACGTCTACTCGAACTAGGGAGGTACCTATCTCGCTACTCACGGTAAGCGAGTTCTAGCGACCTAACCTTATGGGTTCAGTCCACTCGGCCGATGCCTGGGGTCGCTGTCTTTGGCGGGGCATCAATGTCACGTGCTGACGAGTCTCTTCCACGTAATATAGTGGTTCCTTCGCGAACTCCCACGCTCTTGACGTCATGAGTCAGAAGGGTTGGAGTGTTGGTGTCGACCCATCGGTGGCAAGTCTCGACGAGTGTCCTGGATGGCGTGACGACGCAATTCTTCTTGATCTTCGGTAGGATTGGCAACTTCTTGCTTCATCGATACAGATCTCGGTGCTTACTTGCTAACATAGTCTAAATGTTTGAAGTAGATGAGAGGATAGGGAAAACTCTGTGTTTCTCCTAGAGCAACATAGATAAGAGGGGAACTAAGAGAGTTGAGAAGATAGAACCCACACTTATAATAGGTTTGTATATTTTATGAAAATATTGCTTTCACCTAGGGTTTACATCTAACGTCCGTGCTAACTAGGGTTAACCTACAGTCAGTATGGCTCTGATACCAAGCCTGTGGCGCCCCCGGTTTTAAAGCCGGGAACTCCCTCGTGATCACTGTACCGGTCCCTGGATCAGTAGCCGATACACACGAGTTAACCTGTATATCATTGTCATACATGCGTAAACAATTATAAAGATCGTTAAGGTCGGTAATCTGATACCTGTAGCCCAACGGCTATAATCTGCAGCGGAAATCAACGGTGAGGTGGCCCATCAGTATGCCATACCCAACAGGCAACTGACTGGGGTTACGCCCTAGCTTTCGCGTTCCTACACGTATCTTCGGAATTGATGTCTCCTTCGTCTGGCCACATCAACAAGCCAGGTGAGTACATTGAATGTACTCGCAAGCTATTCCCACCGGGGAGAATATATGGCGATATTTCATGCAGGGGATAGCAATGTAAACAGCTCTAGTCTAGTTTAATAGTTGTGCGGAAAAGTAAGCACTTATGTAAATATAGGTATAGTAGATTTGAAAGCGGCTTTGTGAAGCTCATTATAAAATTAAAGAGTTTTGCTCATCTACTGTCGAGACAGCTCAGTCCATACTGCCCCGTGCAGCATGACTAGCGCCTCGATTCACTGCTCAGCCTGCACATCCCCGGATAGTGCAGCTAGCGTCCTTAGAACGGTGCTCAGCCTCTGTTATCCCGACAACATGGCCGGCTCCCGCTTGACTCCCGGCTCAGCCCATACTGCTCCGGACAGTACGGCTAGCCTTTCCTCCTGCAATTCCTTGCTACCAGCCTGTAGCGTAAATTGCACACTGTGGGCACATCGGGCCCACGTCCTTAATCCCTTTTCCCATCTTTCGCAAACAAAACCTGGTCTAACCAGTGTGTGGCCTTGCCAGTTCATGTCCATGACCGAGGACGCGGCTATTCGAATAGTTTTTAACACTCTGCAGAGGTTGTACGGCTTTACCCACAAGATGTAAGTCACCCTTGTTGCCAGGTACCGATGAACACACTTCGCGAGGTGTGTCGGCAGGGTGGTTACAACGAGACCGTCGCCCGCTTCCATACTAGGGTTGGACCCGCTAGGTGAATACCCAAGTTTGCGTGCCCCCGGACACCAAATTGGGACTCTCCACCTTTGTGTCGATCAACACCCAAACGCTACGCGGCAGTGGATCTCTAGGACTTTCAAACACCTAGCCACGACTCCTAGCTTCCCACGGGTCCAAACCCTAATACTTGCCGGGGTACCAAGCCAAGTCCTTCCCATAAAGGACATGTGGACGTACGGTAGAGAACTGGTTTAGCGGCACTTAGGCCCGGTCCTTAACTGATTCGAGCGAGACTCCATTCCTTAACCCACGATCGTCCCGGACGAATGTGCCAATATCAATTCCTCTACAGCCCCAGGCTGCCCTTAGTACTCTCGCCCGAATCCAAATCATCTCCAATTTTCATTCGAGGTTTTTGGCAAACATTCTTTAAAACACCACCCCGGATAACACACGTTATCCGAGGGTTTATTTCCCATATCCCGAACGGGGTTTTGTGAATCGAGGAAAACTTGTTTTTGACTATAGCAGGTCTAAGCACGGCTAACGCCTATAACCTTAATACTTTTGTCGGTTGCGAGACAACCGACTTTTATACCTAGGGTTACAAGGGTCAGATATTCAGACCTAAGTATAGTGCAGCTACTGGGAATAACTAATACTACATAAAATATCGTGGTACCAATATAGCAATGCAAGATTTGCAAACAAAATAATACTGTTTGTAAATATAGGATTCAGCATGATCAATGTGGGAATGCTTGCCTGGCATTATTGGCCGGAGCTTGATCTTGAACTTGGTACGACAATCGTTCGAATCCTTTGCGTGATACTCTTAACGTCGTATCTACACGTCGAAAGAACAGCGAATAAAACAACGATGCGAGGAAGAGCCAAATAACATCGAATTAGAAACTTCAACACAAGAAATTATAACGCTCTTGACTAGCTATTTGGTTCTAAAGAGTTATAGGAAATGACAAGGGGTGCGGCGATGGCTCGCTGCCGAGGCAGGAGCAAGGTGGCGGCGACGGTGGCTTCACACGGCAGAAGCTAGGCAGCAGAGATAAGATTTTGCTACGGTAGGAACAATGCGGCGACGGTAGAGGCTTGCCGAGGCAGAGGGAAATGACAAAGGCAGTTGTCGCGGCGGGAGAGAGGCTGTCGCGGCGCTGCCACGGTAGGGCATAGCTTGCCACGGCGGGGACTGGCTTGTCGTGGCAACGAATGGCTTGCCGCGGTGCTGCCGCGGTGGACAAGAAGAAGGGCTGTCGCGGCGGGAAGAGACTGTCGCGGCGGGGCAGGGGCGTCGGCACGGTACTGCCACGGAAGGAAAAGTAGCAGTGCGGGGTTGCCACGGTGACGGAGAGGTTGCCGCGTTGCTGCCGTGGCGGGAAAAGGGTTGCCACGGCAGGGCAAGGGAGCTGCGACAGTGGCTTGCCGCGATAGAAGAAATAGCTGCCGAGGCGGCAGGGCTTTTAGAATAGTAGAACTGGGGCTTTAGGTTATCATGACGGAAGCATAAACCTCAGATTCTTGCCGCGTTAGGGTTCCAGGGTTTTCGGAAGATCTTGGTATCGCATTTGCAGTTAGGGTTGTCCGGATCGTACACGTGTAACAACTTTTAGGATTTTGAAAACTTGGTTTGTTAGCAGTTAAGGTTTAAAGTACACAACTAGGGTTTCGACTTTTGGAATAACGGTGGAACCCTAAGTAATTGTCTCCTAGCATGAAATAATAATAACTTAAATGGTTTGAGGTTTATTCAGCTTAGCTCACGAGTCACTTTAAAGCATGCTCTGATAGAAGCTAACAGCGGCATTAAGATTGGTTCAATCTACGCGCAGTAGTTAGTTCAAGGTGATTAGCCGATGATTGAGCAATGCTCCCACTAACTAACTAACTAATCACTAATTAACTAACTAATTAACTAACTAGCTAACTAATTAACTAACTAATACACTAACTGACTAGCTAATTAATTAACTAACTAACTAATCACTAATCAGCTAACTAACTAACTAGTTAACTACTAACTAGCTAATTAACTACTTAACTAGCCAGCTCACTAACATATAACCAGTACTCGCTATTTAAGGAACTCGGTTATCAAAACTCTCTAACTACTACCGAGTAGCAGAGCAGGGATGAGCGGCCAAAGGAAAGAAAGGTTAGGGGGAATGGGATAGGCGCCGGCGGCGGTAGGTCTTGGGGTCCACTCCGGCGGCGCGGGGCAAGGCTCACCAGGGGCGGCGGCAGAAGGGTTCTCGGCGGCGGCGCTGGTGGTCCAGGCGGCGGACCTTCTGGAGGAGGCACAGGCGGCGCAAAGTAGGTCGGGTGGGGCTCCTGCTGCTGGAGGCGAGCGGCGGCGTGCTCTGGTGCCGGCGTTGATGGTGGCGGGGCTCGGCGCAAGGGGCTCGGGATGTTGAGGGAGGTTGGAGCGGCGACGGTTCCTGGGGGCTCGCCGGCGGCAAGGGAGCTGTGTGGCGCGGCGGCTCCAGATCTGGAGGTGGTGTTGCGGTGGGGGAAATGGCCGTCGTGGCGCTGCCGTGGTGGGTGATGCGTTGCCGCGGCGGGGTCCGGTGGGGGCCTGGGCACTCAGCAGCGGTTCCGGCGGCAAGGGGACGGCGCGGAGGAAGGAGCCTCTCCGGAGTAGGGAGAGGTCATCGGCTGTGACCTGCCACTGGTAGATCCGGTGGTAGGAGGGAGAGGCGGCCGGTGTAGGGAGGGTGGCGACGCGGGGAGGCATGGGGCTGGCCGGTTGGAGCTTTAGGTAGGAACGGGGAGAGGAAGGCGGCAGGGCAGCTCGGGTTGCCATGGGAGATTGGGGACGGCGCGCGGCTGCTTGGGATTGGGGAAGAGGGAGAAGGGAATGAGGAGGAGGAGGCGCACTGGAGAGTTGAAGGGAAACTCGGCTTGTGAGAGAGAGGAGTTCGAAGGGCAGCTGAGACAGCCCAGGAGTTTGAGAAGAGAAAGATGGAGCTCAGGAGGGATTGTTCGGGTAGCCCAGGGGAAGAGGAAGGGATTGCTCGGAAGTGTAGGGAAATAGCTCGGCTAGCTCAGTAGGGAGGCAGAGAGTTGAGGAGAAGGGAGATGGAGTTGAGCTCAGAAATATCTGGAGCAGGGGTGCGAGCTGACAGGTAATAAGTAAAGGAGTTAAGGGATGGAGCTCTAGTGCATTAATTGTGCACAGGGCAGGGGCCAGGTGGAGCTCAGCTGGTTCGTAGCTGGACTGAGGAAGAGTCCAGATGGGACAGCTCGTGCAATGGCTGAGAAATGATGGAACGAAGTAATTGCAGAAGAGATCACTCCTGCGGGACAGGGTTAGATATTTAGTGGCGTAGCAGCTCGGGGATGCATACCAGCATTTAAGTGGAAAAGAAGTGGACTACACGTGCTGACAGATTTAATTTACGCTGCTGGTTTCGTCTGTGCAGGTGGTGAGCTGGCTTAGTGTTTGGGAAAATGGGGAGCTCGTGTTGGTGTAAAAAGTACACAGCAGCTCATGCTTAGCAGGGTAAGGAGCTGCTGCATGCAATGGCTTGGAGTGTAGTTGAGTAGATCAGGACTAAGTAGAGAGAGGTTGACAGGTGTTGGCACAACTGCTATAATTGCTCAGGGGAAGAGACTGGTACTGAGGTTGAGTAGACGAGTGAGTTGAATGACAATACTATGTTGGTGCTGTAAGTGTATAGGGAAGTTAGGCACTGGTTCCAGGCTGGATGATGAGGTGGCCTAGGCTGCCTGGATAGCTACGGTCGGCAGGAGTAAATGGGAAGAAGACTACTCATGTGCTGTGGAAACGTGGCAGAGAGAGAGCTCGGGTAAGAGTTAATCGGAGGAGATGGATGCATGACAGATAGCCAGAAGGTGGCAGGTACTCAAGTGGATGCGCGCTGTTGAGGAATAGGGGAGGTGACCTCTCATTGCAAGCCATTGGGTTCGTGCACGGTCAGCATGCATAGAGAAAATCAGGAACCGAATTTCAGACTTGAGATTGCGTAGCCTGGATGTACAGGGTCGCAGCAGAGATAGTGTATATGTATATTTTCTAGGAGAGAGAAATGGTGGTGGAGGTCCAAACGGACACATGCAATTATATGTTGGGATTTTCAAGGTGCGTGTGTTCACATGCACTTGGGGATTTGAGGTCATACGCAGATAGGAGATTTTAGCAGGTTCGAACGACGACATAGGGTTTTGGGGACTCATTTCCGTTGGAAGGTTTGACGCGGCCTTTGGAGTGTATGTGCATACATACACTTGAACGCTTTCACGTATATAAAGGGGGCACTTGGCGACGGATATTGGTCCGGATGCACAGGCAGGACAGGAAGGGAAGAGGGATGTCGGAGGTATACTCGTGGCAGGAATGCGAGGCAAGCAGCCATGCATGGAGTCGCGGGGTGGAGCATCTGCCGGAAGAGCTTTGGTCAGGAGAGTTTAAGGAAGTGGAATGGAAAGGGAATGTTTCGGCTTGTCTCCCCTTTAGGGTTCGGCATGCTTTGAATTAGAGTTTTAGTCGGGTGTACTTTAGTTCTCATTATTTAACAAACAGTTTTTGTTGGCCCTAAATTTTCGGTTTTGGAAAATCGGGGTGTGACAGCAAAGCTATTATTTTTTAATTCCATGATTTTCTTACCTAAATAATTGATATTTATGAATCCATGTTTCTTAATATCCTTTTATAAGATGTTCTTCTCTCATCCCTTGCCCTCGCCCTCACCGTTGGCTTCTGGGGAGTGATTCCGACGTCTCTTAGAGCACCACAAAACTGAGACGTGCTCCGAGAGAACCCAATCAAAGGCCGAAGGGCCAATTCCCCATAACAGACATCGGTCCATCTAGGGCACCGGTCGACCTGAGAGAAAATGCTGCCAAATGGTGAACTATCGATGGGATCTTCATGCGGATATGGGTGCCCTTAACCTTAGAATCTTGGAAGAAGGTTGACAAAGACATCTACCAAGTTCTGGTGGATAATATCTATACTTACTTCTTCATCGTTGAAGAATTTAAGGCCCATGTCAAAAGAGTTGCATTGAAATTGGCTAACAAGACGTGGAAAGAGTTCGAGTGTAATCTCTTAAAGAAGTTCATCGCAAAGGACGAAGAGCCATTCATCGTGCAAAAATGGATCGATTCCGAGATGTGGACTCGATTTGAGGCTAAAAGTGTAGCAATGAGGTGCAGCAGTGAAGGCGCTCGTAGCCAAGAGCACCCATCATCATAGACTAAATAGTTTTGGATATGCTCCTAAGGTTAGGAAATGGATAGAGGAGTGGTCATGCCTTAATGACCAGCTCCTGCTAGTTTCCAACATAGTTGGAAAGTGTGCCCTTAATTGGTTATATGCGAGGATGGATCCACGTGCCACATCTTCTGTCGCCACCTCCTTTGCAACCATTGCAACCCACGAAGTAAATACAAGGCTCGTAAGATTTCTATTAACTACTTGGTTTATAACATATCCATAACCTCATTTCAAGGTTTATTAACTTGTTTAGCTCATCCAGGAAGAGCTTTCCACACAATTCTCTCCTTGTGAATTCCAAAGGGAGAACGATGTACTATCTGTGGCCGTTGGGACTAATGAGCATCCAGGTCGCACAAGGGGAATAGGTGTTTATGCTACCTAGAGAGATGGATTCCCTAAGGACCTACATCAATACAAGAATAAGAGCTTGGTCAAAGCCGAGCGTGAAGAAAGAGAAAGAGTCACTCTTACAAAAGAAATCACTAAGAGGGTGGATGCGAGGGTCGATGGTCATGTGAGAGCCCTAGAGGAAGTGATGGACATAGCCTCACGATCCGACATTAATCTGCAAAGCAGCCCCCTGCTAATTAAAGGATTAGCCAAGCCTCTGCCCACAGTGTTGACATTGAACGTGACATCACCTATCCTATCGATGAGATCTTGATAAATATATGTCTCTTTAAAGCTCCACTTACAGTACCCTTGTAAGCTATATGTAGCTAACTATTCTATTCTATACCGTTTGTTACCTTGAAGGAGACGACACGGTGCAATCTATTGGCGAGGTTTCTCGATGACAGCCCTTAGAGGTTGCAACTATGATGACCTATCTATCCAACGACAATGACTTCATGCACGGTGTGCCGATAGCATGACTGAATTCGAAGGTCACTGTGGACAGTGAATATGACACATGCAAGACTATCAAGTTGAAGTTTCCTTCGAACGATGAGATCAACAGACTAGGGCAAGCAGAAGGGACATTCATCTAGTAGCCCAAGAGGGATGTAGTCTTGGAGGACCGACGCCCTCCATATATCGACCTAGTTGAATCACAAGGGTCATACCTACCCGCATTTCCGGAGCCATATGTTGCACCATACAATGCCACCACAGTGGCTACCGCGCGAGTAGGAACAACATTGTTTGCGTGCAAGCTTCTAACTAAGGCCCATTCTTCTCCCATGAAGGCCTCAAAGCCATATGCTAAGATAAAGCGAGGCGCAAAGTCGAAGCCCAAGGAGCGCAAGCTATCACACCTTTATATTAAGGAAGAGTTCCCTTTGGCACCATTGGCTGATAAATACATTAAAGGAGAGTCATGGGTCAAATCGCCTGAGAAGGTCAAAAAATATAAACTTATAGCTGTGAGTTGCACAAGTACCACCTCAAAGAGGTCAAGAAGCTGCATAGACAACGGACCACGACTATCAAGATGGAGTTCACTACAACCTCGAGGGTTGCCAATTTTTTATGAACTTCGTGGACTTGTGGAACTCTACAACCTCCGGCCCTTGGAAGTATTGCTCATTAGATGCTATACACTATAAGTGTCTATAATCACAGTCTATTTCGTGTTGTATAGATTAATGCCACGTATATATAACTCATACATTCTCTATGTGTTAACGATGGAACAATGTCGAAGAAAATACGTAAAGGCAGGGTTCCTCAACCCACATGTGGTCCTCATGGAAATTATCAAAGAGAATGAAGACTTTGTCACCGAGTATATTATAAAAGCATTGCTTGCTCAACAAGATAAGGAATTTATACTTCTTCCATACAACCAGGCATAATTACTGCACTAGCTATGTTCATTTCAACTTTATCCCTGTAAATAACCTCGGTTCACTAAACATGACAACATAGCTATATGCAGGGAGCATTGGATTCTCCTTGTCATTATACCACACCATCCAAGAGTCATGTACTTGGACTTGTATTGCAGGTGCACTTTTATGTGGAAACTACTTGGAAGATTTCCTAATAAGTAAGCATATTTTCTATATATAAATCTATTGTTCACTCCTTTTGCATTGCACTGCCTAAGACAAAATATTTGGATTCACATAGGACGTGGAAGAGGTGCGTCAAGATGGGAGGTAATTATGGCACTACGCGCTAATATACGATAAAGACATTAAGGTATCTTTCAATACACAATAATACTATTACATATGTTGAACTAATTATGATCTCGAACTAGTAACCAAATTCTTTTTTTTATTGCCACCAACAACAAGGAGGAACTAGCATTTGTGGGTTCTACATTTGCCACAACATGGAAATTATAAGGTTTCACGATCTTGTTATATTTATTTTCATATTTTTCTTGATTTATAAATACATAACTTTAACATATATTTATTTTGACAACAGAGGCCCATCCCATCTTGACAGAGTATGAGAACTCATCGCCCCCTTCCTTGTTTGAGTGGTCATCAATGATCATGGTAAATTCCACATCTACGACTTGGAAGAAGGTGAGTTGATCAAAATTGATATGAACTTTTCAATTAATGTGATATATATATATATATATATATATATATATATATATATATATATATATATATGCATGTGCTGTGAGATGAACTTGTATACTTTCAAATGGATACCAAGTATACTTTATGAATGAATGTGATCTGATTTGTGATGAAATGAATGCCAAGTGTGATGAATGTGATATGATATGTGAATTTGCTGTGAATGTGATATGCATGTGATATATATGCTTGTTGTTCTATTTTGTTTCAAAGGGCATAGCTGGCATATCCCGAGGCCAATAAATAGGAAAAAATGTTCCCTTTCAAACACCAGCACAGGCGGTTCTATAGAAAGAATCGCCGTGACAAGGGGGTATCACAGACGGTTCTATATGCAAAACCCTCTGTGATAAGTGAGTACCACAAACCGCCTATGATATGACCTCATCACAGACGGTTATGGAACCGACTGTGATGACATAGGGTCATCACAGACCCATGTCTTCAGGCGGTTCAGAAAACCACCAGAGATAAAAAAATTCAGTAGTAGTGAAACCTTATGCTATCTGCTTGGCCAAACCCAAAAGTAATAAACTTTGGCATTAATACCTGCAAATGCACTGACTTTGTTCACACAGAAGAAGATTATGTGTTTGATTTTCGGCTCCATCATACTTTTAAGTGCTTAACTTGGTGGTAAAGGCTGGTGTGTGTTGCCAACATGACAAATATTATGGCTTCTTTGCAATAAATAACTATAAAGACCCATTGCTTCTAAGCATGTAAATAGAACTTTATAGTTCCACTTGAAAGTAAAGTAGAGTTTTTGCATCTCATTTCATCATATAGGCCGATTTAAAATTTTACTTTAACTTGAAAACTTGAAAACATGACCTAAAGCTTAAAGCCTTCTTAGTGTTTCCTTGAGCTCTAAATACCTCTAAAAGACTTCTCTGCAAGCTTTGAGAAACCCTTGATCACAACTTGAGTATATTTGCTTAATCATCAAAAATAGTGTAGACATGTAATCCATTAATTAAGGAGACACTGCCCGGCCAAATTCATAGCAAAAGTTGATGTTGGACCTTAAGCATCTTCCTGGAACCTCAATAAAACTCCCCAGAATTCTGGAACTATCATTTTGCCTACTACAGTTAACATATATTTCAAGCTTCCTTCCTATTGCACAAAGAGGGTATATGAGAACTATTATTTTTATTAACTTCAGCAAAAATTTACATTGGTAGTGTGCTTCCAAAAGAACAATAGGAAGTTTATGAAATTCTTGAAATACTGTTTAGAGAGCTCCGCAAATTTGAATTCGAATCAAGGTTTCAAAATTGGAAAAGAATAGAAGAAAATTCCTATTTGCTAACTGTGCCACGAACAAACCATTCTCCCTTTTCCCTGGGCCAACCCATTTTCCTCCCCGCCTGCGCCAAGGGCGCCTTCCTCCCTTCCCACTTTCCCTATACCGCTGGCGCCTCCTCTTTCTTCTTGTTTTCTTCTTCTCGCTGACTAGCCTAGCCCCCGAGTAGGTCTTTTCTGCCACGCGCCCCTCTTCTTCCTGACAACCCCACAATAGCGCCTGGCCTCCTTCTCTAGTGCACCGCAGCGCCACCTCCCCTCACCTCGGTTTCTCCCCTCCAAGACCTCCCTCTCCTTGCCAGCCCCGCCTTCTGAGTCCCCACCCTCCTTCGCGCTCCCCTGTGCGCTCGGTTGAGCTCGCCATCCACGGGAACACCAAGACGAGCTCGGGGACAAGCTGCCACCAGCATTCGCCATCCTTCCCATTCTCGGTAGCCCTCTTTCATTCTCACCATGCCTATGCGCTCTGCCTCAATGCTATGCACCTAATCGAGGCTCTAATTGGCTTCTATTGCAGCGAAGCCCTGGAATCCGCTTCCTCTCCAATGACTGGCCAACACACCATCGGCAAGAAATTCACCCTCCATCGTGGGCAATCCTCTTTTCTGAGGACCAGCTCTAACTTCCGAGGCCTTTCTTCATCCTTCTAACCTCTTGCTTTCACTAGGTATGCCTGGATCACCCTCACCGCTGAAGACCGACGTTCGCCATCTGCCATTACTGTCGCCACCTCCGATTCTCCTTGCACGATAAGTCCCGAGCTCCATGTTGTATTTTTCCCGATTCCCGGAGTCTTCTTCCCCCTCCCTGGCTTCTCTTCTGTGCTCTTTTCACAGCCAATCTCCCCCACCTCATTCACCATGCACCGCTGCTCGCTCTCATCGACGTCAACCTTGCTCCGTCCCCATCCGAGCCCCAAATGGATTCCTGGTGAGCTCCCCAACCTAACGGTGCCCCTATCTCCTTTCCCCTCTCTCTATAACTTAGATACGCATGCTTGCCGCCGTGCTCTGGCCGCTCGGGTCGTCGTCGGCAGGTCGATGACTTGACTAGAGAGCCCGGTCGATTAGACTGACCTTTTGAACCAGGTGCCTTAGCTTAAAGGGCTAATGATAGCTGGACCCCTTAGTTTTAACTCAGGGAAATAAAAGAATTGAGAAATAAAATTAGAAGAACCCGTGGGCCCCTCTTGTCATAGACCTTGGTTAGCACATAGGTTGGTAACAAAAGGATTAGCTCGAACTAGAAATTTTGAGAAATGACAGAAAAGGGATAGAATTGAAATAAACTTCAAAATTCATAACAATTGCATACCAACTCCAAATTCAGTTATTCTTGTTTTATTAGTTTTCTTTTACTCCGTGGAATATTATGGTGTAACTCTCATTCATGTTACCATGCTGTAAAAATTTTAAAATGCCCAAAATACCCCTTATACTTAAAATTGCCATATCCTTCTGTAAAAGAATTCATAAGTCCAAAAATGATATATATTGTAGCAGAAGTTAATTAGGTCATATTCTGTACACTAGCATTATCACCTTCTTCATTATCTCTTCTTATGTATTAAAATTATGCATGAACTAATGGAACTCTGAATATCGATATATATGACTTCAAAAATTCGTAACTCAAACCCTAGAGCTCTGATTTCGGAAATCAAATGCGTTAGCTTCATATAAAGATTCCCTAGATGTTAGACTGCATATCATGCATTTTTAGATTCAAATACTTGCTGATTTTGATTAGAGTTCCTTTATTACTTTATTTAGTATTTCGGGATTCGAATTTGATAGAACCAAGCAAAGAGGAGTTTACCGAAGCCGAGTACTATAGTGATCTTGTTCAATCACAGCAAGGCAAGTATACAAAAAGCTCACTAAGATTCCTTTAATTCTTTTCATGTTATGCTTGTGATTGGGGTGAAATACTTGCTTGCAAGCTTATGATGATGATGTGTTTATGTGATGTCGAATTACTAGCATGTTTAGTTCAATTATGGTGCAAGATCAGCATGATCTTTTAATTGGACTAACAAAATATGGAACTCTAAATGGTGAGATGTGAGAGTTGGGGTACCGTCACCTACAGATGGGTCATTGAACGAGGTGACCATAAGCACCACAATCATTCAGTTGATGCCAGTGTTGTAGGGCTTTACCCGTCACCCACAGTGGGGTTGATTTGAGAATGCTGGGAAGTCACGTTCGGCCAACCCTGAACTTGCACCTTATCAATTCATCACCCACGTTGGGCAAGTTCTGTTCGTCTTGCCCAACTGCACATTTGTCTAAACCTTGTCTGGTTAGTTAGAAATTGAGACCAAGCCTTGCCTGGCTGGCTCAAATAAATGTTTGAACCTTGCCTAGTTCAATCATAACTCAAATTGTCTTGTTTGACTTGATGGTTGATTAGCTTTGAAATTTGTCTAATTTCAATTGTTCATAGATTTGGTTTAATAGAATTTTTCTAACTTGTTGCAGGTGATCCTAGTATCGGTGAGTATTACGATGCTGAAAATGTTGATAGCGACGCTTAGATTAGTCTTATCCTTAGCGGTAAGGATGTTGTGAGTTTTGTGATATCTTATGCAGATGGTTGGGCTACCATCTCACGGTTTTACCTTTTATTCCGCTGCTATTTTTGATGTTTAAAAACCTAAAAATGACCTCGAGTCACTGTTCTGTGTCGTATAACCTCCCTCGGTAAGAGATAAACTATGTATCTTTATAACTCCCAGCTATTAGAGTTTGACATGTGATATGAAGTTGTTAAATGTGATCATTCCATATACCATGCATGAATGGTTGAAGTATATGGAATGGTCGTAAAGAAGTAATGTCTTCTCTCCAGTTTCATTTCGTGAAGTATTCTCGATTGAGTGACCCGCTAGTTGAGATGTAGTGCCAGCTAGGCAGGGTGTGGACAATCGTACCGGGCTTTTGAGTGACCCATTAGCCTTCGAGCTAGGTTAGGGTGTGGGTGCGATTGTTGGGCTCCTCTGACTTTACTTTTCTTACTGAGCTTGAGAGCAACATTAGTTCTTTACTGGATCTTAGATTCATTTTTCAGCTTCTCATGTGATAAGTGTGTCCTTGCCTGGCTTAACCACCGTGAATGCATATGACATCTGGTAAGCGTATGGTGGGTTGGTTAGGTGTCAGATTGTCTAGCAGTGAAGGCATACAATATTTGGTAAGCGTATGGTGTGCTAAGTGATTTCTCGGGTATTCGAATCTCGTATCGTAGCTAGAGTTGGTTATGAACTTGGGGTCCTGACAATAACTTTTTCCACATTCATCTCCTATTGGTATTTTCATTCATAGCTTATAAGCTATCCTCTGTTTCCCTATATTTGTCATGGCCCCAACATTTGCATTAGATCAAGCTAATACTAATGTAAGATATAGTTAATGAAAAATAACTGTGAGAACCCTAGTTTCCAGAATAGTGGAGAGAGGCTTGAGGTAGAAGTCGATCAACTCGTGCTGCTGAGTTGACCTAGTTCTACCGAGGAACGTCGGAAGTTAGAGAGTGAGGGGGGGGAAGTCGTTGTGCATTCGCATTTCATCCGCATCATCGCATGGCATATAGTATTTGTGCATGGCGAATATAATTGAATTTAACTTTATTAATTGAATAAATGTTACAATGTCATGATACACAATAATACAAATGGATAAAGAAGAAGAAATGGAAATTACATAATGAAACAATTCTATCTATACATCAATCTAACCCTAATTTCTATCTTCAAGTCTTCCTAGTCTTCAAATCTTGAGTTTGTCGTGGAACATCGAGAGCCGAAGGGGGAAACCCTTCGAAATGTTGGCGATCATCCGAGGTCATCGAGTAGGGGCACTCGAGACCGCTGGAATCACGCCATTGCTGTAGGAGGCAAGGTTTTCGAAAAATGATTTTGAAATATGTGTGGTCTTATCGGCACAGTTCCGCCGACATCCGCGGGGTTAGCCGCGGGGGCAAAAGAGTGCCGACGACCTAAATACTTTTCTAATTTCAAAAATAGTTTTTGAAAATATTTTTGTTTTCAAAATTGTCCAAGGGCCACTTTGGCTAAGGCCCGTATCGGACAAACCTACTATATTCATATATATGGAAAAGAGGGGTGAGGGAATAAAATAATCTTTATTTTATCCTATACTACATTACCTCCATAAATTGGTTTTTGAAAAAGAAGTTACTTTTGCAAAGCAAAATAATGAGATAAGTATCACCCATTGAGAGTTATCCACCAGCCAACAGTAGGGACCAAGGTTAAGGATTACTTAACCTGGAAGGCAACCGAAAAATGGGAAATAGACATAGCAGTCCACCCATAGGCAGCAGGCAGCAAGTAATTTATCCACCGGAGGAATTATTCAAATCGCCACAGGAATTGACTAGAGCCAAATTCCTTACCAAGCAAGGCAGCTGAGCTCAAGTAAAAATAGCAGCCACGTAGCCAAGAAAAGCAGGCATGAGGTGACCGGGTATCATCATCACAGAGAGTTCAGGAGCTCAGTAGAATAACCTTAGGCAACCTAGAGCTAGTAGGAATGAGCAAGACAACCAAGAAGTGACAGTTTCACTGAGAGGGTCATGCACAGCTCGGTAGAGGTAGAAACAAACTGAGATAAACCCCAGCCATAGTAGCACCACTCATACCAGTGATTGCAATTGATAGCCAGCCATCAGAGCAACCGAGAGCCAAGCTCAAGGAAGCCAGAGCACAACCGGAATAGCAAGGTGTGCGTAGGAGCGAAGGCCACCAGAGCTTAGGAGAGAAGAAGGAAATCATCTTACCTCTGTTCAAATCAATATAAGGTAAAAATCATCGATAGCATACAAGCCTTCATACCCATGCATTTTAACATGTAATAGGGACCCTCAGAACCAAATCGTCATCACAGAAACCTTGTAAATTTAGATAACATCTGTTCTTATCATCTTTGGCTACAAGTTCTCAAACAAGGATTCTCAGACTAGATTCATCATAGGATTTTCCTCTAGACATCCTTGCAGTGATTTGTTCTTACCAGATTTCTTAATACCCTTCTCAAGTTTCCCTTTAGAAATTATCATAGCATATGTCAAGGCATCAATTAGGCAACAAGTTGTAGCATCTGCTCTCATCAGTATATATGAATATATGTACTGAAACCCAAAGTAGGCACCGTGTAAAGTATGTGTTCTTATCAGTCTAATAGGATTGAAAGCAATCTGGATATGAAAGCATCATCCTTAGCAAACCGAACCAAGTATAATATCTGTCAACGAGTTTAACCAATCAACCAGTATAGCAAGAAGCAAGTGTAGAATCTGTTTTTCAGTTTAAATAAGCTGATGGGACATACATGTATATGGGGAAAATCAGAAAAATAGTCAACTAAGGTCAGCATAGCATCTGTTCCCCAGTTCAATAAACTGACAATAATATATGAGTTCAGATGAAGTCAGAGAATAAGCTAAGATCAAGGTAGCAGTCTGCCCTCATAACTAAAATCAAGCAACCATAGATATCAACATACATCAGTCGGATCATCTTGGTTCTCATTTAATTTCACCAAGCTAATCGTGAACAATCAAGCATCAATCAGACCAGTTTTGCTAGAACCCTAGAAATGGGGAACTGGATGGAAGAGAAGGGGAGTAGGGGAGTAGCTTACCGAAAAGGAGTGAGTCAAGCGGCGTCGGTCTCCGGTCCATGGCTCGCCGCCGACGGGAATGGGACCCGACGGAGCCACGGCGGACCGAGGCTACCACGTCGGGCCACTCGACTTCCCGGGCAGCAGGCCAAGGAGAGGAGGCGGCGGCGCCATTGGCAGGGCCAGTGGAGGCTGAGCTCGAATCCCAGGGCCACAACCGAAGCGGCGCCAAAGGGAGCCCCGGGACGGCCCCGGACCCAGGCGAGGCCAACGGCAGCGGAGACGACCGTGAGGCGACAGGGCGGTTGAGGCGCAGGAACCCGGGGCGGCGGCGCATCAGGAGTTGGGGAAAGCTGAGGGAGAGAGGAGACCGTAGGGATCCAAGGTGGAGGCGGCGATTTTGGCAGGGATTTGAGGAGGCGCCGAAGTGAAGAAGAAAGGGGACTAGCCCCTGTGCGTGTTGGGTGAGACTAGGGGGAGTAGGCAAGGAAAGAGAAGGGAGAAGATGGAAATAAAAGAAAAAAGGAATAAAAGTTGAAAAAAATGATTAAAAAGAAAAAAATCTATATATAGATATATATATATATATGCATGTACTTCTATTTCTTTAAAGCAAGAAAGAAAGAGAAATAAGTAAGGAAAAAAAAATGAGGTTATGAATATATCTATATACATATACCTAAGTTTGTGGATTATTGTAAATTGAGTAAAATATGCTATTCGTTAGAAGGAAGCTAAACTCTAAAAGAAATTTCCTAAGATCTTAGTTAATTTCCTTACTAAAGCCAATGATTTAGATCGAAAGGTTAAATTTTTGAGTAAAGCAGTCCAAGGTTAAATCAATTGACGTTATCATGTAAGAAATTAACATGAGGTTTACATATTTAAACGTTCAATTCATTTTCCTAGAAAATTTCCATATCCTTTGAGGAATATCTAAGAAATCTACGATTGAATTCATTTAAACAAATTAAGTGCACCATTTTCACGTATATGCATAATGCCATGTCATTCGCATTCATATTTGGAATTTTCTGGATAAGTCCTTATCGGACTTTATTGTTTTTCTTCAGAAACCGGAGTTCCGCAAGCAGACCAGTCGAACTCCACTACTTATCCGTTACCAGGCAAGTCCAGTTTCTTGTTCATGTCCGTTGAAAATGTTTACCAAATTTCTCTCTTGTCTATAACATGCACTAAAAATCTATCTTCTAAAGATGAATCAACTGTTATTTTACTTTGGATCGCCGGTTCTTGGGCGATGGCATGGTGGGTGGTGAAATCCTGGTATGGGCGCCGGATGGCATATTGGGAAGGTGGATTTCATCACACGGGTTTGCCTCATATAAGGTTAATGCAACCAATGATCGATTGTGTTCAAGGGCCGTTGAAAGATCATCTAGGCCCTAATTTGGTTTTGATGGTTAATGGCAACCTAAACTGGAATCTAATGTTTACATTGAGTATAAGCAGAACTTACAGGTTCCAAGAAGAAGGGTTATTCAGATAAGGATGACCACCAAAAAGAGGGTACAGGTGGTTTCAAGGACAAAGAGATGGCAGTGCTAGGTAGCTGTGCCACAGCTGAGAAGAAGCTGGTGCTGTGCAGGGAGCTGCAAGCAGGGTGATGGTGGCTTGATGCGTCAAGGGCCGTGACTTCAGTTGGTGGCAGGTGAAGCCTAGATTTGCTAGTTTCTTTGAGTCCATAGGAACCACCCGTACTATCAAGAGGGATGAAACAGTAGCAGTTGTCTAAGGGAACCTTGCTCATTGCTCAGAGTGTTGGTCAAGGGGATTGGTGCTTTGAGGCCAATTGCCCTGTGTCAATAGCTTTGCTCAAAAGTATGTAGCTGTGTGAAAACCCTAGAGCTTTAGGCACCTGTGTGACACAGCTGTGTCACAGGTGGCCTTCCGCTCTATGACTCAGGTACATCTCTGTACCAGGGGAGAGCTTGTAAATGCTAAGGTACCTGCACTACGATAGGCGGTCTGATGAGTCAGAAGTCTGTCGGAGGTTCTCTCCTTATAGGTATTAGAGTTGAAGTATGCTGAGGGCATGTCATGTGCCAGGACCGGGTTGAGTAGTGCGGCTATCAGCTAAGGGTTCACCCGTGTGCGCTGCCGGTGACACAGGTGTCGGTCTGCCTGAGCCGGGTACAGTTGGGCGTAGGGTGTAGCTGTGTCACCGGTGGTTGACACCGGTGGCTCACTTAATCCTACGTGGCAACAGGGTAACGGTCAGGTGCTGTGGACCCTATATATAGGGGACTAGGGGAGAACTCTGTCCTCAACCTTGCTCAAATCAGTGATTCACATACGACCGTTGCAAAGCCTCCAACCACTCCACAAGAGCCGAGAGCCTAAGGGTTAGTTCGAGTGGGTTTGTGAGCTAGAGCACGAGCAAAGGTTCCTCCAAGAGATTGCTGCTGAATCATCTATTACTCTTGGAGTTTGTCTGCTCCTAGATGGGTGTAGGAGTTGCTGGTATCACCCAAGCTTGTGTGGGCTGAACCAGTAGTTTGTGAAGGTGTTCTGAGGTCTATCTGCTGCAAGGCAAAAGGATCTCCACAAGCAAAAGAACGAGTCCTGAATGATCAGGTACTCGGAGAAGAAGCACGATTTAGTGCTGGCCAGCTCTTAGGAGTGGTCTCTCCAACGGAGACGTACATTCTCTGCAAAGAGTTGGGAACTTCGGTGAAAAACCCCTGAGTCTCCTTTACTTTCTTGTATTGCATGCATATCTGCTTATACTTGCTTGCTTGTGTCTCTTAGACTTGATCTGCCAAGTTTACCTTTTCACCTGTGCTAGTTTACCTTTATACCTGCGTGTGATCATCTGTTGCACAGCTGCATCATTCACTTGTATTCATCTGTATCAGCACCTGTGTCACAGTCAGTCTAAGTAGAACACATACCCTGTATGGGCGGGGCTGAGCCGAAGTACCTTTGCCCTAGGTTCATACTCCCCTGGGAACGCAAGACCTCAGTAGTGGGATCGGCTACCGGGAAGGTGATTTGGCCATAGGGCTACCCACAGTTGTTGATGTGATTCAGCCATAGGGCTGCCCACGATTTATTCAAGTGGTATTGGTCGCCGGACTAGCCACATCTTGTTTGAGAAGGTGGTATTAACCGTTGGGTTAGCCACAATTGAATTGGGGGGACCGGTAGTCCTGTACGGACTACGACGCGGAGTATGACCGAGCGGGCGGTGAAAAGGCTTTGTGATCGGGGGAATGTGAATGAGCCTTGCAAACTCAGACACATAACCAAGTTCGTTTGTGGGTACAGTTGCGCACCTCTGCAGAGTGTATAGAATTGTGACTGAGTCACTCCGTGTTCCCGGTTGGAACTGCGAACCCGGCAAGAAAGGGATTCATCGGGAATCCTAGCAGCTTGTGAAACAGGAGATCATTAGTCTTTTAAACTAAAACTTGACTCTCTTACCTTACAAAACTTGCATTGCTTTGGAGAGCATTGCTGTTCTCAGTAGCTAGTGCATCAAATACCTCTTTGCTATTCCTGGACTTGTTGAGTACCTTCTGTACTCATCCCTCTATCTTAATTCCTTTGATTAGACTGTGAGCCGACGGCAGAGCAGGAGATCGTCTACATCGAGGTCGACGAAGAAACTCCCGAAGAACAAGCAACGATGAAGGAGGACGAAGGCGTGGACTACTACGTCGAGTTCTGCGACGAGGGCAACGTCGAGTAAAGTAGTAGGTCGTATGAGTGGTTAGGTGTAGATATGACTTTTGCTGTAACCAAACGATAACGGTTTTAAATTTTCCGTACTTTTGGGAATGTGTTGTAAGACTCTATGTTGTATTCTGAGTTTGTAAATTAGGTATTGTAACATATGGACCGCTGCAATGCTTCTGTCGTGCTACTCTGTGTGATATGTACAGTCGAGAAGGCACTTCGTCTGTGCGTATCGCCGCAATAACCATGCATAGCAACCGTACTAAATGACATGCTACAACCTCTTAATCTGATCCAGAGGATTAAGTAGAGGTAGAGTGGAAAAATTGTATTAACTAAACTCCCGATTCTCAAGGGATAGATATTAATTGTGAAATGGATACTCCCGAGACTAGCGACACATCTATATATATACTACTTATAAAGGTACAAGTTGGTATGAGATATTTTCAATCTAAATCATGCATAAATCTCTCATCAACGACTCATAATTTAAGTTATATGCTTAAAAGTTACCTCTTAGTTGCATACTAATGACATAATTAATCTTCTAATCAATCCGTACTAATTACCTTTTAAGTGTAGGCTTATAGATCATGATTTAACATATTGTATTTTTTGCCCCTTCAAGTGGTTTATGGGAGAAGAAATAAAATTAATAATTATTAAATATATATCTAAATATGTTTATCCACGTATATTAGTATATTTACCATGTAATGTGTATTGCAAAGAACATACATTGCATGTGCGATTGTTAGTATAGTGAAACGAAGGGAGTAGTTAATATTGTTATGACAATTTTAATTTGCTCCCTCATAGCCTTTGTCTATGTTATAGTAGAAGCAAGTGATATTATACTAACGGATGGGCCAGTGCATAAATGACGAGAGAGAGGATGTTCGTTTCCAATCTCTCCCTCCCTCTCTAATGTGATATTGCATTACAGTAACAAAAAAGAATACTCTGATCTTGTTGGAACAAGTTAGAAAAATAAAGTTAATATCATTGAAATACCTCCTACTCCTGTCAACTTCACCGTATCACTTTATATACTAATATCTTACCTGTATAACCTGCAAAGCACATCCTCACTCATATACATGAATCTAACTTAGAAAGCACAATAAATTTCAAATTTATGTTGTTCATAATACAATTTTATCCAAATTTAGAATAGGTTCATGTTGTTCATAATACAATTTTATCCAAATTAAGAAAGGTATGTCTAACGATCCATTGGGGTGTGTTTTGTTGCTTGAAACCCTCGATCCAAAATTATAATCATAGAAGCCACTGATATATAGGAAAAGCATGACCTCGAATATTATGCAAACAGACATCGAAATGCAAACTCAAGACACGACTTAACATGACTTATATTACCTAACAATGATTGCAGTTGAAACTTGATGTCCCATTTCAGTCTGACAACTCTTTATCCAGGGTTGAAAGCGTGACAATCACAAACAATAGCACTGACACATAGCCAAACATGTAAAATAAATAAAAAAGAAATGATAGAAGAAAATTCAATTAAATAAAGCTTTGTCAGCTCACCTTGGTCTTTTCTGCTCAGTTCATCAGTCAATTCCTTTATTCTTCCACGCTGCTAGCTTGCCACTGCATCCATATTATTAAGCTCTCTTGCTTGAGTTTATTATACTTCTGTCATTTCTTTCTTATCTTCCTCTATCGCGAACAAGAAGACCAGGAGAATTAAGAGAGAACAGGAAACAAAGGCTTCGGGGCAATGTAGTACGATTCGCATCCACCAAGAACCACAAGAATAAACCCCTACATAATATCATAAAATCAATGTGCAACCCAAGAACAGATCAAGAATTTTTTTAAAGAGAATAAATCCTATCAATCAATGGGAGCCCGTTCAAAGGTTTTACAGAATTTTAAGAAACCATAGTCGCTTCATTAGCTTGGACTGTTGTTTGCTCTGTTTCCCCTTTACACGGTTTGTGTTATTCCGAAGTTAAAAAAAACTTTTGTTAGCTTGAGCATGCAGTAATTCTCGGTCGGACAAAACAAATGTCTCGACCAACCTCTGCACAACATCAAACAAGATTGACCCACAATCTCACGTTGGAACATTACAAGCTTTGTGAGACTGGAATTGAACAAGTCTAATGCCTGAAAATAAAATGAAATCTTCTCAACCCAAGCAAATGATTTCAGAGATATCACTCTGACGAATCTTGCCTTCTATATATCATCGTTGCTTGCCCTCGCGAGCGCATTGACATTCTAACCTTGTGCGCCTTGCTTGCCCTCACGACTTCACGAGCGCATTAACGTGTTGTGCATCATCCAGGAGGCGCAAACCTTCACATCATCGTTGGCCTCGTCTGCATCCAAAACCAAGATACTAACAAATCACCACCCGCTACCTTCTCGGAAAAATTAAGCTTGATAAATCTCTCTCAAAGAAAAAGTAAAAACATTCAAATCCCTAAATTAGAAGGGAAGGGGTATAATCCCCATTCAGAAGCAGACCTGTTTTTCGTGGACTATGAAGGAGTAGGAGTATGCAATTGGGCGATGAAGCTGCTGCTGCAATTTGTGTGGTGTCACATGGGAGATGGCGCAGTGGGGGTGAATGGGTAGGCGAACAACCTAGCGGGCAAGTGCCAAGGCCGCCACTAATGGCGGCTTGCCCATCTGTGCTCCGATTGGTGGAAATGCGCGGGTGTAGGAGGAACCGCGGAAGAACGGACCAACGACAATGGCTTGGATACGGGAAGCCAACGATGTTCTGGGAAAGAGCGGTAGAGGATGGGGCTGTGAGCCGGTGGCGCCCGAAGCCGGTGCTTTGTCCATTCTTGTCTTCACCTCATCGCCGCGGGGTGCGTAATGGAGCGAAGCGGAGGAACAAGGGGCAGCGGCGAAGGGGGTGGGAAGGACATGAGCACGCAAATAGGAAGCGGTTGAGCATGCCGAGAGAGGATATGATCGAGGCGTCGCAGTAGGGGGTCGAGCAGGGGGTCGTAGCAGGGGGTCGAGCGCGCCTCAACAACGTAGGGGAGGTGGGATGAGCTCAAGGAGTGAAGAGGCCAAGGCGCGTTGTCGTGTGTGTGGGTGCGACGTCAGCAGGGGGCGGGGGGAGGCAGAGTTCAGAGAGGAGGAGGCCGGGGTGGGCTAGGGGAGGCGGCCAGAGAGGGAGTTGGAGGAGGATCGAGGAGCGGCAGGGGGTTTGTGTTACACAACCGTTGCCGGCGAGTCCGGTCCTCGGGTTGCGTAGCGGTACGGCGTCGAGGAAGAAGACGACGAGCGTGGAAAAATAAACGTGGACAAGAGAGACACAAGTGGGAGACAAGAGGGGCTGCTTTATTAGATTGATAATTGTGTACAATACATGTGCCCTCCATCTCTATTTATAGCCTAATCTAGGGTTTGGGATAAGTATCCATTTAAGTGCACTAAAGAGGAAACAAACCCACCCTCATGGCAGGTGGGCCCCACTACTGGTGGAGCCACTAGTTTCCTAACACTCCCCCTTGGAAACTATCACGTATATCACATGTCTCAAAAACTCCGAAAAAAACCCTGTGGAAAAAATACCCGGAGAAAGAGCGCATGGCATACTTTGGTCATGTTGCACGAATTGCCTCATTAAAAACCTTGGTTTGAGAAACTTCAGTAAAACTCATCCAAGGGAAAAAGAGTACAACTCATCTGATTATTCAACCAGGTACTCGACCTTCTGGGTCGAGATTTTACCTATGAGTTTGCAAAGATTCTCCCCCTGAACACTGCAACTCCCTAAGTCTCATCATACCTATTCCGCGTACGCACCTTTCAAAGGTCGATGCTGGTAATGACTTAGTGAATAAATCTGCCAGATTTTCACACGACTTAGTATGCAGTATTTTTATTTCGTCCATCTTCTGCAATTCATGAGCATAGAAGAACTTGGGGTTGATATGCTTAGTGAGATTGCTCTTCACATACCCATTTGTACTTGTACAACACACGCTACATTATCTTCATAGATAATGGTAGGGGTTTGTACGGTGTTCAACCCACATGACTTCTGTATGTGGTTGACCATCCGGCGAAGCCAAACACACTCCCGTGAAGCTTCATATAGGGCAATAATTTCGAATGGTTCGTCGAAGTCGAAACAAGACTTTGCTTAGACGATTTCCATGAGACTGCAGTCCCGCCACATAGGAAAACATACCCTGTTTGTGACTTAGCTGTGTGCGGGTCTGAAGATACCCAGCGTCGGCATATCCTACCATGGACAAGTCTTGGTTCTTTCTGAAGAACAGACCAAGATCCTTGGTTCCTTGAAGGTAGCGAAATATATCCTTAATGCCTTTCCAATGCCATTTGGTAGGCTCAGAGCTATATCTCGCTAACAAATTCACAGCGAAGGCAATATCCGGCCTCGTGCAATTTGCAAGATACATGAGTGCTCCTATTGCACTCAAGTATGGGAATTCTGGTCCAGAACTTCCTCCCCCTCTTCTTTAGGTCTAAACGGGTCCTTGTCTTGCTGTAGGGACCGCCCAATCATGGGAACCTTCGAAGGGTATGCTTCTCGAAGCTAAATCTTTCCAACACTTTCTGAGTGTAAGAAGACTGATGTACTAATATTCCTTCAGGGACATGCTCAAGTTGCAAACCTAAGCAATACTTGGTCTTTCCCAAGTCTTTCATTTCAAATTCTGACTTCAAGTAAGAACTTGCTTCATCAATATCTTCGGGTGTGCCGATGATATTCAGATCATCTACATACACCGAGATTATACAGAATCCATCCTGGGACCTTCGTATAAATACACAAGGGCAATCTTCATTGCTCGTGTAGCCTTTCTTGCTTAGTATCTCGCTTAAGCGATTATACCACATTCTGCCAGACTGTTTGAGTCCGTATAGTGACTTTCTAAGTTTCACACTATACAGGCTCTGGTTTGCTCTGTCTTGGTTCGGAATGGAAATACCTTCTGGTACTCTCATGTAAATGTCCGAATCCAAGTTTCCATATAGGTATGCTGTTACCACATCCATGAGTTTCATTTCCAGATTCAAATTAACTGCCATGAGATTAAATATCTAAAGGTAATTCCATCCATGACTGGGGAGTAAGTCTCCTCAAAATCGATCCAGGTCGTGAGTGAAACCTTGTGCAACAAGCCTTGCTTTGTATCTGACCACCTCATATTCTCATTTCTCTTACGAACAAAGACCCACTTGTGACCTACAGGGTGTATGTGGTGAGGGGTTAGGTTTACGGGCCCAAACACCTCTCTTTGTTCAGAGATAATAATTCTACGGTGATTGCCTCTTGCCATTTTTCCAATCCGATCGTTTCTTACAATCGGCGAGCGATACAGGCTCAGGATCAAGATCAATAATTTGGCAATCTTATTCGCAAAATAAGTATCGACATTGGCTGTTACTCTATTCAGATGATTCCCTGTTTCTGCATAATTTATGGCCATTTCGTCATGGGGCGCTTCTTCATGCGCTTCCCTTTGCCATCGCTATTTCTGCAGCGGGAGCAAGGTCCTTTAGTTTTCCTGCGACTGATGTGTGCGCACACATCTCCGCTAGGTTGCTTCCTCCAATGGATAGGTTCAAGTCAGGAAACATTTTGTTCTGTACTTGTGCAGGTCTCAACTGGCTCCCTTATTCTTTTGGGGATACTTCAGTGGTTTTCCGTGGTAAGTCATTCTTGTCCTTTTCGCCGGCGTCCCGGTACTGGGGAACGAGGCACGGAGGACCGGAGTTCGGTCCTTTTATTCTGAGGCCTTTGGACGGGAGCGGGTATACCTTCATCATTTCTGGTATTTCAATCCTCTCGGTGCATTGCGTGGCGGGCACATGCGACTTAGTCACGGATTTTAAATCACTAAAGTGATTCCGGCAGGCGATTCGCTAATGCTGCAAATCAATTATTTTCTGGACTTCTCTATTTGCTTCACCAGTACGCGGGGTCATGTGCCGTGGATCCCCGTGTGCTTGCCACGTATTTCTCGACATTTTTCATCAAGGGTTGATTCCTCCCCCTAATGTCGGAAATGATCCTCATCAAAAATGCAATCAGCAAAGCGGGCCGTATGGCAATCTCCGGTCATGGGTTCCAAATACCGAATTATGGAGACGGTTTCATAACCGACATAAATCCCAGACTTACGGAGTGGCCCCATTGCTGATCGCGTGAGGTGGTGGTATAGGTACATATACCAGGCAACCGAACTTCTAAGGTGGGAAATTTTCGGTGCCGACCCTTGTGCTAGTTGCATAGGAGAGTGGATGTTATAGACCGACGGTCTAAATTAATGAGATTTGCAGCGTGCAGCACTGCCGTGTCCCCAACATGTTGTTGGTAAATTACAACTCTGTAATAGCGGTCTGGCAATAATTAATTCTTTTAATTAATGCATCTGCCAAACCATTCTGGGTATGGACATGAGGTACTGAGTGCTCAACTTTAAGTCCCATGCCTAGCCAATAATCATCAAAGCTTTTGAAGAAAATTCACCGCGTTGTGTCCATTCGAATGGACTTTACTTGATATCTGGGAATTTATCTAATCTGAATTATCTGCAGAGATTAGCTTTGCAAAGCATGGTTTCGCGTAGATAATAAAGCAGACATGCGACCATTTCGAGGACGCGTCGATGAGCACCATAAAGTACCGAAATGGCCCTGACCGGGGCTGAATAGGGACCGCATATGTCCCCTTGAATTCGTTCGAGGAATGCATGGGATTCATCCTTCACTTTCAAAGTGGATGGTCGAATAATTAATTTCCTCGTGGCACATGCGGGGCACACGAAATCTTCTGGATTTGGGAAATTTTTCACATAATATTATGACCATTAGAGTTGTTAATGACATTTCTCATCATTCTTAGACCGGGGTGCCAAGCCTATCATGCCATAGGCGGAATAATTCAGAGCTTCTAAAAAACAGTTTTAAAGGCAGTGTACGCCGGGGCTGCTACATTCTAGTGTAGTAGAGCCCGGTGTCAAATGAAGGAAGTTTTTCTAATACCCTCTTTCCATGTGTGTCGCGCTTGGTGATAAGTAGATATCTTATCATTTTCATCATCGGTTTCTACATGGAAACCGTTAGCGCGGATATCCTTAAAACTAAGGAGTGTTCTAGTCGATTCGGGATACAATATGCCTCTTCTATTGTCAAAATTGTACCCATTGGGAGTATAATTGTGGCTCTTCGGAGCTATGTATACTAGAACGCTACGGCGATTGTCATGATACTGCCCGTACCTTTGCGAATAGACTGAAAATATTTGTCTCCCTTAGTATGGTATTAGTCGTGCACTATCCACAAGGCATACTCCTCCATTTGGCGCACACGTGTTCTAAAAATTGCATCTAATTAATAACATTGCGAGGAAGTAGCAAACATAATAACGCATACATATTTCAGAAATCATATGCCATAAATGAATAAATATTGAATAAAGGAATAATCCTAATATAGTCCAAACACGATAAAATAAAGTGCATGCTCTCATAGAGCTTACAAAATACCAAGAATTATTGATGTATCTAAATGATGAAGGCTAAATAAAGATACTCAATGTGCTACGGGCACTAGACGGAATCAGCTATAAAGTAGCCTGAGATCTCCTCACTGATCTGCTCAGGAGTCATCTCTCCTCCTCGGCAATCACGGCTGCGGCCGCAGGTGATGTCGAGAGGCGGAGTGACTACTACCGTCTGAACCGGGATGTCCACCTGCATGGGCGCCACCATGTCAAGTGGTGCTACAATCGTCGCTGCAACCGCCGGAGGAGCCTCATCTTGAGCAACTGCATGGTGTGCCTCACGCTTTCTCTTAGCTTGGTAGGCATCAATCACATGTTGGGGCTCTTTGCATTGGCGAGACCAATGCCCATGACGGCCACACTTGAAGCAATCCTGATCCTGCTCACCATATGGCTTGTCATGGAGCTTGGCCTTGCCAGTCTTGGGGGGAGCGCCTTGACCCTTACGGGCCACAAGCATCTTCCCCTTGCCACCTCTTCCCCTCTTTTCTTGAGAGGAGTGCGCACCTTGTAGCTTGCATTGGCCTCCCTGCCAACACTGCTACTAGGCACCTGGGAGATGAAGTTCTTTTTGAGAACCTCATCCTGCGCCTCCGCCACCTGGAGTATGTCAATGAGTTCTGCATACTCAGTGAACTGACTCTGGTGGTAAGTGCGTGCCGCCTGCACGGCGTCGGGGTGGAAGGTAGAGAGAGTCTTCTCAATCTTCTGGCATCTGTGTAATCTTGCCACACAGCTGAAGGTTAGTACAAATGTGTGCAGCACAGAGTTATACTCACCAACCGTCTTGAAGTCTGCAAACCTCAGGCGGACCCACTCCTGCTCTGCTTGGGGCAGGATGGTATACTTCAGCTTTTCGAACCGCTTCTTCAGAGCGATCCACAGGGCAAAAGCACTCCTCTCAGCCATGTACTCATTCTTGAGAGTACCGCAAAGGTGGTGCCGGAGGAAATGAAGTGCCTGATCATTCTCCTCCTGGGTGATGACGGTAATATTTCTGATACCGACACCGATCGCTCGCCGGAGATTTCTAGTCCCGAGGACGATCTCCACATCCGACGCCCAGGTGAGATAGTTGCGGCTATGCTGGGCCAACTCCTCAAATTCCGGTTCATTATGCCAGTCATTCTGCATTTCATGCAAAAATTTCCATAAGTTACTGCGAGTAACATTGCATGAAAAGCAAAATAAAGATACAAAAATAAATTCTAACGGTGCTTCAATATTTAAATAATGCCAATATTTGAGATAGTTGAGGATTAAAAGCAATATTCATAATGACAATTAATCTTTAATCAGCAAAACATATTAATAATGGCATATAATCATTTAAAGCATGTGAAATAGCTGAGAAAATCAAAATCTGATGCAAAAATTGAGTTCCCGAGACCCTTTTATGCTAGAAACAAGTATTTCTATGATTCTAGAAATTACAGGGACTTTTATGTAAGAATTCAGTACTGGAAAATAAAAAAATGCAAATAAACAAAAAATCAGGGGCTTCTGCGCAAATGTCCCGCGTGCGGGCTGCCCCCCGCCCCCTTTTTTTTTGAAGACCCGGTAGTGGGCTTTTGGCCAATTTGGCCCGCCCGGCCTTCATGGGCTACCGGCCCATTTTCCTCCGCGCGGCCTAGTAGGCCGGCCTACCCCACGGCCCACCACCACCCTGCCCACGGCCCGACACGCGGCGGTTAGGGACTCCGCCCTAACCGCCCGAGTGGCGGCGCGTGGCGGCGGCGGGGCCGGTGGCCGGTGGCTGGCGGCGCGGCGCGAGGCGGCGGCCGGCTGCGGGCCTAATTATCTTGTGCAAACTTGCTTAAGGCAAGGGATGGGATGCTTCGGAATCAAAAGGACGGTGGCGGAGTCAAGTTAACAGGGAGCGTACCCAACACCGCCTCTGGTGCATCCTGAGCTTCTTCGGCGGTGACGTGGTTCATCCTGGCACGGCTGGCGGCTCGAGACTTGTTAGAGCTGGTCTCCTGACTTGAGGACCTTCACCTGACTGTCCCATTTTCCCACAACGTCTCGCGAAATGCCCCATTTTCCCACAACTATAACACTTAATCTTGCTCCAATCCATGGCAGGTTGCGACTGTCCTCCCTGGGGACGGAGTGGGAACCTTGCTGCTGAGGACGAGGAATAAAACTTTGCGGCCTCTGCAGGTACGTCCGCGGGACGGGGTGGTTGTTGTTGCCACACCCGTGGCTTCTGTGAATTATTTCCTCCAGATTTCAACGCCTCTCTCTCACGCTTGCGGGACCTGTCAAAGGCTATCTCTTTTGCCTCTATCGTTATCACCTTGTTCACAAGATGCTGAAAATCCCGCACATCGGCGATAACCAGCTTGGCCTGCATTTCATCGTTCAGCTTGCCCATAAACTTCTCTACTTTGTCTTCGTCGGAGGAGACTTCACGCGATGCATACCGCGCCAGATGGTTGAACTCGCGGAGGAACTCTAAGACTGACTTGTTACCTTGGCGAAGATCACGGAACTCCTCTTTCTTCAATGCCATAATACCAGAGGGGATGTGGTACTCACGGAAGCCGGTTTGGAACTCGGCCCATGTGACCACATGACCGGGGGCTTGCATAGCTAGGAAATTCTCCCACCAATCTGCGACAGCGCCTTCGAGGTAGTGGGAAGCGAAGTTGACTTTGTCGTCTTCCGTACATTGAGCTAATTGAAGCTTCCTTTCAATCGTGCGGATCCAATTGTCTGCTTCAAGAGGGTCATCGGCCCGATCAAAAGTAGTTGGTTTTGTTCTCTGAAATTCAGATAGACTGCCTCTGCCTTGATCACCTCCTGCGCCTTGGTTACGCACTATCTGCTCTAAGATCCGGGTCTGGGTGACCAAGATTTCGGCGATGTTGGGCTGCTGGGGAGGGGGTGGCACTTCTTCTTCTTCACGTTCACGACGCCCGCGAGCGGCTCCACGGGTTCCAGATGCCATGCTACTGAAATCAGAAGACGCCGGATGAGATAAGGGAGTTGGAAACTTGGGAAATCAAGGATATTTCCACAAGGGTATAACAAGGTACCAAAGATATGGCGCATCATTTCGTACACACTTTCACGAGAAAATGAGGCGGAAAACGATTGCAAGGAAGGTTGACGCTAAGACACGGATGCATTAACACGACCAACGGGTTCCTACAAGGGCTGCGGTTTAGATCACCCTCTGGTGAAATAAACGGGTAATGTTCCAAAAGTGCAGCCATGGATACCCAATTACAACTCTCCAAAAGATACCCTAAAACCTGACATGTGATTCGGCTTACATTCTAAAATACACACCATGAGATCGGCTCTATGTATCAAGTACTCCGGGAGATGGGGGAATCCAAGTTCTCGGAGCATATACAGGAGTACCTCCGGAAATCCATCGAATGCATCAACTGAGGGGAATCCAATTAGCAGAGCAAATAGCAGGGTTAAAGTCAGCCACAAACACAAAACCAAAGTGACAGGGAAGGGGCCTCAGAACTAAGAGCGGGGAGGATAAGGAATAAAAGTAGTCTACTTACTAATTTTAAATATAGGGCTTAATTTTGCAAATAGTTTTCTCGACACTGTGGAGTTCTAACTAACGACCACCTGCAATTGGCTTCCTACGGTCAGCTCGGCTCTGATACCAAGCTGTCACGGACCCGGGATCCATAGGTGATTAGGGGAACGCGAAGTCGCCAAGGACCGAAGGACTCGTCAGCCCGGTGGCACGGTACCTGCGCCGTACGCACCGAGGCGGAACGATCCGACACCCGCCACGTGCGAGCCGGTCGGAAGCGACCAATCTTCCCAGAACCACCTGTAGATTCCAGATGCCAGTGAAGAGGTAATACCGCGTGATAAGCCTGCGCTCCGCGATGGTCATAGGAGGACTTGAGCCCGGGATATGTATCCCCTCAACCTAACCTAGCCACGATGTGCGACTCTGGGAGGATCCAGCTCTGCTCTGCCGTCAGCGCGAGGCGTGACGGTCGCAGGAGGCTTAGCAAGTACGGGACGAATCCCCTGGATCAACTCAACCAAAGCTACACAGGACTAGTGGTTCGCTCACCTCTGCCATCACGAAACGCAACCCTAGCACACAATACTACCGCTGCACGGTTGTCCACATACTTCATCACATACACGCATTGTACATGGACAACCACAAGTAACAACTCGGATATCACAACAAAGCTCTACAAATACGATATTACTAGTAACTGTCCACGATGGGACAACACATTACATCATTTGGCCATAACCGAAAACATATCCGAGTACGGAGAATTTAAACAACAGCGGAAGCAAGGTGAATGAGTCCCACAGCGGTGCAGTGACCGCTGACCCAAAAGCTACACTCTATCCCATGAGTCGAACACAACCGAGGAAACAACAATTTCAGGCATCATCAAATAGTCTTCAACCACCGGCTCACCTGCAAGCTCTAGGAATAACCTAGGTGAGTACGAACGTACTCGCAAGACTTATTCGTGCTTGATTAAATGTCCTACCCATACTAGTACAACAACAATTAAACATGAATGCTTCTCAGAGTAACCATATACAAATTATGAACATAACATTGACAGATGGAAGTAAATACAAGTTATGTAACAGGCTGATTCAAGGTACAAACATATCATAAACGAATCATCACAAGATCCAAACCACAATTCCAATTCCATTGGGGTGCCCATGAGTCCAATCCCAACGAATCCAATTAACAGATATCCAAATCAATTAGGGCAGCCCCTACGTCAAATCCAATCGATCCGTCATACACACATTTTCATTTACTCTCTCGGACCGTTACCGGCAAATACATCCCCATGGAAATAACCAGAGCTCTTCACCCGGAGGTAGCTAATCTCCACGTGACCGAGGCTTACCATGCGAAACGTCCATGGCAGAGATTTCCGCTAACGTCCACGCGGTGATGAGGGAGATGCCCGATTAACCCCGGTTGGTATCTCAATAAATCCACCTCTGAACAAGGTGCTCATCCACCTCTCAACGAGGTGCTCAAATCATACCTAACCGTGTTCATCGTGCAAAACCCGCGGCTCTCACATCTCACTTAACCAAATCCAAGTTGATAGAGCATCATGATTAAGTTTGCCACCACAGCGAACCTGACACACACAACCATACCTAGCCATGCTAGTTTCAGAGAGTTCCGACCTTCACATACAAACAAACAAGCCTACCAAAAGCTTAAGTAGATAAGCATATGAAATAGTAGCAACAAGATGCAACAAGCTCTGCTTGCCTTGGCCGTAGGGTTCCTGATCTTGCGTTGAATCGTGAGCCTGGTGATCGCCTTCTTCGAGCTCTATCGTAAACAATACGAACACTGGAAACAAACGGCAAAAGAGAAGGAATGAGACCCAGCATGTATGCATGATGGATGGATAATACTAGATGCATAGATTAACGGTGATTCGCGGAGGTGAATAGCCCTAGAGTGGCTAACGTACTTCGCGGTTTAGGTTTAACTCACTTCTGATTACCCTAGCATGTATGCATGTCAGTTTTACGGTGCATCGGGCAGTTAGGGCTAACGCCTTTAGTGGCGGGATGGGGTGGCAGGGTCGATTAGGTCAGCATTGTGATGGTGACTTAAGCCATAGGTTCGAAGTTGTTAGTATCAAGTAGGTTAGAGCTCCGGTAGGTTAGATTAGGGTTTTATCGACCGATTAGGGTTTTAAGCCGATATGGGGTAAAGTGAACTATTGAGTGCTTTAGTGGGTGATACATGTGAAACCTAATTTCTGGTTCTACCCATTACGCATGTTAAGGTTTTCATGATAGTGTTAGGATTTAGTGAAGACCTATGCCTGAGGTGGGATGAACTAGGGTTTTGGTGTTACGACAACTTCTCAAGTGACGTGAGTAGGGACCAGGGTGTCACCCTAGTGGTGTAGGTGTGCAAGAGACATGATGCCAATGCTAGTAAAGGACTTCTAAGATGTGTTAGAGGTGTTAGGGTTTCGTCGATGATCTATCATGCATGCGTGCTAACGGGTGTGACTTCGAACTAGGGCTACAGGTGGTGGTTCTTAGTAGGTGATCATATTACAAGGGTTGCTATCTCGAAAGTATGCGGGAGCACGACTCTAATGCCACTGAAAGTAACAGGATCGGAGCTATCGTCGTATTAGTGGTTTATCGAGTCACCCCTTGAAAATGTACTCCTATCTTTAGATCTAAAATGTTCTACAGTGCATGTGTCCAAAATGAACTTTTGATCCAACCAAATCGTAGAGATTTTTACGAGGTTTCCAAATATGTAAAATTTACTGAAATCCGACTTACGGTTTGAAAGTTACGCGCGTTCGAAGTTTGTCGCATTTTAATCGAAACCCTAACCCTAACTGTACGAGAATCTATTTGCTAAAGCCACCCGAAGTGTACCCGGTCCTGTTCTTAAATTCTTACGCGCACCCACATTGAAATACGACGGATTCTCCTAACCTTAATCGCCTCTGGCCGACATGCGGGCCCCCGGGGACAGTTGACTGGACGCCTTGGACCAATGCAATGGGGCCACGTGGCCTTTCTTCTTCCTGGAGCTGGCTCGGCCGAAAAGTGGTGCTCGGGTGGTGGCCTCGCCGGAGCTCCACCGGAGGAGGTCCGACAGCTCCCGGAGCTCGGGGAGCCCAAGGGAACAGCGGCGAGAGGCGGCAGCTCACCCCGGAGATGATGCTCAGCTCGGGAAGGCCGGAGGGATTCGGGGGCGAGCTGACGACGGCGGTGGACTCCGGGGGCTCTGGTTGTCGTCGGCAAGGGGCCTTGGGGCTCGGATCTGCGAGAAAGAGGGAATGGGGAGATGAAGGGAGGGGAGACGAAGCTCGGGAGCTCGGAAAAGGGGTCAGAGACTCACTGGGGCGGCGTCGATGGCTCGCCGGAGTCTTGACCGGATGCGAAGGAGACGGTGGCGCCGGGGAGGTTCGGGCACAGGAGAGAGAAAAGAAGGGGCTGCTAGGGTTTTGAGAAGATGGGAGAGGGGCAGCGGGTTCGGACCGGCGGCATTTAAAGGGCGGCCGGTCGGAAGGGCCGGTGGCGCGCCGCCCACGCCGGCCATCCGGCGGCAACAACGTGGCGGCGGGGATCTGCGGGTGGGACCCCGGGCGGCAGAGGAGAGAGGGAGGAGAAGGCGCACTGGCCCCAGGGCGTCTTCTGAGGGGAGAGGCGGAAAGGAGAAAAGGAAAGCGGGTTTTGGGCTGTGGGTTATGCGGGCTGAGGCAAATGGGCCGGCCGAGAGGGTTTCGGCCCAAAACCATTAGGGTTTCTGGTTCTTTTTATTTTCCTTAATACCAGCACAATTCTCTTTATCATTTTATGTACCAAACTAACTCCAAATAACTTGAAATTTCTACAGGGACTTTAAAATATTTTTTGCGAGCTATTGGAAGAATTTGAACCAATTTGGACAAAGTTTGGCCTATATTTGTATACAAATTCAAACTAGGGCTCAATTTAGGTCTACACCTCGAACTAGGACTTAGGCATATTCGAAAATTCTGAAATTTTAAGGGGATGCTCAAAATATTATAAGAGACCTATTGTAGAAGTTTGGAGGGATTTGGAGCGTGTTTGCCCTAGGTTCCAGTTAAATCTCAAGTGTTGACCTAATTTTGAGTTTGACTCGCAACTAGGTCCTTTACAGCTTCCTCAATTTCACCAGGATGTTCGAAATGGGTTATGGGGCCCACTGTAAGTTTTTAGGTCTTTTAGGAGTAGGGTCGACCCCATTTCAATTCAAGCTTTTACTAGGACTTCGAAGTGGATCTGAAATGCAGTCGAGTCCTCAACCCTTCCGGAACCTCGAATATCTAAGTGGGACTAGGGTTTGCATGATCGGTGCCAAACAATATTGTGTTGCAACTTTTCATTCACAGGGACTTGACCTAATCGGCATATTACGAGTTAGTCCTCCTTCTCCCATTGTTTTCTAACCCTAAGTTTGAATGACGATGTAAGAGGGCTCGGGAGGAGAACTCCGGGGAGAAGAAGGGAAGTTAGCCTGGTGATTCATCGAAGGGGGGGGGAACCACTGATCCTTCCACCTGCTAGTGTTATCGTCGATGTCACGTGATACTTCAAATAAGTTGATTGGTGTTTGCAACAATCTCGCACCGGGGATGAGATATGCACATATTCTATAAAGTTTCTTCTTATCGTATTTTAGTTTAAATAAGGTGTGTGTAATATGGGGTTTATATGCATGAATATGATGACATGTATGCATGAATGCGAGGCAAACCCTACGCGTCGAATCTGGGTATTACAAACCTACCCCCCTTAAAAAGATCTCGACCCGAGATCTCTAACGTTCGGCAAACAAGGGTGGGAGGTCAGTCCTGAGCCGATCTTCATGTTTCCCACTTAGCTTCATGTTCGGTGTGGTTGGTCCATCGAATTTCGAAGGACTGAACGGTATGGTTCCGGGTTTTGTGCTCCATTCCGTCAAGAGGCCTTTCTGTAGTTCCTCCATCGTGGGGGTCAAGGAGGGGTTACAACACGCCTGCTGGTCTCTGATGCTCAACCTTGACCAGGTGACCTAAGTCGTGCTTTGTAACAAAATGACAGCGGGGATCCATGTGTTTCATGGAAGGTTAGGTCCTTGCGTTGCTGATGGCAATTCGTGGGATCACTAATTGACTTCTACACCAGTTCTGGAAAGAGAAAACCAGATCAAGTTATTATTTTCCATAATAACCGTATTCCGGAAGAGTAAGAGGAGTGCGAGGACTTTGCCAGTCCTGCAAATTCAGAATTCAAGATCGTTGGTTTGAGTGAGAGGGGCTATGACGACCAGCTATCTCTGTTCCAACAAGGCCGACGAAGATAGCGATGGTAGTGACTTGAAGCAATCGAAGTATCTGTTTATGATTACTTGAGAAGAAAAACCAGGAGTAGGATTGGGCATCTGAAAGGTTTTCAGGTTTCATAGTCTATTTCACCGAGGCTGCATGTTAGGCGTTCGATCTTTCTGTGGTTGTCTTATCTTGGGAACTCGGCGGCAGGATTTCAACTAGGAATGGCAACTTAAATGGGTGGATTGTGTCTCTTTGGTCCTCGAAACTTGCCACTACACCAACGGGTCGGTGCCATTATGTGTATCCATCCTTTTCTTCTGTTGTTTATCTCTCTCCTCTATTTGATCGTTCATTCAACCTCCTTACCTCTGCTTTCTCTATACCATCCTTCGTATGGGGTTTAAGATGAATTTTGATGCGAGATATTCTTGATTTGGCTGTTAAGCTAGATTCTCTAGAATCTTTGTTGTATTTTTCTCAGTAAAAACAAGAAGGTAATTATTCTTGTAATTAACTGGGTGGTGGGGATTTGGAGACGACAGGGTCCTTCGGGGGCCAACCTTAAGTGTTTTCGCGCTCCGGTTCAGGCTTGAAATATAGGGATGACCACCAAATGGTCGGATTACACATGGATAGGGGATCCCTAAGGTGGGAGGTGTCCTGACGAGGGCTAAGTCACGAACGTTACTTCTTTGCCGAGCCGGCGATACGGGGTGCTGAGTTTCCGGTGCTGTCTACCAAAATCTGGAGCTTGGTCAACCAATGCAGATTTAATATAACAGTTGGGTTTTCTTAATCCAGGTACCACCACATGGGTTAAGAACGAGTTCTTACTCATCTCGGTCTTAACATCCTCATATACTAGTTTGGTTTCTAACTCCGGATCAGGGATTGCAACAAGGCGGGAACGATGCAATGCTAGTAATGGGACCTAATTATCTTGTGCAAACTTGCTTAAGGCAAGGGATGGGATGCTTCGGAATCAAAAGGACGGTGGCGGGAGTCAAGTTAACAGGGAGCGTACCCAACACCGCCTCTGGTGCATCCTGAGCTTCTTCGGCGGTGACGTGGTTCATCCTGGCATGGCTGGCGGCTCGAGACTTGTTAGGAGCTGGTCTCCTGACTTGAGGATGTGGCGTACCCGGTTTTGGGGCCGGATACGTCTCCCGTGTTTACTGTACCGATCCCTAGATCAGTAGTCGGTACACACACAAGAACTTGATAACATCCTCATACGATACCGTATATCTTACATAAATAAGCCATTATGGTCTTTATTCAACATCAGGGCCGATTGGTCGAATAGAAAGTGGCAGCGGAAAATAACAGAACGCGATTATTGACCCATCAATATGCCCATCCACAGGCAACTGACTGGGGAGAACGCCCTAGCCCTCGTGGTCGCTGACCTCGTCCTCAGAGCACCATTCTTCTTCTTCATCTGGCCAAATCAACAAGCCAGGTGAGTACATTGAATGTACTCGCAAGCTTTTCCCTCGGGGAAATAATACGGCATAGTTCATGCAAAGGGATATTTCAAAGGAGGGCTCTATCCTAGGTTTCATGTTGTGCGGAAATGTAAGTTTGTATTGTAAATAACCATAATAGATTGAAAGCGAACTTTGTAAAACAATGATCCCAACGTATCACATCGTCCTCCGTGGTAGCCCTTGCTACCTCTCCTTTATTTCCTCCGCGGGATAGCCGCGCTCATCACCGCTTACCCTTTCGGCTTCCGCTCACACCACCCCCGGCAGTGTAGCTAGCCTTTCCTTCAGCAATTCCTGGCTACCAATCCGGGTAGCGTAAATTGCCCCCTGTGGGCACATCATGCCCACGTCCTTAATCCCATTTCCCAGCTTTCACAACCAAAACATATTCTAACCAGTGTGTGGCCTTATCAGTTCATGTCCATGACCGAGGACGCGGCTATTCGAATAGATTTTAACACTCTGCAGAGGTTGTACGGCTTTACCCACAAGATGTAGTTCACCCTTAATGCCGAGCGCTAACGATACACCGCATGAGGTGTATTGGCAGGGCTAGTACAACGAGACCCTTCTCCCGTGTTCATGCCAGAGCCGGACTCGCTAGGAGGACTACCCGACCCTCTTCATCTCAAATGACAGAGATGGGACTCTCCCCCTTTGTGTCGGACCATGTTCCACGTACCTTATAGGACTCTACTGAGCTTTACCCTCACAATACGGTGAGACCCATGAAGAGCTTTTCCCCTACTCAGTTCCATGGAGATCCTCTAGGGATTCTACGGATCCACTAGCACTTCAACCTAACTTCCCACGATTCCGGGCTCCGGCATTAGACGAGGTACCAGGTCCAGTCCTTCCCATAAAGGACATGTGGACGTACGGTGGGGAACTGATTCAGCGGCACTTAGGTTCGGTCCTTAACTGATTCGAGCGGGACTCCATAACCAACCAACTCCACGGGTAGCAACCGGCTACCCGACCATTCCTTCCGCAAGCAGCATCCGGCTACTCTACATCCTCATAACACCCTTAGCATTCCCGCCCGAATCCAAAATCCTTCATCATCTCATGCGGGGTTTTCACAAACATTTCTTTTAAAAGATTTCCTCGGCATATATAAACAAGCCGAGGTTTTGATCCCATATCCCTCCCGTACTTTGTAAAACTTATTTTACTAGAGCAGGTCTAAGCACAGCTACTGCTTATATTCCTACTACCTTGCCGGTCGATTTCGGCCGACTAACTAGATCTAGGGCTACAAGGGAATAGATTCCAGACCTAGGGTATATGCATCTATTCGGCATATCTACACTAACATAAAATATCGGTGATAATAAATTAGCATGCAAGATTTTGCAAACAAAATAATTACACGTAGTAAATATGGGATTCGACATGTTCAAGGAGGAAAAGCTTGCCTGGCAGCTCCGGGTCTTGTTCCTGTTCTGGACGAGAAGGTGATGCCGGATCCTCTCGCGGCACGTATGGCACTCCGTTAACTATACGTCGAAAAAGAGCGGCGAATAAGAAGCAAGCGATTGAACTTCGAATGAAATCCAAGAACACGAAAGAAGGTCACATGAAATGACGATGATTTTAATCGGGTAGGAAGATTCATATTATTAGGGTTACTTGTTCAAAGTTTTTGTTTTTATGAAACCACGGACATTAGGGCTATCTTTTATTGCACTGGCATTGTTAAATGATCCCCTGGAATTCTACATGCATAAGGTATATGCAGGTTTAACGAAATTGGAAATAATGCCCTAAACTTAATTGCTTTTGTTCATGTTTAAGAATTTATTTGAAACTTGAAAACTCCCTTGAATCTAAGGTTTTGGGAATGAGCCTAGTACTGGAAATAATTGTCTAAAAGCTGGTCTGACATGCTGAGTTGGTTTAACAGTGAAGGGAGCCGGTTCTGGAGCTAGTTACAGCAGTTATACCGGATTAAACGCACTAACCCGACGGCCCTAATGAGCCGGTTGCTAATTAAATGTGCTTCCGACCGGTTTTCTGCATCTGCGCGCTGTTGAAAACGGTAAGCAAAAGGGCGCCTTCTCCTGGTACTTACCCTATTCGGGAATGGCTCCCTGCTTACCTGAGCTGCTGGGTTACAACAGGGGCGGCGGCGGCGCTACGGGCAAGGGGTTACCGGCGGCGAGATCTTTAATCCGAGCTGGGGAATAGATTCCAGAGGGGTTAGGGAAGCTCCCTAGCTCGTTTCCCTCTCACTTGGGAAGCTTGGAGGGCTCGGCGGCTTGGGTTGCTCCTGCTGTGGCGGAACAGGGAGGAGAGGAGGGAGTGGAAGCTGGGTTGGGGAAAGAGCTCGGGTGAGGAAGAGCTACTTTGGCGCCATCAGATCCGGATTCTGGAGCTCGGTTGCCTCGGTTGGATGTGGTACAGAGAGGAGGAAGGAGCTAGACGGGAGGGCGCAAGGTGCGGTGGTGTTGAAGCTTTGGAGTGCCCGGTTACTCCTTTTATAGGCGGCGGAGCTCGGGTGGCTGGCGCGGCGCAGCCCCCGGTGATGGGACTTAACCGAGCGGCGACCGCAGCGTGGCCGAGGCGGCAGGGCGCGGCAGGGCGTCGGGACAAGTAAAGACGACGAGCGGCGCGGCTGCATCAGCGGGCGGCGGGGCTTAGAGCAGGGCGCGCGCGGCGTGTCGACGGACGGCGCGGCTGCTCGGCGTGCGGCGCGGCGAGGGAGGCTCTCGAGGCGCTGCTGGTTGATGAGCTGGGCGGGTCGACGGGACGTGTCGTGGTGGTCCTCGGCGTTCGGCGTGGCGGGGAGACGACGGGCGGCGCGCTGAGGCGAGCGGCGTGGCAAGGGAAGCTCCCAAGGCGCAGCTGGCCGGGGTGAGCTGGACAGAGGCGATGGGATGGGGCATGGCAGGGTGCTCGGCGTGCGGTGGGGTGTTGAAGACAGCAGCCGGCGCGCCCATGCACATGATGGCATGCTGAAGCTGCCTCAGAGCGTGGCCAGCTCATGCCAATGGCCGGCATTTGCGTGTCCTGGCATGCTGAGGTGAGTGGGTACGTGTCTACTGCGACAAGGTTGAAGAAAGAAAGTGTCCGAGGGGTTTGACAGGGGTTACAAGCTGGGCGGTGGTGCAGAGATGTGACAACTCCTGGACGATGTGTTGTGTCATGGCATAGGGCTAAGAGGAAGGTGACAAACTTGTGCAGCCACGGCAGTGTCAAGCTCTCAGGCATGCTGGGAAGATCGGGAAGAGCACCCTACAGCTGGTGGTGACCTTCTCTTTTTGACTTGGCTCTTTGTTTCATGCATGAAGGGTACACGTGCAAGGTGTTGGTTGCTGGCCAGGGGGTCTTTGAGCCGAGCATGGCTGTTGTTATTGCATATCTGGGTTCGTGAGCAGGTTGGGACCATTGTGTGATTTAGTTGGATTTTTCCGATCTATACTTTTATAGGTTGCAGTACAACGCACACTTCTGCCCTAGGGTTTGTTGTTTTCAAATATCACTATCTTTGAACTGGGCTCCCATACTTTATTTTATATTTACCCTGCATATGATATTGGGTTGTTACACGAATTTATTCATAATTAATGGTATTGTCGAGGATGGATGAACTTCGTGATTAGGGTTCTTGTGGAAATATGGATGTAATGATGAGGTTTAAACATGTTTGATTTATATGCAATTAAGCGGATAAGCGGGTTTACGAAGATCGGGGTGTTACAAACCTACCCCCCTTAAGGCAAATCTCGTCCTCGAGATTCTTCCGGCTGGAATAGGTGGGGGAACTTGTCCATCAGAAAATCCTCTCGTTCCCACGTGGCTTCTTCCTCGGTGTGGTTCTGCCACTGGACCTTGTAAAACTTGATACTCTTATTCCTGGTACGACGTTCTGCACTTTCCAAAATCTTGATGGGCTGCTCTCGATAAGTGAGATCCTTGTCAATGTCCAAATCTTGGTACTGGACTTGCTTCGTGGGCTGCTTTAGGTATTTTCTTAACTGTGACACATGAAATACAATATGTACTTCTGATAGCTCTGGTGGTAATTCCAATTGATATGCTACTTCACCTCTCCGTCCTTCAATCTTGAATGGTCCAACATATCGAGGTGCAAGTTTGCCCTTTACATTGAATCTCTGAGTTCCCTTAAGAGGTGTTACTCGCAGATACACGAAATCTCCCGGTTTTAAACGTGACGTCTTTCCGTTTAGGGTCGGCATAACTTTTCTGTCGTGACTGAGCTGCCTTTAATCGATCCTGGATGAACCTTACCCTTTCTTCTGCGTCCTGAAGAATATCGGGACCGAAGATTTTTCCTTCGCCGGTCTCGGACCAGTTCAACGGGGTCCTACATTTCCTTCCATATAATGCTTCAAACGGGGATATTTGCAGACTGGTCTGATAACTATTGTTATAGGAGAATTCTGCGTATGGTAAACTATCTTCCCAACTATCACCGTAAGTCAATGCACATGCCCTCAGCATGTCTTCTAGAATCTGGTTTACTCGTTCCGTTTGTCCATCGGTCTGTGGGTGATAAGCCGTGCTAAAGTTTAGTCGGGTCCCCATGGCTTCGTGCAACTGTTCCCAAAATCTGGAGGTGAATTGAGTGCCTCGATCTGATATAATCCGTTTGGGTACTCCGTGCAAGCTGACTATTCGGGCTAGGTATAGCTTGGCCAATTGATCTCCTCTGAATGTGGTTTTGACCGGCAGAAAATGGGCTACTTTGGTTAGTCTATCTACGATGACCCAGATGGAGTCGTTCCCTTTTCTCGTTCTCGGGAGTCCTACAATGAAATCCATACCGACTTCGTCCCACTTCCATTCGGGGACTTTGATAGGTTGAAGCAGTCCGGCGGGTTTCTGATGTTCTGCCTTAACACGCTGACATATATCGCACTGGGCTATAAAACTTGCTATTTCTCTTTTCATTCCATGCCACCAAAATTTCTCTTTCAAATCCTGATACATCTTCGTACCTCCGGGGTGGATGGAATATCTGGATTCATGGGCTTCCTTCAAAATAAGCTTCTTAAGTTCTTCACAGTCGGGTACGCATAGTCTATCTTCGAACCACAGGGTACCTTTATCATCTTTTCTAAATCCATTTGCTTTACCAATCTTTATCTTTTCCTTGATACCTTCTATGCTCTTATGTCCCTTTTGAGCTTCTATGATCCTTGCCGTGAGGGACGGGGTCACTTCCAAATTGGCTACAAAACCTCTTTCGACTAAACCAAGGTTAAGCTTTTCAAATTCCTCATGTAGCTCGGGTCGGGTTTCTTGAAGTATGGTGTTCAGGGTAGCTGGTTTCCGGCTGAGGGCATCAGCCACTACATTAGCCTTTCCGGGATGGTAGTGTACTCCGAGATCATAATCCTTTATTAACTCTAACCATCTTCTCTGTCTCATGTTGAGATCGGACTGGGTGAATATATATTTCAAGCTTTTGTGATCGGTGTATATTTCACAGCGGTTACCAATGAGGTAATGCCGCCAAAGTTTCAGGGCATGCACTACTGCTGCTAATTCTAGGTCATGAGTCGGGTAATTCATCTCGTGGGGTCGTAGCTGCCTGGAAGCATAAGCGACTACTTTCCCGTCTTGCATTAGTACGCATCCAAGTCCATGTCGGGATGCATCGCAGTAGATATCAAAACTCTTCTGGAGATCGGGTAATGTTAATACGGGTGCTGTTGTCAATCTCTTCTTCATTTCCTGGAAACTATCCTCGCACTTCTGCGTCCATTGAAACTTCTGATCCTTCTTTAATAACTGAGTCATGGGTCTAGTTAGCTTCGAGAATCCTTCTATGAAGCGGCGATAATATCCTGCTAAACCTAGGAAGCTTCGGATTTCGGTTACTGATTTGGGTGATTTCCAATCCAGAACATCCTTAACCTTGATTGGGTCTACGGCTATACCACCTGCGGACACTATATGTCCGAGGAATCCAACTTCTCTGAGCCAGAATTCACACTTGCTGAATTTGGCATACAGTTGATGTTCTCTCAGCTTTTCCAATACTATCCTCAAGTGCTGTTTGTGTTCTTTGTCTGACTTGGAGTAGATTAGAATATCATCGATGAATACCACTACAAATTTATCTAGGTATTCCATGAACACTTTATTCATTAAGTTCATAAAATAGGCTGGGGCATTGGTTAAACTGAAGGGCATGACTGTATACTCATATAATCCGTACCGGGTGGTAAAAGCAGTCTTTGGTATATCCTGTTCCCGGATCTTTAATTGATGATAACCAGATCTTAAATCTATCTTAGAAAATACTTGAGCTCCATTTAGTTGATCAAATAGGTCATCGATCCGTGGGAGGTGATATTTATTCTTAATGGTTACTTCATTCAAGGCTCTATAGTCTACACACATGCGAAGTGTTTTATCCTTCTTTTCCACAAACAATACGGGTGATCCCCATGGTGACGAGCTTGGTCGGATAAATCTTTTGCCTTCAAGCTCTTCTAACTGCTTCTTTAATTCCTCTAAGTAGTTGGCAGACATCCTGTAGGGTCTCTTTGCTATTGGTGCCGTACCAGGTATCAACTCAATCACAAATTCCAATTCCCGGTCTGGTGGCATTCCTGGCAATTCCTCCGGAAATACATCGGGGTATTCTTGCACTACTGGAACTTGATTTAGATCCGGTGTGGTCAGATGGTTGAGGGTGCTGGAACTGTTTAGGAGTGGTTTAGGGGTAAAACTAACTGTTTGGCCCTGAGCATTGGTGAGGGTGACTGTTTTGGTCTCAAAATTGATAATTCCCTTGAACTTGGGTAACCAGTTCACTCCTAAGATCACATCTATATCCTCTGATCCTAAGACAATCAGATTGGCTGGAAACTCTACCCCCCTTATGCGGATGCTTACGTTCTTGCAACAATGTCTAGTTTTAACCACCGATCCTGGTGTTCTTACTTGCATGGGGGTTTTCATAAGATGGACTTCTAAGTTGTTCTTGTCCACGAATCTCTTTGAGATAAATGAATGCGATGCACCTGAATCAAATAATACGGTTGCAAGTACGGTGTTAACAGGAAACGTACCCATCACCACGTCGCTTGCGTCCTGAGCTTCCTCTGCGTCGACATGGTTCACACGTCCCTTGCTGAAATTCTGGGTTCCCTTGGATCCTTGGCTTCTAGTCGGCATTGGGTGTCCTTGACGTGGGCGTTGATCGGAGTTTTCCGGGGCTCTCTTAGGGCATTCTCGGGCAAAATGCCCGCTTTCACCGCACGAGAAGCAGTTGCGGTTTCCCTGGTTCTTGTTCGAACCTTCAGTGGGGTAGCTACTGACATTGCTTCTTGGAGCATTCTGGAAGTTGTGGGTGCTGTGCTGGGGAACATATGGGATAGTCCTTTGTTGTTGCGGGGCAGCAGTCCAATGGACAGTCTTCTTCTCGTAACGTGGGCGTTGGCGGGGCTCTCCTGCGACAAAGTGCTTGTCACTCTTGCGTTTGCGGGTATCAATCAGGCCTCTACGCTTCTCTTCTACGTTCAAGGCAGCATTAACCAGTTGCTGCAAGTCCGTAAAGGTCTGTGAAGACAGTTGATACTGAAGGATCTGCTGCAGGCCGTTCATAAACTTGTCCGTTAAAGCCTGCTCCGAGGTCAAGTCATCACCCGCGTACCGGGCTAGCTGGGTAAACTTATGGAGGTATTCTGTGACCGACATAGTTCCCTGCTTTAATCCATAAAATTCTTGCTTCTTAATCCCCATTAAGCTAGCGGGAATATGGTGTTTGCGAAACATTTCCTTGAACATTGTCCAGGTGATCTCTGTATCCTTAGGCTGTGTGCTTCGAACTCTCTTCCACCATGCAGCCGCGGGTCCTTGCAGGTACTGGGTGGCATAGAGCACCTTTTCCTGTTCATTGCAGCGGGCTACTTCTAATTTTTCTTCAATCACTAGTAGCCAGTCATCGGCGTCAAGTGGTTCGGTAGATTGGGTAAACACAGGCGGGGATGTCCTCTGAAATTCTGACAGTTTATTGGCTCTATTGGGAGGGTTTCCAAGTAACAGTGCGTGTTGCACCGCAGTTTGGGTGGCTTCGCAACTTCGTCCTATGATTCTCAATATATCTATCAAGGTTGGTTCTTCGGGTTGGGGATTCTGTGGTTGGTGGACGGATTCAGCACAATGGGACATTGGGTCCTCCTTCCGGCTGGGGTTGACTGGAGGCACTTCTTGTCCCTTCGCTGCAGACCCTGCGCGAGAGTCAGCTCGCGGCTTCTTGGCATTAGATGGCGTCTTCTGAGGTTCAGTGGGTGTCTTTGAGCGTACCGGGTCGGTGGGTTTCGGGAGCTGGCCCTGAGCATCTGCTCCTGTTTTGCGGGCCTGGGAGTTGTTGTTGGTGTTGTGACTCATTGTCGATCTGCATAGGTGGTAAATGGGTTGGTCAGGTGTTGAACTCTTTCAGCAGGAGGTAAGAGGGAAGAGGGGATTTACGGTATAGCACAAAACTCAAGGTTAAATGTGTTGCACAGATTGTCAGTGGTTGGGACAACCAACCAAAAAGCGAATGAAAAACCAAGGAAACATTTTGCAGCATAAAAGGGAAAGTACACAGAGGCACTTACACATACATTGCGCCTAAGGGCGCGGGCTAAGCCCTATTACGATATTACCAAAATAGGGGCTTAAGATTATTGCTAGGCGGGGGCGACTACTCTACTCCCTACTTATCTAATCTACCTGGTCTAGGTCCAGGTTGGTGGGCTGGGTCAGAGGTATCTCCCCGTGAATGTCTCCATTCTCGGAGGGCATTGGGGTGTTTCTAGGGGTGGCCGGATTTCTGTGGCGGTGCGCGGCTCGAGTGGTGGCCGCATATGTAGAAAACAACCGAAGATAATCGGCGGGCATGGTTGGCAAAGAGCTGCCTCCCATCACCACAGGTACTCCTAGCAGAGGTGGGTCTTCCGGTGCTGGTGCTTGAACGGGTGCCGGGTTGGAATCTCGAGAATGGGGGCGGGGCGGTACAAGAGGGACGGAGTGCTGTGCTCGGGTAAGGGTGTCGATGAGCTGGATGAAGACTTCCGTCATGGCGACGAGGTACTGGGTGAGGTGGACGACGGCGACGTCCTGCTCGGCTTGGGTGCTGGCGTAGATGACTTCTCCTCCTGGTGCGCGGCTGGGGTAGAATCTGAAGGCTCGGCGACGCATACTTGGGACTACGGGGTGAAGTTGAAGGGTGGCCTCCCAAGCTACTAGTTGAATAGCTAGGTCGGGGTTGGGCATCGGATGCCCGGCGATGTGGAAAGTGGCGACGTGGGTGGCACCGGCTTGGTAAATGTGTACGTCTGCCCAGTACACATGGTTGGGGTTGGAGGCTTCCTCCTGGTAGACGTCGTACTCGGGCCTCTGAGTGGCACCGAGGGTTCTCTGAGCGACGGTCCATAGGACATCTACAAAGCCTGCTAGTCCTGCCACGGTGGTTTCATCATAAAGTACACCGCGAGGCATTGCTTTAGGTGGTATAGAGAAGAAGAGGGACTAGGGTTTCTTGCTCTTTAGAGTAGCGGAGAGGAATGAGTTAAGAGGAGAAAGGTTGGGGGTATTTATAGGGCAAGAAGGTGATGGCTTTGGTCATAAGGAAGACAGGTGTCCCTTAGGATGTGACGTCTGCCTACCTTCATTAATGGGATGTGTTGAGGTGTCCTGCCGTACCCTAGATTCGCGTTTTGAATGACAGGTAAGAGGAATTCACGGAGAAGAGTAGACCAGAAAACATTCTTTTACAACTGCTGACCGGATAGGTCATTTTATTTAAAATAGTAGTGTGAGTACAAAACAACACCTACGGGTGTGGCGTACTTCACACGGCATACATAGTAGTAGTACATCATACAGAAACACACACCATACGTCTGCATTTATTGGGTACATGCTAACTTAAGCCGATAACTCAAGGGGAAAATCCTACAAGCTTAAAGCATGATCTGCACTTCATCGTCTTCGGCGGGAATAATCTCCTCCGGGTCTTCTTCTTCTTCTGAATCCGATGCGGCGGTCTGCATTGGGGTGGAATTGGGTATAATAGAACTAGCACGGGAAGGTCCGGCTCCTGGAGTGAACCGACGAATATAAGCTTGGGTGTTGCCACAGTGCCTTTTGGGTGGAGGTGGCTGTGCGGTCTCACTCACAACATGGACGTCATGGGGCTCTGGAGGCGCTGCATTGGCGTTCACTTGAGTGGTGGCTTGGCTTAACAGCTCCCGCGCATGTTGTAGCTCATCTTGTACTTGATCCAGTTCGACAAGCATACAGTGCAGTAAGGAGTCCTGTGTTTCCACAAAGTGTGCTAGACTCACTACTGCGGGGTCGTCTTCGCCGTCAGGGGGAGTGTAGTGGCGAATGTTTTCTTCTAGTGGGCTCTGTGGGAAATATCTTGTGGCTCTGAAGCTTCTCAACTCAGGCATCTCATAACAAAGGTGCACCAGGGCCTTGTATGCGGCCAACTGGATGGCCAGAACGTGGGACCAGCTGCGAGTTCCGGTGATGGCATACACTCGGCTGTCTTCAGGATTTGTTTTGAATATAAATACTTTGGCCCAATAATCCGTTATTGTCTCTGATTTCTTCTCCTGATAAATGTGGTATTCCGGTATGGCCATGCCTCCATAACGTCCTAGTGCTTCTCGAAGTAGTTGAGGAAATCCTCCAGCGGTGGCAGCACATGTCTCTCCAAATCTTTCAATCGCCATCTGCGAAATTTTTAAAATCAGAACTGGGGTAAGTATAGATGTTCAGAGATTGGTCAAGATAAGGTGATTACTAGAAGGGGTGAGAATACTAGAAGTTACTCTTAAAACTTTTATCTTGGCTCAAGAAAATACTTTTATCAGGTTTCTAACTAACGCCCATGCTAGCTAGGGTCTCCTACAGTCAGTATGGCTCTGATACCAAGCTGTGGCGTACCCGGTTTTAGGGCCGGATACGTCTCCCGTGTTTACTGTACCGATCCCTGGATCAGTAGTCGGTACACACACAAGAACTTGATAACATCCTCATACGATACCGTATATCTTACATAAATAAGCCATTATGGTCTTTATTCAACATCAGGGCCGATTGGTCGAATAGAAAGTGGCAGCGGAAAATAACAGAACGCGATTATTGACCCATCAATATGCCCATCCACAGGCAACTGACTGGGGAGAACGCCCTAGCCCTCGTGGTCGCTGACCTCGTCCTCAGAGCACCATTCTTCTTCTTCATCTGGCCAAATCAACAAGCCAGGTGAGTACATTGAATGTACTCGCAAGCTTTTCCCTCGGGGAAATAATACGGCATAGTTCATGCAAAGGGATATTTCAAAGGAGGGCTCTATCCTAGGTTTCATGTTGTGCGGAAATGTAAGTTTGTATTGTAAATAACCATAATAGATTGAAAGCGAACTTTGTAAAACAATGATCCCAACGTATCACATCGTCCTCCGTGGTAGCCCTTGCTACCTCTCCTTTATTTCCTCCGCGGGATAGCCGCGCTCATCACCGCTTACCCTTTCGGCTTCCGCTCACACCACCCCGGCAGTGTAGCTAGCCTTTCCTTCAGCAATTCCTGGCTACCAATCCGGGTAGCGTAAATTGCCCCCTGTGGGCACATCATGCCCACGTCCTTAATCCCATTTCCCAGCTTTCACAACCAAAACATATTCTAACCAGTGTGTGGCCTTATCAGTTCATGTCCATGACCGAGGACGCGGCTATTCGAATAGATTTTAACACTCTGCAGAGGTTGTACGGCTTTACCCACAAGATGTAGTTCACCCTTAATGCCGAGCGCTAACGATACACCGCATGAGGTGTATTGGCAGGGCTAGTACAACGAGACCCTTCTCCCGTGTTCATGCCAGAGCCGGACTCGCTAGGAGGACTACCCGACCCTCTTCATCTCAAATGACAGAGATGGGACTCTCCCCCTTTGTGTCGGACCATGTTCCACGTACCTTATAGGACTCTACTGAGCTTTACCCTCACAATACGGTGAGACCCATGAAGAGCTTTTCCCCTACTCAGTTCCATGGAGATCCTCTAGGGATTCTACGGATCCACTAGCACTTCAACCTAACTTCCCACGATTCCGGGCTCCGGCATTAGACGAGGTACCAGGTCCAGTCCTTCCCATAAAGGACATGTGGACGTACGGTGGGGAACTGATTCAGCGGCACTTAGGTTCGGTCCTTAACTGATTCGAGCGGGACTCCATAACCAACCAACTCCACGGGTAGCAACCGGCTACCCGACCATTCCTTCCGCAAGCAGCATCCGGCTACTCTACATCCTCATAACACCCTTAGCATTCCCGCCCGAATCCAAAATCCTTCATCATCTCATGCGGGGTTTTCACAAACATTTCTTTTAAAAGATTTCCTCGGCATGTATAAACAAGCCGAGGTTTTGATCCCATATCCCTCCCGTACTTTGTAAAACTTATTTTACTAGAGCAGGTCTAAGCACAGCTACTGCTTATATTCCTACTACCTTGCCGGTCGATTTCGGCCGACTAACTAGATCTAGGGCTACAAGGGAATAGATTCCAGACCTAGGGTATATGCATCTATTCGGCATATCTACACTAACATAAAATATCGGTGATAATAAATTAGCATGCAAGATTTTGCAAACAAAATAATTACACGTAGTAAATATGGGATTCGACATGTTCAAGGAGGAAAAGCTTGCCTGGCAGCTCCGGGTCTTGTTCCTGTTCTGGACGAGAAGGTGATGCCGGATCCTCTCGCGGCACGTATGGCACTCCGTTAACTATACGTCGAAAAAGAGCGGCGAATAAGAAGCAAGCGATTGAACTTCGAATGAAATCCAAGAACACGAAAGAAGGTCACATGAAATGACGATGATTTTAATCGGGTAGGAAGATTCATATTATTAGGGTTACTTGCTCAAAGTTTTTGTTTTTATGAAACCACGGACATTAGGGCTATCTTTTATTGCACTGGCATTGTTAAATGATCCCCTGGAATTCTACATGCATAAGGTATATGCAGGTTTAACGAAATTGGAAATAATGCCCTAAACTTAATTGCTTTTGTTCATGTTTAAGAATTTATTTGAAACTTGAAAACTCCCTTGAATCTAAGGTTTTGGGAATGAGCCTAGTACTGGAAATAATTGTCTAAAAGCTGGTCTGACATGCTGAGTTGGTTTAACAGTGAAGGGAGCCGGTTCTGGAGCTAGTTACAGCAGTTATACCGGATTAAACGCACTAACCCGACGGCCCTAATGAGCCGGTTGCTAATTAAATGTGCTTCCGACCGGTTTCTGCATCTGCGCGCTGTTGAAAACGGTAAGCAAAAGGGCGCCTTCTCCTGGTACTTACCCTATTCGGGAATGGCTCCCTGCTTACCTGAGCTGCTGGGTTACAACAGGGGCGGCGGCGGCGCTACGGGCAAGGGGTTACCGGCGGCGAGATCTTTAATCCGAGCTGGGGAATAGATTCCAGAGGGGTTAGGGAAGCTCCCTAGCTCGTTTCCCTCTCACTTGGGAAGCTTGGAGGGCTCGGCGGCTTGGGTTGCTCCTGCTGTGGCGGAACAGGGAGGAGAGGAGGGAGTGGAAGCTGGGTTGGGGAAAGAGCTCGGGTGAGGAAGAGCTACTTTGGCGCCATCAGATCCGGATTCTGGAGCTCGGTTGCCTCGGTTGGATGTGGTACAGAGAGGAGGAAGGAGCTAGACGGGAGGGCGCAAGGTGCGGTGGTGTTGAAGCTTTGGAGTGCCCGGTTACTCCTTTTATAGGCGGCGGAGCTCGGGTGGCTGGCGCGGCGCAGCCCCCGGTGATGGGACTTAACCGAGCGGCGACCGCAGCGTGGCCGAGGCGGCAGGGCACAGCAGGGCGTCGGGACAAGTAAAGACGACGAGCGGCGCGGCTGCATCAGCGGGCGGCGGGGCTTGGAGCAGGGCGCGCGCGGCGTGTCGACGGACGGCGCGGCTGCTCGGCGTGCGGCGCGGCAAGGGAGGCTCTCGAGGCGTTGCTAGTTGATGAGCTGGGCGGGTCGACGGGACGTGTCGTGGTGGTCCTCGGTGTTCGGCGTGGCGAGGAGACGACGGGCGGCGCGCTGAGGCGAGCGGCGTGGCAAGGGAAGCTCCCAAGGCGCAGCTGGCCGGGGTGAGCTGGACAGAGGCGATGGGATGGGGCATGGCAGGGTGCTCGGCGTGCGGTGGGGTGTTGAAGACAGCAGCCGGCGCGCCCATGCACATGATGGCATGCTGAAGCTGCCTCAGAGCGCGGCCAGCTCATGCCAATGGCCGGCATTTGCGTGTCCTGGCATGCTGAGGTGAGTGGGTACGTGTCTACTGCGACAAGGTTGAAGAAAGAAAGTGTCCGAGGGGTTTGACAGGGGTTACAAGCTGGGCGGTGGTGCAGAGATGTGACAACTCCTGGACGATGTGTTGTGTCATGGCATAGGGCTAAGAGGAAGGTGACAAACTTGTGCAGCCACGGCAGTGTCAAGCTCTCAGGCATGCTGGGAAGATCGGGAAGAGCACCCTACAGCTGGTGGTGACCTTCTCTTTTTGACTTGGCTCTTTGTTTCATGCATGAAGGGTACACGTGCAAGGTGTTGGTTGCTGGCCAGGGGGTCTTTGAGCCGAGCATGGCTGTTGTTATTGCATATCTGGGTTCGTGAGCAGGTTGGGACCATTGTGTGATTTAGTTGGATTTTTCCGATCTATACTTTTATAGGTTGCAGTACAACGCACACTTCTGCCCTAGGGTTTGTTGTTTTCAAATATCACTATCTTTGAACTGGGCTCCCATACTTTATTTTATATTTACCCTGCATATGATATTGGGTTGTTACACGAATTTATTCATAATTAATGGTAATGTCGAGGATGGATGAACTTCGTGATTAGGGTTCTTGTGGAAATATGGATGTAATGATGAGGTTTAAACATGTTTGATTTATATGCAATTAAGCGGATAAGCGGGTTTACGAAGATCGGGGTGTTACAGAGGACCTTCACCTGACTGTCCCATTTTCCCACAACGTCTCGCGAAATGCCCCATTTCCCCACAACTATAACACTTAATCTTGCTCCAATCCATGGCAGGTTGCGACTGTCCTCCCTGGGGACGGGAGTGGGAACCTTGCTGCTGAGGACGAGGAATAAAACTTTGCGGCCTCTGCGGGTACGGTCCCGCGGGACGGGGTGGTTGTTGTTGCCACACCCGTGGCTTCTGTGAATTATTTCCTCCAGATTTCAACGCCTCTCTCTCACGCTTGCGGGACCTGTCGAAGGCTATCTCTTTTGCCTCTATCGTTATCACCTTGTTCACAAGATGCTGAAAATCCCGCACATCGGCGATAACCAGCTTGGCCTGCATTTCATCGTTCAGCTTGCCCATAAACTTCTCTACTTTGTCTTCGTCGGAGGAGACTTCACGCGATGCATACCGCGCCAGATGGTTGAACTCGCGGAGGAACTCTAAGACTGACTTGTTACCTTGGCGAAGATCACGGAACTTCTCTTTCTTCAATGCCATAATACCAGAGGGGATGTGGTACTCACGGAAGCTGGTTTGGAACTCGGCCCATGTGACCACATGACCGGGGGCTTGCATAGCTAGGAAATTCTCCCACCAATCTGCGACAGCGCCTTCGAGGTAGTGGGAAGCGAAGTTGACTTTGTCGTCTTCCGTACATTGAGCTAATTGAAGCTTCCTTTCAATCGTGCGGATCCAATTGTCTGCTTCAAGAGGGTCATCGGCCCGATCAAAAGTAGTTGGTTTTGTTCTCTGAAATTCAGATAGACTGCCTCTGCCTTGATCACCTCCTGCGCCTTGGTTACGCACTATCTGCTCTAAGATCCGGGTCTGGGTGACCAAGATTTCGGCGATGTTGGGCTGCTGGGGAGGGGGTGGCACTTCTTCTTCTTCACGTTCACGACGCCCGCGAGCGGCTCCACGGGTTCCAGATGCCATGCTACTGAAATCAGAAGACGCCGGATGAGATAAGGGAGTTGGAAACTTGGGAAATCAAGGATATTTCCACAAGGGTATAACAAGGTAACCAAAGATATGGCGCATCATTTCGTACACACTTTCACGAGAAAATGAGGCGGAAAACGATTGCAAGGAAGGTTGACGCTAAGACACGGATGCATTAACACGACCAACGGGTTCCTACAAGGGCTGCGGTTTAGATCACCCTCTGGTGAAATAAACGGGTAATGTTCCAAAAGTGCAGCCATGGATACCCAATTACAACTCTCCAAAAGATACCCTAAAACCTGACATGTGATTCGGCTTACATTCTAAATACACACCATGAGATCGGCTCTATGTATCAAGTACTCCGGGAGATGGGGGAATCCAAGTTCTCGGAGCATATACAGGAGTACCTCCAGAAATCCATCGAATGCATCAACTGAGGGGAATCCAATTAGCAGAGCAAATAGCAGGGTTAAAGTCAGCCACAAACACAAAACCAAAGTGACAGGGAAGGGGCCTCAGAACTAAGAGCGGGGAGGATAAGGAATAAAAGTAGTCTACTTACTAATTTTAAATATAGGGCTTAATTTTGCAAATAGTTTTCTCGACACTGTGGAGTTCTAACTAACGACCACCTGCAATTGGCTTCCTACGGTCAGCTCGGCTCTGATACCAAGCTGTCACGGACCCGGGATCCATAGGTGATTAGGGGAACGCGAAGTCGCCAAGGACCGAAGGACTCGTCAGCCCGGTGGCACGGTACCTGCGCCGTACGCACCGAGGCGGAACGATCCGACACCCGCCACGTGCGAGCCGGTCGGAAGCGACCAATCTTCCCAGAACCACCTGTAGATTCCAGATGCCAGTGAAGAGGTAATACCGCGTGATAAGCCTGCGCTCCGCGATGGTCATAGGAGGACTTGAGCCCGGGATATGTATCCCCTCAACCTAACCTAGCCACGATGTGCGACTCTGGGAGGATCCAGCTCTGCTCTGCCGTCAGCGCGAGGCGTGACGGTCGCAGGAGGCTTAGCAAGTACGGGACGAATCCCCTGGATCAACTCAACCAAAGCTACACAGGACTAGTGGTTCGCTCACCTCTGCCATCACGAAACGCAACCCTAGCACACAATACTACCGCTGCACGGTTGTCCACATACTTCATCACATACACACATTGTACATGGACAACCACAAGTAACAACTCGGATATCACAACAAAGCTCTACAAATACGATATTACTAGTAACTGTCCACGATGGGACAACACATTACATCATTCGGCCATAACCGAAAACATATCCGAGTACGGAGAATTTAAACAACAGCGGAAGCAAGGTGAATGAGTCCCACAGCGGTGCAGTGACCGCTGACCCAAAAGCTACACTCTATCCCATGAGTCGAACACAACCGAGGAAACAACAATTTCAGGCATCATCAAAATAGTCTTCAACCACCGGCTCACCTGCAAGCTCTAGGAATAACCTAGGTGAGTACGAACGTACTCGCAAGACTTATTCGTGCTTGATTAAATGTCCTACTCATACTAGTACAACAACAATTAAACATGAATGCTTCTCAGAGTAACCATATACAAATTATGAACATAACATTGACAGATGGAAGTAAATACAAGTTATGTAACAGGCTGATTCAAGGTACAAACATATCATAAACGAATCATCACAAGATCCAAACCACAATTCCAATTCCATTGGGGTGCCCATGAGTCCAATCCCAACGAATCCAATTAACAGATATCCAAATCAATTAGGGCAGCCCCTACGTCAAATCCAATCGATCCGTCATACACACATTTTCATTTACTCTCTCGGACCGTTACCGGCAAATACATCCCCATGGAAATAACCAGAGCTCTTCACCCGGAGGTAGCTAATCTCCACGTGACCGAGGCTTACCATGCGAAACGTCCATGGCAGAGATTTCCGCTAACGTCCACGCGGTGATGAGGGAGATGCCCGATTAACCCCGGTTGGTATCTCAATAAATCCACCTCTGAACAAGGTGCTCATCCACCTCTCAACGAGGTGCTCATCCACCTCTGAACAAGGTGCTCATCCACCTCTCAACGAGGTGCCCAAATCATACCTAACCGTGTTCATCGTGCAAAACCCGCGGCTCTCACATCTCACTTAACCAAATCCAAGTTGATGGAGCATCATGATTAAGTTTGCCACCACAGCGAACCTGACACACACAACCATACCTAGCCATGCTAGTTTCAGAGAGTTCTGACCTTCACATACAAACAAACAAGCCTACCAAAAGCCTAAGTAGATAAGCATATGAAATAGTAGCAACAAGATGCAACAAGCTCTGCTTGCCTTGGCCGTAGGGTTCCTGATCTTGCGTTGAATCGTGAGCCTGGTGATCGCCTTCTTCGAGCTCTATCGTAAACAATACGAACACCGGAAACAAACGGCAAAAGAGAAGGAATGAGACCCAGCATGTATGCATGATGGATGGATAATACTAGATGCATAGATTAACGGTGATTCGCAGAGGTGAATAGCCCTAGAGTGGCTAACGTACTTCGCGGTTTAGGTTTAACTCACTTCTGATTACCCTAGCATGTATGCATGTCAGTTTTACGGTGCATCGGGCAGTTAGGGCTAACGCCTTTAGTGGCGGGATGGGGTGGCAGGGTCGATTAGGTCAGCATTGTGATGGTGACTTAAGCCATAGGTTCGAAGTTGTTAGTATCAGGTAGGTTAGAGCTCCGGTAGGTTAGATTAGGGTTTTATCGACCGATTAGGGTTTTAAGCCGATATGGGGTAAAGTGAACTATTGAGTGCTTTAGTGGGTGATACATGTGAAACCTAATTTCTGGTTCTACCCATTACGCATGTTAAGGTTTTCATGATAGTGTTAGGATTTAGTGAAGACCTATGCCTGAGGTGGGATGAACTAGGGTTTTGGTGTTACGACAACTTCTCAAGTGACGTGAGTAGGGACCAGGGTGTCACCCTAGTGGTGTAGGTGTGCAAGAGACATGATGCCAATGCTAGTAAAGGACTTCTAAAGATGTGTTAGAGGTGTTAGGGTTTCGTCGATGATCTATCATGCATGCGTGCTAACGGGTGTGACTTCGAACTAGGGCTACAAGTGGTGGTTCTTAGTAGGTGATCATATTACAAGGGTTGCTATCTCGAAAGTATGCGGGAGCACGACTCTAATGCCACTGAAAGTAACAGGATCGGAGCTATCGTCGTATTAGTGGTTTATCGAGTCACCCCTTGAAAATGTACTCCTATCTTTAGATCTAAAATGTTCTACAATGCATGTGTCCAAAATGAACTTTTGATCCGACCAAATCGTAGAGATTTTTACGAGGTTTCCAAATATGTAAAATTTACTGAAATCCGACTTACGGTTTGAAAGTTACGCGCGTTCAAAGTTTGTCGCATTTTTAATCGAAACCCTAACCCTAACTGTACGAGAATCTATTTGCTAAAGCCACCCGAAGTGTACCCGGTCCTGTTCTTAAATTCTTACGCCCACCCACGTTGAAATACGACGGATTCTCCTAACCTTAATCGCCTCTGGCCGACATGCGGGCCCCCGGGGATAGTTGACTGGACGCCTTGGACCAATGCAATGGGGCCACGTGGCCTTTCTTCTTCCTGGAGCTGGCTCGGCCGAAAAGTGGTGCTCGGGTGGTGGCCTCGCCGGAGCTCCACCGGAGGAGGTCCGACAGCTCCCGGAGCTCGGGGAGCCCAAGGGAACAGCGGCGAGAGGCGGCAGCTCACCCCGGAGATGATGCTCAGCTCGGGAAGGCCGGAGGGATTCGGGGGCGAGCTGACGACGGCGGTGGACTCCGGGGGCTCTGGTTGTCGTCGGCAAGGGGCCTTGGGGCTCGGATCTGCGAGAAAGAGGGAATGGGGAGATGAAGGGAGGGGAGACGAAGCTCGGGAGCTCGGAAAAGGGGTCAGAGACTCACTGGGGCGGCGTCGATGGCTCGCCGGAGTCTTGACCGGACGCGAAGGAGACGGTGGCGCCGGGGAGGTTCGGGCACAGGAGAGAGAAAAGAAGGGGCTGCTAGGGTTTTGAGAAGATGGGAGAGGGGCAGCGGGTTCGGACCGGCGGCATTTAAAGGGCGGCCGGTCGGAAGGGCCGGTGGCGCGCCGCCCACGCCGGCCATCCGGCGGCAACAACGTGGCGGCGGGGATCTGCGGGTGGGACCCTGGGCGGCAGAGGAGAGAGGGAGGAGAAGGCGCACTGGCCCCAGGGCGTCTTCTGAGGGGAGAGGCGGAAAGGAGAAAAGGAAAGCGGGTTTTGGGCTGTGGGGTTATGCGGGCTGAGGCAAATGGGCCGGCCGAGAGGGTTTCGGCCCAAAACCATTAGGGTTTCTGGTTCTTTTTATTTTCCTTAATACCAGCACAATTCTCTTTATCATTTTATGTACCAAACTAACTCCAAATAACTTGAAATTTCTACAGGGACTTTAAAATATTGTTTGCGAGCTATTGGAAGAATTTGAACCAATTTGGACAAAGTTTGGCCTATATTTGTATACAAATTCAAACTAGGGCTCAATTTAGGTCTACACCTCGAACTAGGACTTAGGCATATTCGAAAATTCTGAAATTTTAAGGGGATGCTCAAAATATTATAAGAGACCTATTGTAGAAGTTTGGAGGGATTTGGAGCGTGTTTGCCCTAGGTTCCAGTTAAATCTCAAGTGTTGACCTAATTTTGAGTTTGACTCGCAACTAGGTCCTTTACAGCTTCCTCAATTTCACCAGGATGTTCGAAATGGGTTATGGGGCCCACTGTAAAGTTTTTAGGTCTTTTAGGAGTAGGGTCGACCCCATTTCAATTCAAGCTTTTACTAGGACTTCGAAGTGGATCTGAAATGCAGTCGAGTCCTCAACCCTTCCGGAACCTCGAATATCTAAGTGGGACTAGGGTTTGCATGATCGGTGCCAAACAATATTGTGTTGCAACTTTTCATTCACAGGGACTTGACCTAATCGGCATATTACGAGTTAGTCCTCTTTCTCCCATTGTTTTCTAACCCTAAGTTTGAATGACGATGTAAGAGGGCTCGGGAGGAGAACTCCGGGGAGAAGAGAGGGAAGTTAGCCTGGTGATTCATCGAAGGGGGGGGTGGAAACCACTGATCCTTCCACCTGCTAGTGTTATCATCGATGTCACGTGATACTTCAAATAAGTTGATTGGTGTTTGCAACAATCTCGCACCGGGGATGAGATATGCACATATTCTATAAAGTTTCTTCTTATCGTATTTTAGTTTAAATAAGGTGTGTGTAATATGGGGTTTATATGCATGAATATGATGACATGTATGCATGAATGCGAGGCAAATCCTACGCGTCGAATCTGGGTATTACACCTCCATCTCTATTTATAGCCTAATCTAGGGTTTGGGATAAGTATCCATTTAAGTGCACTAAAGAGGAAACAAACCCACCCTCATGGCAGGTGGGCCCCACTACTGGTGGGGCCACTAGTTTCCTAACAGTTTGGACATGGCAGGAGCGGTTGGGGGTTAGCAAGGAGGGGGTTTAGTACGGATGTGGTTAGGAGGACTCTTTCGCAGCCGTCGATGATAATTAAGAAAATAGATTAATGATATTGAACAGTTGAGACCGATAATATCCTAATAAAATTGATACTTTTTATATTGGTATAGATATAGATATATATTAATATTGAGAATATTCGGCCACAAAAAAATATTTATTTCTGTCACTTTCGCCACATGCAATGGCCCCTCCTTTCCACATCTCAACTTCTTCTTTGCCCCATTTGTAAGTAGCAGCCTCCTTAGAAAGTCCACCCAAATCCAACAATTTGTGCAGATCTTTTGCCCCAATCTTAAGTTACTTCTTTGTTTCAAAGAGGCATTTGCATGTAACTTGTCATACGTAGCAATCACAAGCCACTGATAATTAAGTAACTTCTCATTTCTTAGAGTTGTTCTTAAAAGTTTAGGTGTAAGATTGGACATTAGCCGTACACATTTTAGGTGATTATTGGCTTTTATTTTAGCTGTGTTCATGCATGATGTCGATTCATATCCCCGTCTAGCTAGTCTAAGATCTTTATCTTAACATGTACAAGTAGATCTGACATGAAAATCACAACCAAAAGTTTTGAGCTAACCAGAATTTATCAAAAAAGAAATTTGTTTATGATGGTACCAATTTATCCGTTTCTCTAGATTTTATAAGTAGACGACGCATGTTAGAACTCGAGGGGACTCGGTTCTTTTCCTAGGAAGAGAGAACTCGAGCTCATTGCATTCAAACTTGAGATACAGCACAAACATATTTTAAGGCACAAATATATAGAGTTAGTTGGAACCAAAACAAATACATATAGAGTTAGTTGGAACCAAAACATATAGAGTTAGTTGGGACCAAAACAAAAATACATGTTTTTACTTGATCAAATGTGTCACCGGAGGACCAGTAGACTGAAAATCTCATCCGGGGGCAAAGAAATTTTTTAAGATTTTTTTAGCAGAGTTTTTTAAGATTTTGAGAGCATGTCTAGTTTCCCACAAGCCACAATTCATAGCATTCCACAGCCGAAATTAGCCCCCCAAAACCGTACTTGTACAAAGCTCATCGGCAGCCGATCCAACTAAATACACGTTCCGAATCCCCGCCCCAACCACTTGGTCGAAACCTCTCCGTAAAAAATAATCTCAACCGTCCATATCGCAATCGGACGGCTACGGACGCGCCGATCGCCACACAGACGAGCCCCAGTCCATCCTCGCCGCAGGGATGATCCGGGGATCCCTTCGCCCTTTTAGGCCGATTCGTCTTCGTGGGGCGCACCCCATCTCTCTCTCTCTCTCTCTCTCTACCGTCTCCGAAGCCGCCGTTCCCAAGATTAGCAGCTCAGCATCCCGAGCTCGGCTCCCCAGAGCCCACTGAACGCTCCTCGCCGCCGCGCCGCTTGGAGATCCGGACTGGCATTTCTCTGGTAAGCGTCGTCGGCTGCATGCGCTCTGGATTGGCAGCTTCTCTGATCCCCAAATCCGGTTTCTCTTCGGCGCGCCCGTGGTTCGGATTGCTCGTGAATTTGCATGGTCTTGTGGAGGCTGCTGCGAGGCCATCCTGGTAAGCGTCGTCGGCTGCATGCGCTCTGGATTGGCAGCTTCTCTGATCCCCAAATCCGGTTTCTCTTCGGCGCGCCCGTGGTTCGGATTGCTCGTGAATTTGCATGGTCTTGTGGAGCTCCTGCGCAATGTGGCCTCGCAGGAGCCCCGCCGGCGCCGGATCTGGGAGCCAGCTCTGTTCACAAAAAAAGTTTTTTGTTTCTTTCTTGAGCTTTTCGTAGATTTAACTGCCTGCCTTCGCGAAATCTTTTCCTGCTTTGGGTTGTCGCTTGCGTCTCACCTACCGGGAGAATTGAATTGAAATGTGGAGTAAAAATGGGTTCTTGCTGGGAATCTGGCCCCCTTCCCAAATTTTGCCTCCCGAGTTCTTGATTTGAGCTGCCTCTGCTTTCCCAGTTGTGACAGGAGCACTTCCGTTGATGTGATTGTTTTTGTACCTTTCTTCTTGGACTCTGGCTTATTAGTTGCCTTTAGATTTCTCCCTTTTAAAAAGGATTTATCAGCAATTCGGGAGATGGATATTGCCATGTCTCCATCACTAACTCTGGATCTCATGATCTTTGCAGGGTGGTCACAGGCTTCACTTGTTTTGATAGAAAAAGTCGTGTTTTTTGGGGCTTTCATCTTGGATGACGTCTCTGTGAAAGGCACAAGTATAGTAGTATGATTTGCCTTCCTCTGCCGGCAGTGGGCTAAGCTGGCGTGCTATCTGTCTGTCTGTTGAATTGTGTACTTGGAGGGTGATGGGGTCGTCCGGTTGCAGCTCCGAGATAGTCGAGGCCACCGAGGAATTCGATAGTGCGCCTGTTAGTGGCTCCAGCTTGCTGCATATTAAGTGAAAACCGAGGAGAAAGATGAGAGGCGTCGTGATTACCCTGTGAAAGATGAGCTTGACCAGCTTCTTAAGGCGATCGACAGCAGGACGTTCCGTCGGGCGCTTAGTCCTGGCCAGTCCGGTGTGGATCCTCTTTGGAAGAATGCTCAAAAGAAACCATCTAGGTCAGGGTCATCTCAAACTACGGCATTGGGATATCCTCGAAGCCTGTTAATATGAAACAGGCACTGAGAAGGCTTTGCATTTCCCAGGCGTCAGAAATGGCTGCGATGAAGAGGTTGTCAATGTCACCTGGGTCATCGAGTTCACCTGAGGCAGGAACTATCCACAGGCTTTATGCTCCTTGATGGTCCAAAGCAGTGATGGAAGCCATGTGGATGATGATGAAAAGATGAACTTGATTGAGATATCAATTACTCCAGAAAAGATTGATAAGAACTCATCTAGAGGAACAAGCGACTTCAGTGAAGACTGTGATTTTGAGACAGCTGATGGAAGCGCAGTCACCTCCCTGCATTCTGCATCGTCTACCTCGGCTGATGTACGGAAGATCAGGATCCAAGATGTCATGAGTGGGGACCCTATAGACAGCGAGAGCTCCGTTGTGGAAAATGGAAAGTCGGGTGAGAAAGTTTCTGCAGCTACTGATGATAGCTCTCCCAGAATCCCTATCTTGAGCAAACCCATCACAACTTCCCGGCTTGTGAAGCCTGTCTTTCGATGCAAGGCCATCAGTAAGAGGAAAGTGAAAGAAGAACAATCTTCACTGGGTAATTCCTCCAATAGTACTAAATTCTGCTCTTCAAAGGAGTCCATCTCCCTTGCATCAACCAGCTGTTCTTCAACATCCAGCGTTACAAATCCCACCAGCTGTGCAGAAGAACAGAAGACAAATCCAGGGCCAGAAAATTCTGATGAGAAATCGTCTGAATGGTTAAGAACAGAGGAAAAAGGTGAGTGCTCCCAGAATTCGAAGAGCAGCATTAGTGAGTATGGATGTAGCACTAGTATCAGCGATGAGAGCCAATTTGGATTATGCAACTATAACAACAGGCCACACATGGCGAAGGATCTCCGTTGGATAACCATTCGCCAGTTGGCATTACAACAGGGATCCTTAGGACTCGACAATTTCAAGCTTCTGAAGAGGCTTGGATGTGGGGACATCGGGACTGTGTATCTTGCTGAGTTGGTTGATTCAGATTGCTTGTTTGCTTTGAAAGTTATGGATATTGAGTACCTTATTAGTAGAAAGAAGATGCTACGAGCACAGGCTGAGAGGGAGATACTAGAAATGCTGGATCATCCATTTCTTCCGACTCTTTATGCCCATTTTACCACAGATAATCTCTCATGCTTGGTCATGGAGTACTGTCCAGGTGGTGATTTGCATGTTCTTCGTCAAGGACAACCTGGGAGAAGCTTTCCAGAGCCATCTGCAAGGTAAATTTCATTTAGTACTTAGAACTTCAGACTGTCAACATTCACTACTGGAAGTCTCCGTGGTTTGTGTGTTTCTTTTCTTTGCTCTTTGAATCAGTGTGGTAAGTTGAATTTGTCTAGTGATTATAAGCTCAAGTGCGATCACCAAAAACCACCTTACGTTAGGTAGGTTTACAACAGTAATTCTTGGTATTCCAAGTTTGTTGTTTGTTAGAGATTATGCATGCTAATATCTACAAACACAGCCATTTAGCTCTCTTTGGAGTTTCAGCGTAAACACATCTTGCTGTTATTTTTCTGCACAAATAAATGAATTTGGATCTGTGTGGAATCATAATCAAGTGCTCCATCTGTGTGCCAATGAAGGCTGTTTTGTTTCCGTATGTCTGAATAGTCTTGAATGAAACGTTCTATAAGCATCTAATAACATTTTTCTCTAGTTTGTTGTCCTCGTTAATCTTATGTGACCGACTTTGATTTTCTCCAATGTCTATGGTTCATATTATGCACTGGATCCCTACTACAAGTTAGCGATTCATATGCTACATCTTTATTCTTAGTGTTAGCTAGCCATATGACATCACTTTCTAATAAGACTGATATATCATCGTTTTGTCTGAGTGTATATGTTTTTCATCTTTTAGTGCCACTTTACGGATGAGTATTTAGTAACGTCATTGTATATTTTTCTATGTTCTAATATTTCTATTGTGCATTTGTTTAATCGTGATCTGGTCTATTGTACTTCACTGTACTAATAAAATTGTTGATTTGCAGGTTTTATGTTGCAGAAGTTCTTCTTGCTCTGGAATATCTTCACATGCTGGGAGTCATATACCGTGATCTTAAGCCAGAGAATATCCTAGTCCGTGATGATGGTCACATCATGCTATCAGACTTTGATCTCTCACTAAGGTGCTCAGTTAGCGCCGTGCTCCTCCGTTCATCTTCTATAGCAGCAAATCACCAACCAAGGAAGCTTGCAGGGCCTTGTGCAGAGAGCTACTGCATCAATTCATCATGCCTCCAGCCCTCTTGTGCCCAAACGTCTTGTTTCAGGCCATGTCCCTCGGTGCCAAAGCCTCGGAAGCCTAAATCGTCCCTGAAAAGGCTCCCGCAACTTGTTGTAGAGCCTACAGAAGCACGCTCCAATTCCTTTGTTGGCACACATGAGTACCTCGCACCAGAAATCATCAAGGGGATGGTCATGGGAGTGCTGTGGACTGGTGGACCTTTGGTATCTTCCTATACGAACTTTTGTATGGTAAGACACCCTTCAGAGGTCCTGGGAATGATGAAACATTGGCAAATGTTGTTTCCCAGAATCTCCGGTTCCCAGACAATCCAGTTGTCAGCAGCAACGCCAGGGATCTCATCAGAGGTTTGCTAGTCAAGGAGCCAGAGAACAGACTGGGATCGTTGAGAGGAGCAGCGGAGATCAAGCAACACCCTTTCTTTGAAGGCTTGAATTGGGCCTTGATACGATCTGCTGCCCCACCAGAGACACGGCCTTGCGATGTTGTGACTCTTGCAACAGTGCGGAAGAAGAAAGAAGGTAAATGCCTTGACTTCAGTAGTAACTCCGAGGAGCTGGAATTTGAAGTTTTTTAGTGAGGTCTAGGTACAGTTTAGCACTATTTCCGACGATAGTCTACAAATTTTGTTTTAGTAGCCAAAGGCTGGGGGTGTACATGTAGATTCTTGTATGTTCAGTTACTGCTCAATGCGTGTTAATAGATCATTAAATTAAAAGGAATGTTCAAAGCCCATGCCATCATTGTTATTGCATAAAAATTGGTTCCTCTTGGTGGCTTCAGTAGATTGAGTGATTTGCTCCTATTTCGCAGTCAAACACTTACGAACCATGTAATTTTGCTGCTTTCCTGTTTCTGCTAACCGCAAAAACTCTACTTTTCTTCTCAAAGGTGGAAGGGAGTATGAAAGAACTAACATTGTATCAATCTATATCTGAAATATGAGATATTAGACCTGAGTTGTCTAAATGATGGCGTGTAGCTTGTTTTCCTATTAAAATTTTCTCCACCTGCTATTTCATCTACAAGATAAAAGTTCAAGAAACAAAGCGGAAAACTGTAGAAGACTTGGATTTCCATGAAAGGAAGTTCGATCCAAAAAAATCTCAGGTTTCTTTGTGCAAGAACCGGTTCCAATGAAGAGAAACTCAAAAATGATCACAAATTAATCAAATTATTGTTTGGAGCTCCTGCAGTGTATCTTTGTCTGGTTCCTCCCTAGGATTCTGCTGTCCAAGGCATTATCCCTATGGACCCTATCAGATGCTTGTACGCCAACCACATGTAGTGTTGGATCCAGGAATTTTCAGATTTAAAGAATGGGGTTGAACACACGAATTTTCAATTAATTCCTAAAGTTTGCATGATTCAAGATACATAACTTTTCAAGCAGGGCTAGGAAAAATATCATTCTGAGCTCAACTCATTTCTCATCCTCCCTGAGAGCCACATTGCAACTAACTGCCATGAACTGTAGGAAGAGCCTCGGTGGCATGACAAGGACGCTTGCTTGTGGCTATGGAGGCTATCATTCATAAGACATGACCGACACTACCATGATTAGGCAAACCACCATGATTTGGGCAAACACTTAACCGCGCAGTAACCGAAATGGTGATGCCGTGTCGCTACGTTATATGATAAATGATATATGATAAGTATGTCACAAGGAGACTAGGCTTGGGTGCGAGGTTCTCTACATCATACCCGATTAGGTGTCTCTCCTAGAGATAGATAGATAGATAGAGAGAGAGCGCATTACACCCTACTTGGACCCTTTGTGAGGGTATGGAAGTACCCTTTCATCTCTACATGAGTGACCAGCTCAATTCTAAGGCAGATCTGAAAGCTTAAAAGCCTCACTTACGTTTTTGCATTACGCATGGAATTGCGTACATAGAAAGTGATGGCCATGAAAGCCTTTAGAAGGTTCAGTTATATTCCTATCACATTGTCCATGCAGATCACTTTGTAGCATCCATAGAATGATTAGGCAGTTAAGGGAAATATCAAATATCCACTCCACTTTAAAGATGCTTTAAGAGTGTGGTTAAGTACAAGTCTTGTGGGGATCCATCACCCATGTTCCTGCAATGATTAGTCCCGTCATCTCTTAGAAAAATCGTTCTGATGCTTCACTTTAAAATGTGTTTTAAGTAAATGATGAGCTTTTCCTGGAAGAAGGAATTGAGAAGAATGAGCCATTGGATCTTCATGGAGAGTGATTACAGGGAGCTAGCAACGTTTGCCTTGGGAGAGCAGGACGAGCAAAAACAAGAGCAAAAACAATAATGACCGCCGACAACAATAATTGACCAAAATAATCAGGCCTTGTTTGACTGATGCCTAAGAGTGCCTAAGCATGTCCTAAGGAATTGAGCCACGAGAGTATCGATGAAGAGTAGGACCTAGCAGGAAAAGTCTTGGCATGCCTAAGCTACGGCTATTTTTCCCGATACAAGGCCTAAGCTACGGCTATGAGCCAAACACTTGGCTAAGGGAATTGTGGCACATGTGGCAAAGTATGCTCAGTATATTTGATCAGCTTTGATAGGCAAATTCTATGCCCCTCTTGTCTTTCCTTCTCTCCCCCGCCGGTAGAGGCCACCAACCAGCCGCTAGTGCGGCAGGACATCTCATTTCCTCCCCTCCCTTGGAAGTTAACCCTATACTACGTTTCTTTTGGATATTGAGCCCCTGCCCTGGAGATCAGATTTGGGAGGATCGACGAGGGGTGGCCTCATGATGGCGAGGCAATGCACTACAACACGGATATCTATTTGAGGGCACTTGATCAAATATGGCATTTAGTCTAAATGCCATCAAATAAATGATCCACGGCACTTATTATGATTCCGTGACACTTAAAAATGCTGGCACAAAAATGTGCCATCGTAGGTTAAATTCTGGCACAAATAAGTGTCGGCATATATTTTGACCAACCAGGGCATATATATGTGCCGTGTAAAATCTATCACGGCACTTAGGATGTGCCAGTCTATGAGATAAATTGCGGCACATATCATGTGTCAGGAAATTGAGAAACCACGACACATATCATGTGTCGGGAATTTGAGCAAGCCCGACACTTACAAAGTGCCGGGTAAAAGTTAGAGCAACCACGGCACTTATAAGTGCCAGCGATACCCAAATGCCGGCTTTGGACCACTGCGCGCAGGAACTAGACCAACTTTGGCGCCCGGCTAACCCGTGAAACCACTCAGTCTTGACTTCTCTTCCCCGACTCCCTAGCTTCTCCTCTCCTTTGGCGACTCCGCCACCGCCCCTTTCTCCTCACAATCCCGGCCACTCCCGCCGACAATCGGCGCTGCCGAGGGGTCCTTTGGGATCACCTCACTCAGGTCTCCTGATTCCACCCCGACGCCCTTCGTCCTTGTGCTTGACCGCGCCGCTAGGGTTAACCCTAGCGGGCTCGGTTGGTCCCTGGAGCTCCGGTGAGGTGCCGGCGCTCGGCTCCTTCTCGGGTGGCTTGGCCTCGTCGAGACGCCTCACACCTCCGACCGAACCTCTTTTTCCTCTACTTCCGGCTACTTCACCCTCTTCGCCGCCACCGCTGCCGTCGGAAGGCGCGAGTTCACCGCGCCGTAACCACGGCGGCAGTGGTCTCCGTAAAGGTAAATGCTCCTAATCCTTTTTCCCTTCCTTCTCTAGCTCAAATTGGTGTTGTGCTTATCCTAGGGTTTCCAGTACCGGCATGTATTACTAGGGCTTCGATCCCTTTAGGTTTTTAGCTGTGCTTGCATGATTTGGTACTTGTTTATCTATGTTGGATGCACTAGCTTGGTTCTGATGCTAAAATCTGTACGATTCTTTGCTATCCCTAAAATTAAGGTTCTTGGCCTAATGCTCTGGACTTGGTCTGTATATGTGGTCTGGATCTGGATGCTCTAGCTAATAGATCATGTGTGAAAACTTGTTCATGCTAGGTTAGAGGCTACTGTTAGCTATGTATTTGTTCTCTGTCCATATGCTACTCCTGATCCTTGTATTTCTTTTGCTAGCATGAATATGTGCTGGCTTTGATTGTTTGAATGTTTTAGGCTTATAACTGACAAGAACATATACTAGCTTACTTCTCTGTTTTCATACCACATATGCAATACTAATGTTCTAATTCTCAATTTAAAACTTTAAACTAATTGGTCCTTATCCCATGTGTATGTGCTGTGCTTGTGATACATGGTCCTTAAATGTTCAGAAGCATGAACTCATGCTAACCACCTTATTTTTGGTGCTGTTATAGCATGAGCATGATAATGTGCTTTTCATAACTCAGGATGAATTCATCAGTTTGATAAACTGATAAGAACAGATATTACTTGATCCTAGCTGTTGCTCTCTTCCTTCTATTCTATTGATAAGAACAGATGTTGCCTAATCTTAGCTATCCCTATGAGGGTAAATCCTGAGGGTTAATACTGATAAGAACAAGTACTATAGTGGCTTAAGCCCTATGATGGCCACATGTATGTGCTTAACTGAGGGCTTCTTCCCCCCTTCTACTCTCCCATGTTCTATCCTTGCCCTTTTCAACCATGATTTGGTCAAGTTTTAGTTTTGCCTAACGCGGAATATTTATGCTTAAGTTGGCATGGTTTCTCTTCTTTCTAAATTCTGAATTATATCATTGTTCTCTTCTTTCTTTTTCTCCTCTTTTCCTTAACCAAAATGAAATGCTTTGCCAGGTAACTCCTTTACCTAGGGTGGGCACTCCTCTTTGGTTTGGCTTTGTTCTTCCTCCCCCCTTCTCCTTCCTGGTTCTGGCCCTGATCCTTCTCCTGGTTGCCTTCTACTGAGCTCCTTCTCCTAGGCTCCTTGCTTCAGGCTGGGGCTCTTCTCCTTCTAGCTCCTGTGCTGAAGCTTGGTGTTCTTCCTTTTCTTTGTGGAGTGGTGGTGGTGTGATGATTGGAGTTGTCTTGGATGGATCAAATCGAATGGTTTAGCATTTTGGAATCAAAAAGGATTTGCTAGATTAAAACATGAAAGCCTAATCCAATTATCATAAACTATGGGCTTAAATATGGAGGTTGTCTTTAATTAAGAATCTCTTAATCTTGGTTGGCTTTAGCTGGTTGCCATGGTGATGAATGTTTGGCTTGGTTGGCTTTGAATCCATAACTATGGATCTGATGGTGTCCATTTTTCTGGAATTGATCCCGATGCTTTGATTTCTTTTGAGTTCTTCACTATGAGGACCCGGTACTTTAATTCGACTCAATGAATTCACAACAAGTGAAGATGGTGACCATAGCCGCTACCTGCGACGGCCTCTGGCCCACCCCCGCCCCGTGCGACACGCATACGACATAGTGCGTATGTCTCACCACGGCCTGATTGAGGGCTCACCATTCCAAAACATACGCTTCTCGCGTATGACTCACTTGGCAAAGGACCGTACATTCACTTTGCATTTCAATTGAATCGAAGAAAAATATCAAGTACCTCCATATGCATCCAACCACACTCCACATTTTAATATACACGCATGACAGACGGCAGGTGGGTGCATATGTTGGACAACAAGAATATCATCACACAAGCAACTACGATATGATAATAAAGCTAGCTGTCCACATCGGACTATGTTAAATACATCGTTCGGCGATAACCGGAAACATCGTCAAATCTGAAATAACGATACACACCACAGATAAAAGTAAATAAATCCCACAGTGGAGCATCAACTGCTGTCCAAAAGCCAAAAGCAATCCCACGAATCGAATGCCAACCAAGGAAACCAAGATGGCTAAGCATCATCAAAATAATCCGCGACCACTGGCTCACCTGCAAAGTTTAGAAATATCCTAGGTGAGTACAATGGTACTCGCAAGTCTTATTCGTGCTTGATTAAATGTCCTACACATGCTCTACTATGGCAACAACTACACATGATGCATCTCAAGTTAACAAAATACAAAAAATACACGACATAGCATTGATGGTATGAAAGAAAACATTGGAAGTAACTTGCATTCCAGATTTCATATGAATCAAAGTATGAACATAATAACATTCACATTGTCATTTCCAACTCATTTGGGACAGCCCACACCCCAATTTAATCACTAATCCATCACAATAACATTTTCATTCAATCTCTCGGATCGTTACCGGCAATACGACTACCATGAGTATAGCGAGTGTATTTCCTTTGGAGGTTGCAAGTCTCCAAGTGATATCGAGACTTATGTCAACCATACTCCAGCGTCGATTCTGGTAATGCCCACGCGGTGATAAGGGAGTAACACGATGAAGTTACCTCAGGTTGGTATAGCGACAAAAACACTTCTAACACCGGGGGTCGCATTCATGGCATCAATATATACCAACTGTATTCATCGTGTACACCCTCGGCTCTCACATCTCAACTTTAGTAAGTTCAAGTTGATAGGGCAACAGTTTAATTCTCAGCCGTAGCTTGGACATAAACACACGATACATCCTAAGCATGTTAGTTTTGCTCAATTTCGATCATAGCACTCAAACAACATACCACACGCAAGCGTATGTAGGCAAGCATATAAATGACAATAAAAATATGCAACAAGCTTTGCTTGCCTTGGTCACAAAGCTCCTGGTCTTGGGCACAAATCAAAAGCTTGAGGTTCGTCTTCTCCGGGCTCTATTGTAAGCAACACGAAATACCGGAAACAAACGATGAAAGAAAGGCAATAAGTCTCAACATGAATGCATGATGAACAATGCTAGGTTTTAATTTCTAAAGTAACTTATGGATGTTAGGAATTCACTGGAACAAGAATTTTTCAATTTGCAAATTTAGAAAGTAAATTATTGTCCTAACAATGCATGCATATCAATTTACGTCCCACTTCATGTTAGGTTGAGAACTGCTATTCACAATGGATGGTCATGCCCTAAAGTGTTTATGTTATGGAAGTACTCTGAGATATGAGCCTAACACAATTGAAATTTCTCAATTTGGGGTTACAGGGATTTAGTTATGAATTTTTGAAAATCAGCGCACGAGAGGGAAGATTATTCGCACACTCAAAATTGGTCAAAGTTTTAATTTCAAATTTTGAAATTGTGTCTGAACCAAGTTGTAGATAATTTCACAAGGATTCCAAATATATAAAATTTATCAAATTTGGAGCTACGAGCACATAGTTATGCTCTTTTCAAATTGTCCAATTTGGGGGGCAAAAACCCTAAAACCTATTTGCATATTTTCCCTGCGAAAAATGGAATTGCTAAATGCACCCGACGTCTACCCTAACTCAAGCCCTGGCCCAACTGACATGTGGGGCCCTATTAACAGCGCTGACTGGTCAACAGAGACCCAGTCAGCTGCTGACTGCAACGGGCGGCCAATCGGAGGCCGCCACGTCGCTCCTCTCCCTCTATCTCTCTGTGCTGAGGTGGCCGGCGGCCTCAAGTGGCGGTGCCCTCGCCGGAGCACCACCGGAGAAGGGCCAGGAGGCGCTACTGGGCACGGCGAGCTCGGGCGGAGGCGGCGGGAGCTCCGGCGGCTTACCCCGATGGCGGCACGTGGATGCGGGGCAGCGGAGGAGGCCAAGACGGTGCTCGCGGTGGTCGGTAACGGCGGCGGGAGTCGGGTGTCGTCGGTGGCGGCGTCCAGGCTCGGATCTGTGAAGGGAGAAGATGGGTGGGTCAAGGGAGAGGCGAGCGAGCTCGGGGGTGAAACAAGGGAGGCCGGGGCTCACCGGATGCGGCGGGATTGCTCGCCCGAGCTTCGACTGGAAGCGGAGAAGAAGGCGGCGGCGTTGTGGACTCTGGCAACGGGAAGGGGAGAGGAGAGCTAGGGTTAGGGCTAGGAAGGAAAGGGAGAGCAGGGCTGCTCGGCCGGCTTAAAAAGGGCGGCCGGGGTGCACCGCTGTGGCAGCGCCGCCCACCATCGCCAACTGACGGCGACGTCGTGGAGGCCAAGCCCTGACAGGCGGGCCCCACCCGCCAGGGGAGGGAGGAGGCGCAAAAGGGGCCGGAGGTGCCTTCCAGGGGCGAAGACGGGAAGCGGGAAAAGGGGAGGCGGGTTCCGGGGCTGGCGGGCCGGGTCGGATGCGGCCCAAAAGGCCTCGGCCCGAAACCAAACCTTTTTCTTTTCTTTTTTCCTTTTTCTAAATAGAACAATTGTTATTTTCATTTGAATGCCCAAATGAGCTCAGAAAAATATGAGAATTTTACAAGAATTATAAAGTGACATGTAGGGACTACAGTAAAATTTTGGGATCATTTGAAATGTTTTGACCTAATTTTGAATTTAAATTCAATTTTGTCCCTAGAGAGGGTTTGAACTATAGCTAGGTCATAAAGTCTTCCAAAAATCCCAAAAAATTTATATGTAGCTAGAATACCCATATTCATGGCTAAATATAAATTTTTAGGGCTTTTCACCCGCAATAATATTTCCTAAGCACTTATCTCCAGTTCTGCCATTTTGGGAATTTGAATTCAAACACTTCATTTGAGCTAACAAAACATAATGCTCTTGGATGAAATGTGAGGGAAGGACATTTTTATAGTGATCCAGCTAAGGTATCACTGATTTCCTTCATCTCCTACTTTTGATGTGGGTTGTGGCTATTCCAAATAAGTTAATTGATGTTTGCTAAAACTAGTTATGAAAGATGAGATATGTACGTATTCTATAAAACATAGTTTTTCCATATTTGAGTTTATGCAAGGGTTGGTGCAGGGATGATGACATGTATGCGGGATGAAATGCATGACCTAATTCGCAAGATCGAAATGGGTATTACATTCACAAAGATAACCTCCTACACAAAAGTGCACCTCATTGAGGCAGCCAACATTTTTAGTGTAACCCCCCTCACATTCTTGTTAAGTGGTGTATGTGTGCAGGTCAGATTTGAAAGAAAGGAAAGAAGTTCAAGATGAGAAGATTAATTTCTTCCTAATGTTGTAATATTTTTAACTTTGGATTTGAAGTTCAAGATGTGAGTTGTAATATTTTTAACTTTGGATTTGACGTTGTAATGGTCCTTTTGTAATCTGATAATGCAATGATGTATATATAAATATACATATAAATTTCCTGGAATTTGTTAATTTCTGCTATGTATGAAAATGTAATGAGATTGCTCAAGTGTAGTTCTTGTGCTATGTGTATGATGCTATGGATGAATTGCGTAGACATTGATTGTGACAAATAAAATAGTTGAATATATACAAAGTAATGTGTATTTGGAAATGCTAGGATGATTAAACATGGCACTTACCATCTATCGGGCTAGAGATACCAGGGCACATAATATGTGCTAGGTTAGGTATACTGTGGCACATAATATGTGCTGGGTTAGGGATACGATGGCACTTATCATGTGCCGGGTTAGGGATACCAGGGCACATAATATGTGCTAGGTTAGGTATACCATGGCACATATTATGTGCCGGGCTAGGGATATGATGGCACTTATAATGTGCTGTGGGCTTGAGAAAGAACGGCACATCTAAGTGTCGGGGTTGGTCAAGTGCCGCGGAAACCCTTTCCCCATCGGCACTTTTCTTGACGGTCAACAAGTGCTGGGGAAAAACCTTTTGCCGGCACTTAGCTGGATTTCTCGGCACATAAATGTGCCCCCGATTGGGGTACCGTGTTGTAGTGACGGTTGCCTGGAGTTTTGTTTGGTTTGCTTTGGTTCTTCACATGGCTCATTATCATCATCAATTAAAGCAATGTGTGCACTCAAGACATCAAGAGAATTATGTTTAACATGAGATGCACTCAAATTAGTAGCTATATTATTTAAAATCATATTTATGGTGTACAAGTCAGATAATAAATCATCAGCAATATTGCATAGCATATCCAAATCGGGAATGTCAGAATGAATTGCATTTGTATCATCACTTTATGCATCCAAATCAGTAAGTAAATTAACAGTATCACATAAGGCACAAAAATCATCTATTTGGTCACACAATGTATCTATGGAGTAACCTAATTTGTATTTAGTGGAGGTGGGACCAAATCAGCAGGTATTTAAATTATATTATCACATTGTGCACCCAAATCAATAGGCAAAATTATTTCAACAGGTGGTGCACACAATGCAGCAAGTATATCATCTGTCTGATCACACGGTTAATGGGTGTGAAAAACTCAACGAGTAAATTAGCATTCTCAACACACGAAGTATTTAATTTATCAGCACAAGCATTAATCTCATATGGGGTGCTTGAAATAGCACCTTTGTTGTTACCTTATAGCTAGACTTAGCTCATATGTGGTAGGTACTTTTGTTGGATAGGACGGGCCCTTCTTTGCAAGTAGGCACAGAGATCCAAAAGCATCACCATGATGTCATCCATCTAGGCAGCATGAATCTGTCTTTGGCGACAGTGCATATGTCATAAACGTATGTACTTGGCGGGCAGCCTCTTGCGAAGGTGTAATAGAGGTAGACATGACCCACTTATGAAACTTCATGTAAATGGAATCCTTGCTGATAATCTTGCAATAAAGTGAACTTTTATTCTCATATCATTTCAGCATATAGAATAATTAAAATTGCTCAAATTAAAAACCTTATAGATTTGACCTACAATTAACTTAAATAAAATTCGTGAAACCAAAATCATGAAAACTTCATTCTAATAATTTTGTAAGTTCTAAAAACCTCAAAGAAGCCCTCTGAAAATTTTCATGTATTCTAAAATTATATTTGATATTTAAATAAAATATTTTTCAAACTATTTTCCAATGGATATAATTGTATTATATTAATTGAGTACAGTTTCCCTTATTGAAAATTTATAAGTTTTATATATGTGACTTATTTATCTTCCTGAACTCAAATATAAATGTTCCATAAATATTTGGAAAATAGTTCACCTACTTACAGTTTGAACTCAAATTTGAGCAAATTTGAATTTATATTTATGTGACATTCAAGAATAAGTTATTTTAATCTAAGAAATTCATATAATTTATAAATAATCTAAAAACCCTTTGTGAAATTTTCTAGATTTAAAAATTAGGGTTTGAATTATCTACAAATTAAAAACCTAAATCAATACAAGAAGGAAAGAAAAGAAGAAAGAAAGAAGTCTTACCTTCTTTGGGTCGTAAGCTGGCCCATCTCGCCTCTATAGTGAACCAAGATCACCATCAGCTCCCCTAAGCTTGTGGCCTCACCTCGCCTCTCTGACCGAAGGGACTTGCACATTAGACTGTCTTCTCCATGCATCCTATAGTGCAGCGTGCAACCTCAGCCAGCACACAATGGCTACCTACTCTGTTTTGCTTCTTCCGTCACCTCCATCGATCTTCGACGTACACGCATGCCTCCCCGAGCCGCCATGTCCAACCAATGGCTCCTAACCGCCGCTAGAACCGACAACATGATCCTTGGAGCACTCCGTCCCTTTGACGTCACCGTCTCCACCCTCCCTCTCCCGAGTACCTCAGATGCTCTTCTCGGCCCCTCCGCCCTCTTTTCACACCTACTCATTTTTGCCAACTTCGAGAGCAAGGGGAGCCCTACTCCATCGGGAACACGGGCGACATTCGAGATCTCGGTGCTCGTGGCCATGGAGCCCCGCCGTGCCCTATCTTCACTATTGGCATCCTAGGTCATGGCACCATCCCTAACCTTGCCTATTGAGTTCACTGCACCTCCCTAAGCTAAACCATGCAGTTAATTTCATTTTGATCCAGTGTGGAGCTCAAGCCCCTTCTTCTTCTATCTTCTCGGTGAGGCGCCGTCATGACATTGACGAGCGACACAGCGAGATAGGATTCACATCGTGCGCGACGGCTCCTGCTTTCTTCTTCCTCGTCGCTAGCCCCAGCTCGACGCTGCGCGACTATCGCCACCACTCTCTCTCGTGGAGCCTGCCTCCATCCTTGCGGTAAGCAACCGACCCTTTTCCACCCTTCCCTCTATTGGAAATATGCCCTAGAGGCAATCATAGAGATGATTGTATTTCCTTATTGTCGCGGGGAATTCGCGGCAATATCCATTGTATAGGATTGTGAGGTTGCGTGTATGGAAAATCTAGGCGGTGCACACAAGAACTTTACCCAGGTTCAGGCTCTCCAAGGATGGAGATAATACCCTACTCCTGCTGAATGTATATTTGATGATCTTGCGTGAAAAAGAGAGTACAGGAGGTTGAAGAAGAAGCTAGTTCGTCTAGAGGCTAAGAATGTAGTGTCCAGAGAGCCCTTTCTGCATGGGGGGCTCGGCCTTATATAGGCCTGTACATTAGCCGACTCGGTCACTCGGCTGAGCTTCGGTTACTGCCCTAATTAACTGTATTATTTACATTTAGTAACCGTCCGAGTAACGCCAGTCTTCATGCCGGTTGAAACGTATATCTTGATGAATTGTAACGCCTGTCTTAATGGCACCCGGACGTTGCACTGGTGCAGGCCTTTCTTGGGCCTTTGTCCGAGTGGGCTTGTCTAAACTTGTTGGGCCGACTCGCTGTATTGGGCCTACCCGGTTGGGCCTCCCCCGTCAGTAGCCCCCGAGTGCTTCGAGGTTTCGACATGGCTGCCGACTGGGGTGGTGCATGCCGAGTCGCTGGCGGAGAGACCTTGATGGACTCTCCTAACACCTGAAAAAAGGTTAGATTTGCGCTAAGCATTAGGAACTCGGTGATACCCGTGCTTTCCGGCTGGGGAAATTGGACTTGTGGCCCTCTGAGAGGCGTATCATGAATTCCGACGTGAAAACCCGAAATAGCGTCTGGCCTATCCGATGATACGGTTGCCACCTTGTGCCCACGGGGGGGACGCCTTCGATCTTCAGCTTCGAAAACCGAGTCCTCGAACTCCGGCATTGAACCCTGAATCAGTGAGCCACGTTGCGCCGCTGTGGCATTCGGCTCCGACTCGGGGATCATATTGTCCGCTGTGGATGCCGGGTTCGTTCTTAGCTTGGGTGTGTCGAAGTGACCTGCGAACCCTGTCGGGTCGGTCATCAGCACCCTTTCGCAGAGCCAGTCTGCTTCCGAGTTTGGCGGCTTGTGCGCCTCGGAGTTGCTTGACAGAGTCGTACTAACCCGTGACGTGTGCCAACGGGTCAGGCCGACTGTCGATTTCGATGCTTGAGCACGATCCGACTCTATTGAGTCGACACCTGCCAAAGCCGACTGGAGTCACGTTGATGCCTTGACTGCAATGTCATGTCAGCATTCAATGCGTGCAGCCGGTTGGACAGAGTGCCCACAGTGCAATGATTTCGCTCGAGTCGCGCATAAGGCGTGCCCGAGGACATCCGCTGCTGCTCTGATTTCGCGCGATGTCCGAGGAGTCGACTCATCATGACTGCACCGAATCACCGCGGACAGCGCGCGCGCGGGACGGAGGCTGACGTAATGACAGCCGGTCACGTCGCCTGGGATGCCGCGTCGTGGCGAAAAAGGCGCCGAATCCCGCGGGTTTTCGCGCGCGGGACGGCAGTTGCCGCGGCAATCTCGCCACGTCGGACGCACGATCGCCAGCGGTTGGACTCCCTTGGCTATAAAAAACGGGTTTAGGGTTTCCCCATCTCCCACTTGCTTTTACCTTCGTCTTCCTCGCGCTCGAACTCTTTGCCTCCAGAGCTCCGCCGCCGCGCATTCGCTCCCGAGAGAGAGAACTTGCTCGTCGCCGTCGCCCACCAGCCGGCGAACATGTCTCGCGCCAGCAAGGGAAAGAAATCCGCTACTTCCTCCTCCGCCGCCGCCGCCAACGAGTGGAAGAAGGGGGACTGGATCCCCTCGGTCATCACCGACGAGCTGCTCATCGGCTTCGCCAAGAACGGCCTGCTGCCACCTCGCACCATCAGCAACTGGCGGGCGTCTTACAAGGAGTCGAAGCCTGCCCCGCATGAGCACGAGCGCGTTATGCTCACGCCGTTCATGGAGCGGGGAGTCAAGCTGCCGCTGCACGACTTCTTGCGCGGCCTCCTCTTCTTCTACGGTCTCCAACTCCATCACCTGAGCCCAAATGGCATTCTGCACATTGCGTGTTTCATCACGCTGTGCGAGTGCTATTTGGGGACTCGGCCACATTAGGGATTGTGAAAGAAGATCTTCACCGTGAAGGCTCAACCCGTCAAAGCCGGCGGCCGACTGTCAATCTGCGGAGGAGCTGGCATCCAGGTCAAAGCCGGCGCCAAATACTTCAAGATGACGACTCGGCGGTAGATCTCCGCCGCAGGGCCATCCGCTGGCGGCGGGAGTGAGTCGGCCAGTGTGGCAGCCGAAATGAGATTCTGAGCTGGAGTACGGTAGACCGGGACGTCATCCTGTTCTCAACCCAAGGAGTCGTGGACGACGCGGCCCCTCCGAATGGTTGATGAGGTGGGCCGGCGCGGGCGCCGGCGCGATTCAGAAGCCATGGCCTCGTCGTACTCACGCTCTTGCCCTCGAGAGCCGCTCTCTCTCGGTCGACGCGATCCTGCTCAGCCAGGATGGCTTGCCGAGACGCCTCCATGGCCCTCTCCGCATCCGACTGGCCAGCGATGGGCGTGGTAGGAGCTCGTCCACCGCCCTGGCCATCGTGCCTGATGTGCCCGCGGCGTTGGCGGTACTGGGCGCGACCATGTATACTTCTACCGCGAAGGCTGAAAGATCATCTAGGCCCTAATATGGTTTGATGGTTAATGGCAACCTAAATTAGAATATAATGTTTACATTGAGTGTAAGCAGAGTTTACAGGTTCCATGAAGAAGGGTTATCCAGAGAAGGATGGCCACCAAAAAGGGTACAACGTGGTTTCAAGGATAAAGAGATGGCTGTGCTAGGCAGCTGTGTCACAGTTGAGAGGAAGCCGGTGCTGTGCAGGGAGATGCAAGCAAGGTGATGGTGGCTTGACGCGTCAAGGGCCGTGACTTCAGTTGGTGGCAGGGTAAAGCCTAGATTTGCTAGTTTCTTTGAGTCCATAGAAATCACCCGTACTATCAAGAGGGATGAAATAGTAGTAGTTGTCTAAGGGAACCTTGCTCACTGCTCAGAGTGTCGGTCAAGGGGATTGGTGCTTTGAGGCCAATTGCCCTGTGTCAATAGCTTTGCATAAATGTATGTAGCTGTTTTGTGTTAGTGCTCTGCAGTACTAACAGTGAAAACCCTAGACCTTTAGGCACCTGTGTGACACAGCTATGTCACAGGTGGTCTTCCGCTCTGTGACTCAGGTACATCTCTGTACCAGGGGAGAGCTTGAGAAATGCTAAGGTATCTGCACTGTGATGGGCGGTCTGCTGAGTCAGAAGTCTGTCGGAGGTTCTCTCCTTATCGGTTATTAGAGTCTGAAGTATGCTGAGGGCATGTCATGTGCTAGGACCGGGCTGAGTAGTGCGGCTATCAGCTAAGGGTTCACCTGTGTGCGCCGCCGGTGACACAAGTGTCGGTCTGCCTGAGCCGGGTACAGTTGGGCGTAGTGTGTAGCTGTGTCACCGGTGGTTGACACCGGTGGCTCACTTAATCCTACGTGGCAACAGGGTAACGGTCGGCGCCTGTGGACCCTATATATAGGGGACCAGGGAGGACTCTGTCCTCAACCTTGCTCAAATCAGTGATTCACATACGACCGTTGCAAAAGCCTCCAACCACTCCACAAGAGCCAGAGCCTAAGGGTTAGTTCGAGTGGGTTTGTGAGCTAGAGCACGAGCAAAGGTTCCTCCAAGAGATTGCTGCTGCATCATCTATTACTCTTGGAGTTTGTCTACTCCTAGACGGGTGTAGGAGTTGCTGGTATCACCCAAGCTTGTGTGGGCTGAACCAGTAGTTGTGAAGGTGTTCTGAGGTCTACCTGCTGCAAGGCAAAAGGATCTCCACAAGCAAAAGGAAGAGTCCTGAAGGATCAGGTACTCGGAGAAGAAGCACGTTTTAGTGCTGGCCAGCTCTTAGGAGTGGTCTCTCCAACGGAGACGTACCTTCTCTGCAAAGAGTTGGGAACTTCGGTGAAAAACCCCTGAGTCTCCTTTACTTCTTGTATTGCATGCATATCTGTTTATCCTTGCTTGCTTGTGTCTCTTAGACTTGATCTGCTAAGTTTACCTTTTCACCTGTGCTAGATTACCTTTATACCTGTGTGTGAACATCTGTTACACAGTTACTTCATTCACCTGTATCACCTGTGCTAGCACCTGTGTCACTGGCAGTCCAAGTAGAGCACCTGTGTTAGGTTAACTCTTCACCTGTGTCTTCCACCTGTGTGACAGCTGTGTGTTAATTTACACATAGTTTCCACCTGTGTCGCTTACCCTTGTCACAGCTGTCCACTATTAACTTGTGAAGTTAATCTGACAACTTAAACAAAAGATTAAAACAGGGATTTTTATAAGCCAACTATTCACCCCCCTCTAGTCGGCATCTCGGTCCTTTCA